>JADLZK010010454.1:0-527108 GCA_015847255.1 Hyparrhenia diplandra | reverse complement strand
CCGACCTTCTTTGGTGGTTGTGGTGGCGCGCCCTTTGAGCGCTGTTCTTCCCATTGGGGACACCATTATGGGGGCACCATGTCCTAAAGCATGGGGTCTCGGGGTGAAAACCGGTCCAGCTTGCTTGGATCGGCGACGGCGCCGCCATCGCTGTCGCGCCCTCCTTGGAGGCGCCACTTTGGGAGACTTCGTCTTAGCTTGTGTCGGGCTGTAGGAGGTGGTCTGGTTGGCCCATGTGCAGGGGCAGAGGAGGTGCGCAAGGTCTTTGTGTTGGCAGCAAGGTGCAGAGGGACCATGGGTGCTGGAGATCTTGAGTTGGCGCGCATGGTGCAGTGGTGATCTCGGTGACGGCTGAGCGGAAGTGATGCTCCCATAGCGGTTTCAGATATCTGAGTCCTGGGCAGTGGAGTGTGAGGCGGTGGGGGAGGCGAGGCCTCCACGCAGTGTAGCCAGGTTCAGTGGTTTTCAATGGTGCCGTGACGGGAACATTCTGCTGGCGCAACGCTAGAGCAGGGGGATCGACGATCGTGGGTGTGCAGCTTGAGGGCGATAGTCCCGTGGTGGAGGAGTTTCAGGTAGCTGCTCAGGCCTGCAGCGAGCTGCGGCTTTTGGCGTGGCACAGCGTTGGTGTCGACGGCGCAATTTCCGATGGCCTGCTTTCGGCTCCTCTCCTAGGTGGTGGTGGTGTAGTGTTGTGTTGTGTGCCGTGGCGGCATTGTTGTGATGTACCGAGCCATCTCTTCGGCGGAGGAGTTGCGGAGGCGGTAGGGGAGTTGCTGCTGCTTGTCTAAGAGCGTGCGTAAGGCGCGGTGTTGATCCGGGCGAAAGCCTTCACCGACCTTGCTGGTGGTAGTGGTGGCGGCGCCCTTGGAGCGTTGTTCTTCCCATTGGGGACACCATTATGGGGCACTGTGTCCTGAAGCATGGAGTCTCGGGGTGAAAACCCGGTCCAGAGAGAGCGTGTAAGGCGCGGTGTTGATCCGAATAAAAGCCTTCACCGACCTTGCGGGTGGTAGTGGTGGCGGCGCCCTTGAGCATCGTTCTTCGGCTGGGGGGACACCATTATGGGGCACCGTGTCACCGAAAGCATGGAGTCTAGTGTGAAAACCCGGTCCGGAGAGCGTAAAAGCGCGGTGTTGATCCGGCGAAAGCCTTCACTAACCTTGCTGGGTGGTAGTGGTGGCGGCGCCCTTGAGCGTTGTTCTTCCCGCTAGGGGACACCATTATGGGGCACCGCGGTGTCCTGAAGCATGGAGTCTCGGGGGTGAAAACCGGTCCGATTCTTTGGACGAGCGGAGCGTCATGTTTATTTTCTCTCATCCGAGTTATTGTTAGTTGTGTTGAGTTGCTTTAGTTGGGTAGTTTCGACCAAGTTGAGTGGTTAGTTGGGGTCGACATTTCGATCAAGTTGAGTCGCTAGTTGTGGTGGAGTTGTATCAAAGTTGAGTAGGAGGAGCGGGGCTCTCCTCAATTGTATGGTTTTGGCCCGGTTTCCATTCAAAAACTGGGAGGGGCGCTTGCCTTCTTTTCTTTATTCATCTAATACAAATCGCGGTAAAGCTTTTTGCCGCCCCTTCTAAAAAACAACTTCACATGATGGATAAAAATGAAATAATAACTAATACCCTTCTTCTTCCCAACCGCCACACGCGCCCGGTGTCGAGCCCACAAAGATGATGCCTCGGCAAGGCGTGACGCGTAACCCAATGGCCACTACAGGAATCCGCTTCTTTGCCGAAAGTGGAAAAAATTGGGCACTCGGCAAAGAGCATCTTTGCCGAGTGCCAAACTTAGCACTCGGCAAAGACTTCTTTGCCGAGTGCCTAACCGGTCGGGCGGTGTTTCCCACTCGGAAAATTAGAAATTTGCCGCCGCGTAACCGTCGGCAAAATAATACACTCGGCAAAGAATAACAGGGCCAAACGGCCACGTCCTCCGTCACCTTTGCCGAGTGTCCGGCGTTAGGCACTCGGCAAACTAGATATCCTTTTGCCGAGTGCCACGCGTCCAGGCACTTTCGGCAAATAGGGTCTTTGCGAGTGCCATAAATGGCACACTCGGCAAATTATGCATTTTTTTGTTTTTTTCGTCCCATATTTTTTGTGTGGACTTGGTACAGTAATTACATCTCATATTCAGAATTTGGGACAATTTCAAGTTGTTTTGCTATATTTCATGAATTATTTCTTTTTTCTTGCATTTTTAAGGCCACTCCAAATTTGAACTGCAGGTACATGAAATAATGGAATTTGGTCATTCAAAAATTATTATTCATGATGTTTGGCGTATGTTTAGGCTCAATCCAGGAACTCGCGCCGAAATTACGAACATTTTTGTGTCGGAACATGACGAGTTACATGCGGGAAAAGTGTTTTTAAATTCTATAAAATCCAAATGAAGTTTAAAAATCACCAAACTTTGCAAGGTGTCTTGTCATCTCATGAGGAGGCTTCGTGGTAAAAATTTGAAAAAGATTCGAGCAAGTTGTGACGTCGGATGGCTAAAAAATATGGGACGAAAAACAACAAAAAAATAGATAATTTGCCGAAGTGCCATTTATGGCACCCGGCAAACACCCCATTCTGCCGAATGCCTAGACGCCAAGTGGCACTCGGGCAAAGACTATTTTTTTAAAAAATAAAAATGACACCTTTCCGAGGAGTGCCTCATTTTCGGCACTCGGCAAAGGCGGCATAAATATCTTGCCCAGCTCCCTCTTCCCATTCATTTAAAGCGCCCCCGAGCCCCGCCCCGGCTGGCCCGCCACCCCGCCCGCCCTCGCCGCCGCCCGCCATTCACCGCGCCCCGCCACGCCGCCCGCCGGACGCCGACCCCGCGAGCCATGGACCCGGACCGCCGCCCGGGCCGGTCCCCGCCCGCCAGCCGATCCCCGCCGCGCCGGGCTCCTCAGCCCGCGCGCCGCCGGCCCCTGAAGCACCGCCACCGCCTCGCCACGCCGGCCGCCCTCTGCCCCGCCCTCCCCGGCCCCGCCTCACGCCGCCCCCCCCTGCTCCCGGTGGCAGAGGAAGAAAGGGGAGGTGAGGAGGAAGAGGGAGGAAGGGGAAGGTGAGGAGGAAGAGGGAGGAAGGGAAGAAGAGGAAGAAGAGGAAGGAGAGGAGGAAGAAGAGAGAAGGAGAGGAGGAAGAAGGAGGAAGAAGAGGAAGGGGAGGAGGAAGAAGAGGAAGGAGAGGGAGGAAGAAGGTGATCGACGCCGTCGTCGTTCTTCGTGTTGCCGCGCCAAGGTAAGCCCTATCCTTCTAGTAGTGTTACTTGTAGGGTTAGTAGTAGTAGTTAGTAAATAGTTGTAGGGTTAGTAGTGTTAGTTGTAGGGTTAGTAGTAGTAGTTAGTAAATAGTTAGTAAATAGTTGTAGGGTTAGTAGTTGTAGGGTTAGTATTAGTAGTGTTAGTAGTTGTTAGTAATAGTTGTAGGGTTAGTAGTAATTGTTATGGTAATACTTGAATACTTTCATCCGCATGGTTTCGGTGAAGTAAAGTGAATGGCTCTTGTTGATATATTGGTGGTTGGTGGCCTTCGCGTGCCCATATTTGGTATATGCATGTGGTTGTTGGCCTTCGTGCCATGTTTTTTTTTTTGCAGGTTTTGGGAACCTCCCCGCGAGGGAGGTGCTTTTGAAATTTTGAGTCGACACTAACTATTTTTGCCCTTGTTTTGTAGGAGGACACGTGGGAGGGACTCGGCGACCCCGATCGTCCTCGTGGGCACTCGTGTCTTGCTGCACGCTGGTCTCCACCGACACCGTAGGTATTAATCACCTCCGTCCCGTCCTTATAGTTGTCTTACATAGCGCCGACCCGGTTAGGGCGTCTCCCCGTCCGAAAGAGATACGTGGCGTGGGTATGCGCATCCCGCGTATATCTGCGCGACCGTATCCGCTTCAGTTGTCCATGTTTTTGGACAGCCCATGGATGCGTAGATGGGTTAGCATCCATGCTCGTCCCGTCCGAGCCGGATTTTCGGTAGCACCTCCCCGCTGTTCTCCTGGATACACACTCTCCCCGCCAGGGCGTGTATCGAGAGAACAGGCGGGGACGTCTTTGCCGAAATTCGCTTCGGACGGAGCCGAAAGCATGGATGCTAACCTTGTCTCACGCGATCCTCGGGTGGGATTAGGACCTATCCCTCACCTATTAGATGGTAGGAACGCCGTGTAGATGCAATTGCTGGTTATATGGCTCACGACATGGGCATATGACGCAGAGGATGGATAACCGTGAGTGGATGTACACGGGCTTCGCAAGTAAGAGCCTTGAATGGGTTAGGGGGACCGATGCTTTCCTGGAGCATGCATTTGGCCCAGCTGCTAAAGGGTCTATTCGGATGCCGTGTCCCTGCAGCAAATGTAAGAACAAGAAAAAGAAACGAAAGGTTGAAATGGGCAAACATATTTACAACAACGGATTCGTCCCAAACTATAGCCGCTGGATCTTCCACGGTGAAGTCGATCGTATTAGAGAGGATGTGGTGAGGCCCCTCCTCGAGGAGTATGATGCGTATGCCGGGATGGCGTATTATGATGGCGCACTTTCACGATGCACGGTTCAATGGAGGATTGGAGGAGGAACCTGAGGAAACCGCAAAGGCGTTCTACGAGATGATGGAGGCGGCACAGCAGCCCCTTCACGAGAAGACAATGGTTATGAAGCTGGATGCCATTTCACGCCTTATAGCGTTGAAGTCGCAATTGAGCATTAGTCGAGACGGCTTCGACACCCTGTTGTCAGTTATTGGCAAACGCGCTTCCGAGGGTCACGTCCCGCCGAAGAACACGTGACGAGTCACGAGACTCCTTCGTAGACTCAAGATGCCGATGAGTCGTACCATGCTTGTCCAAAGGGGTGCGTCCCTATTTACGGGAGACCTCAAGGAAGCAACGCGACCGCCCAAAGTGCAAAGCCTCTAGGTTTGTGGTGGTAGAATGTAGTGATGGCAGGAAGAAACAGTCCAAGATCCCCGAGATGGTCCTAACGACACCTTCCTTTCGTCATCGAGGGCTCCAACGGCCGTACATGACAGAGGAGTCCATGAAACAAATGACATGGCACAAGAAGGGCAAAAGATACAGTCCCGAGAAGTTGGTACACCCATCGGATGGTGATGCATGGAAGCACTTCGATAATATGCATCCTGAAAAAGCTATGGAGGCTCGAATGTGCGCCGTGGCGTTCGCAATGAATGGGTTCAACCCGTGCGGAATGTTGGCGGCCCCGCACACTTGTTGGCCCGTTTTTCGTGATCCCTCTCAATCTTCCCCGGTGTCATGTTTGAGCTCAAGCACCGTTCTTGACGCCGATAATACCCGGGCACCGGGCAACAATATGGGTGTGTTCATGCAGCCAAATGTGGGATGAATTGCAAGATGCTTGTCAAAATGGGGTAATCGACGCATGCTAATCCAGAAGCTACAAAGACGAACTTTACAATGCATGTGTGGTAACTATATTCAATGCATGACTTCACGCTTATGGCATATTCAGCGCATGGTGTGTTCATGGGAGGTTCCCTTGCCCAACATGCAAGGCAGCTATGATGTTCACCGGCTGCGAAAGGGTGGCAAAGTATTCTTCGTTTGACAAACATCGTCAATTCCTGCCCGAGAACCATGAATTCAGACTAGACAAAAAGCACTTCACGAAAGGTGTTGAAGTCACCGACCCCATCCCAAAGTTTATGACCGGTGAAGAGGTCCTTGCCGAGCTAGTCGGGTCTCAAAATCGATGAAAAGAAAGGTTGTTTTGTTGGGTATGGTACCACACACATGTGGACTTATATATCGAGCTTGACTAATCTCCCCTACTTCAAGGATCTTCTTCTTCCACACAACATCGATGTAATGCATACAGAAAAGAATATCTTCGAGGCACTCTTCGCAACAACCATGGACCTTAAGAAGTCAAAGGACAACGTTAAGGCTAGACTTGACATAGAGATGATTTCGCGATAGATCAAAGCTAGTGATAGAGACCCCTAGCCCCAGGAAGAGATGGAAAAAGGGCCCGGCCGACTACATCATCAAAAGGGCGATAGGAAGGAAGTACTACGCTGGATGAAGACGTTATCGTTCCCGATGGGTATGCGGCGAATCTGAGTAGGGGAGTGAACTTGCGGACTATGAAAGTCTTAGGGATGAAGAGTCATGACTTCCACATATGGATTGAGCGGATCCTTCCTGCGATGACTTCGGGGATACCTCTCCGAGCCGGTGTGGCGCCGGCCCCGGCAGAGTTGAGCTTTTTCTTCCGCCCGGCTTTGTGTTAAGGAGTTATCTCGGGATGCGATTGCTAATCTGAGCGTGCTGCACTGTGTTGATCCGCAAGTTGGAGATGATATTTCCACCTGGCTTCTTCCCCGCCGATGCAAAGACCTGATTTTGCACCTTCCCCGCCGAGGCACGGTTGGGGGGCCGTGCAGCCCGTTGGTGCTATCCAATCGAGAGGGCTCTCAAGGTACTTCGGAGAAAATGCGAGAATAAAGCCAAAATTGAGCCTTCCGTGGCGAGAGGCATACATTCTAGAGGAGGTGTCGACCTTCACACAGGCGTACTATACTTGAGAAACTTCCCAAATCCACAATCCTACCCCTCGTTACAACGCCGATGAGAGTTCATCGAACCTCGGCCTTTTAGGGCAGGGCAAGTCGGAAGAGGAAGCGCAGCTACCCACAAGCACTTGTCCTTTGATGAGTGGCGCACTATCATGCTCTATGTGTTGTTGAACCTTGACGAAACCGCTCCTTATCGCCAGTAAGTTCTCAATGAGCTTGTTCCATACGCCATCACTATCCTCCACCTATCGATCCGACCCACTTGCCTTGTTTTTTCGGGGAATTTATTGGTCAACACCGAGAGGGAATGGGGCTCCTACCTTGCAACAAGAAGACAATCTTCTAAAAAATGGGCAGCCTGATTTTATTTCCTCGGTTCTCGCTCAAAGGTACCATCCAACTAACCTCGTTCCGACTTTGATATTCCACTTTGGTCCTAGTAACATATAATGTAACGATCTACGTGGCCTCACCTTGCGCCGCGCACGTCTGCCTAAAATGTGCGAAGATTTAAAACAGGTGGGCAATGGCTTCCCCGTAGGGTCAACTCGCTCACCATTTATGATGTGAATGGCTATCGCTTTTCATGCGAGAAGCTACGAGGAGAGTCGGCCCAACCGCAAAAACAACATGCACCGGAGTTCGTGACGCCCGGCTTGGATAAGAAGGACTATTATGGCATAGTCGAAGAAATATATGAGCTCAACTTCGGGGTCCTAAAGAGCTCAAGCTAGTGGTATTCAAATGCCATTGGTTCGATCCTGATGACACGAAAAGTAGACCCTACGATTGGGCAAGTCAAAATTCGACGAGATTCCGTATATGGAGGAGAGGATGTCTATATTGTGGCTAATATACACGCCACAAAAGTTTATTACCTCCCATGGGCGTGCCAAAAACACGAGGACCTTGCGGGTTGGTACCATGTGCGGCGGTATCGCCAAGACGGTAAAAGCGCCTGTTCGAACGATGATGATTACAACCTTGACCCAAACACCGAAGAGTTCTATCAACCCGAGGGGCTAGAAGGACGTTTAGAGATAGACATTCTTTTCGCCGATGGGCATGGAAGTAGACAACGCCATCGATGAGGACGAGGGTGATGAGGTGCGTGGATGCTAAGGACTTGCAAATTCTTGAACGATGGAGGATGGTGCGCCGAAGGAGTTGTGGAGGGCGATGCACATGCCGAGGGCGATATACGATGATGAGGATGGTGACATTGATGATTACAATTGTGATAGTGATAGTGATGACTACATGCCACCCTTAGGCATTCGGGAGATAATTTCTAAATCATGTAATACTATTTTGTTATTATTGTTACCTTTCAATTATGTTTCGTTCATTTTGCAATACTAATTGGATTACTCTTTGTCTTTGCGGGGACTCGACAAAATGCCGCGGTGCGTAACGCCGACAGGGGTCCAAATCCCTCTACGCGAGCCCCCCCCCCCACCCTCTCCCCCACGCCGACGAGGAGGAGGCCGACGAGCAAAGACCTGACGGTGGAGACGTCGAGGCGCGGCCGACATCGCCCGGCCCATGAGGAGGCTTGAGTTTGTGCCGTCGTCGGGCCACCGTCGTCAGGCCACACCTCTTCGGACTGGACTCCGGTGCGGAAGAGACACCTGTCGAGACGTCTTCCTCGAGTTTGAGCAAGGTCTACCAAATAAGGGGCCTCGACCCTCCCACGGGGGACGATCCCTTTTGCCCGCCGCCCGTGATTCGACCCCACGGTGACAAGTAAGTAGCCATTGATATTTTCACTACTTGTTCATATGACATGTTGAAAATCGAACTTGTGACTAACAATTCGCCTTAATGGCTCGTGGCAAGAATCGGAAGATTGTAAGCGGAGGGGGCAGTTCGCGCCATATCAATGGCATCCGTGAGCCTCCCGATTAAAGAGAACTACCCCGGCCGGGTGACCATCGGGGGCGGAGGAAGCCGCCTATATACGGGAGCACTTCGCGGCGCTGCGTGGAGGAGGGCGCCCTTGCCGTGAAGATCAAGACGGACTTCGGGTGAGTCTCGTATGCGGGATTACTTCACGTTGTTTAAATACTATGTTTTTAAATAATAGAATGATACGTGTTGTCCGTATGCGTAACTACTTCACGCGGCGAGGCGGGCAAGAGGCGGTGGCCGCTAGAGTGCGGGGACAAGGTCCGCCGAGACCGACTCAAGGACTGTACCATGAGGCACGTGTCCAAAGGCATCATCTCCTTCAACGCCGACGTGCTTGGCAAGGTGGTGAGGAAGAATGAAGCAAGGGAGATGATGCTCCGTAGGAGACCGACCTCACCAGGGACCAAGTACATCCAGGTTCGTAGAACGCATTTATTCCCGATTCCTTCAATGAAAAATAAGCGGGCTTCCATTCATCCTCTCGCTATGTCATGCGGATGTGTCCGGAGTGGTGCGGCAAGTACAAGGATCACGGGAGGCCATTGTGGACAAGTGGCTCTTGGGCGAGGCGTGCGAGACCAAGAGACTTCGTCGGAGATGTCGCTTGGAGATGGAAGGGAAGCCACACCACCAAGGGAGCGTGCCCCTCCCAAAGTGTATATGGATAGATGGGTACGATTACATGATTTTTTTTTATTCAAGCGCTCAAATCTCTTCACTTCTAACCATCTCTGTGTTCTCCTCGCAGTCCGCCGCATGAAGGCCAAAGACATCGGCCGAGTACGCGGGGTTCGCCTTGACTCACAATGTGGCGGGCAGCGACCGACAAGGACAACGTCTACGACCCGGTGAAGGGGCCGAGGCGTACACCAATGCCCGCGTCTACCCCAAGCTTACCCAAGACGCCGAGGCGGCAAAGCGGCGCTATGGGGGCGACCGATCCGACCACCGCGCCCCTAGACACGCACCGGTGATGAGGTTGGGAGGAGGGAAGCAGCACGGCCGGTACTTGGATGGCCAACAGCGATCAACCCGTCCCCTACGTTCACGGTGAGCGAGATTCGCTCAAGGAGCACGACCTCCACCGACATTCCCATAGCACCTCGGCGTGAGCTCCACGCAGAATGATGCGGGGAGTTTCGGTAATTTCAGTTTCATTAAATCGTTCACTGGTTTTACACATGTCCGCTGCCTATGCATTGTTTCAACGTTATGGGTGTAATATTGCAGGCCGGATGGCGAGTTGGAGGCCGGGCGAGGCGGCCCAGCGGCAGAGTTTGAGGCCAGCAGGCGGCCCGGCGAGGCCCATCGGCGGGGAGTTGGAGGCATACCGGCAATACTCGGCGCGTCGGTGCGGGGCCGTGGCGGGCTACTTCCCGGGCCTCAAATCCGGGTGTGACCCCGCCTCCGTTGCCTAGCTCGCTTGTTCGCTCCACCCCGTTTCCCGTTCCTCCTCTGTAGGGACTCCGGTGAGTATATGTTGTTGTTTATTTATTTGGCTAGTGCGGCTCACTGCGGGTACTAATGAGATCGCCTCTCCTTTGTGCAGCCACGGGTCGGGCGGGTTCGAACCCGACTCCTCCAGTGGCCCTTCTCCACCCCATCCGGGTCGGCCCGACTCCACAAAGACACGTGGCCGGTGGCGTTCCTCCTCCGGCACGCAGCGGCCCACACTACACGGGCTTCCGGGACGTCCCTCCTACACACCACGGGTGGACGTACCAAATCGGCGCCCGCGGCATGGGTGGTGTCCGGGGCAAGGTGAGGGGCCCTCACACTCTTCGCACCGGGAGGCCACGGGTCGGGCGAAGAAGTTGAGTTGGTGGTGATTAGGTTCGACTGTTGTTAATCGTGATGGATTCTTTTAGATGTTGGATATGTTGCAATCGTGATGGATCTCGTTTCGATGTTGGACATGTTAGATTTCGTTTGGTTGTTGGACATGTTGGATTTCGTTTGGATGTTGGACTATATGTGTGAATTTGTGATATATGTAGATTATATATGTGAATTTGTGATATATGTGGATTATATATGTGAATTGGTGATATATGTGGTTTATGTGTATATATGAATGCTTATGGTATATGTATATGTTGATTTACAATAAAACAATAAACAAAAAAAAAAAAAACTCCCAACTTTGCCGAAAGTGCCGGACTCGGCAAAGCCGGGCACCCCGGCAATTGGAATGGCAGATTTGCCGAAAGTGGAGAGGGTGGCACTCGGCAAATCTGCCATAACTTTGCCGAGAGTGTTTCTAATCCCGGCACTCAGCAAATTTCTTTATTTTTTTTAAATTAATAATTTGCCGAAAACCGACATGGCACTCGGCAAAGGGTTTTAATTCAAATCTTTGCCGAAGTGCGGACGTTTGGCACTCGGCAAAAAGGGCGTCCATTTCTAACGGACGACGTTTTCCATTGCCGAGAACACCGACATGGCACTCGGCGACGCCTTTGCCAAGTGCTCGACATTTGGCACTCGGCAAAGAATGGTTTGCCGAGTCATTCTTTGCCGAGTGCGCCGAGTTTGGCACTCGGCAAAGGCTTCGCCGACACTAGTACCCAAAACATTTTAAAGTGGCGGCACAAATCGCTTTTACGTGGCGGGCAAACGTGCGAAAGTCACTAACGTGAGGTCACGGATAACGATGACCTCACCGTGGCGGGCACGGATGCCCGCCACGCTTAATAACGAGCCCACCGTGGGCGGGCGTTTTAGAATGCCCGCCACGGTTAATATTTTCTAAAAATAAAAAATCGAAAAACAGCCCTAGGCCCGCCGAGCCCATCGTCGAAGCCCGCCCAGCCCGGGTGGGTCGCCGCCGCCGCCGCCAGCTGCGATTCGGGAGGAGACCCACGCCGCCGCCCCCCACGCGCTAGGCCGTCGTCTGCCACCGCTGGGGGGGGGGAGCTCGTCGCCGGAGGAGACCCGAGGACGAACCTGCCGCGGATGAAGGCCGCCGCATCGATCCGCGCGGATGAAGGCCGCCGCCGCCGATCCGTCGTGGATGAAGGCCGCCGTCGTCGATCGCCCCGGATGAAGGCCGCCGCCGTCGATCTGCCGCGGATGAAGGCCGCCGCCGTCGACCAGCACGCCATCGCCCGGCCGAGAAGCTCGCCGCCGGATCCGGTCGCTCGAGAGGCTGCTTCCGCCGCGGATTCGCCGGGAGAAGGAGGGACCTTGGCGCCGGATCTCCATCGTCGCCGTCTTCGAGGCGCCTCGGGATCCGCTCGAGGACTCCGCTCCGCCGCCGCCGCTAGCCGCCCTCGCTGAGCCGTGATTCACGCCGGTCAGCGACGCCGCCACCTCACCGCGCCGCCGTCATCGGTGACGCCCGCCACGCGGTGGCCATCGCCGCCGAGGCTGCGGGCCGCCTCGCGCGCCTAGGGAAGCGGGGGGGAGCAGCTCACGCGACCGGGGAGGAGAGGAGGTGAGCGCCCGCCGGCATGGGTGGAAGGAGCCGCGGTCTCGGAACGGCGCGTGGGGGGAGGGAAGAAGCCGCGTCGGGTGGGCCTCGAGTGAGGAGGGCGCGTTTGGCGTGGCTGAGAAAACCCTAAGTCGCTAATTTATATGAACCACGCTTATTGGGCCTCGCCCTGGCCCATTGGGCCTCTCGCATATACGTGACGGGCGTTTAAGGTGCCCGCCACGAAAACATTTTTTGCGTGGCGGGCGCCTTAACACGCCCGCCACGCAAAAAGATTTTATTTTGCGTGGCGTGCGTGTTAAGGTGCCCGCCACGCAAAAAATCTTTCCCGTGACGGGCAAAAATGCCCGCCACGTAAAAAAAAAAAAGCTAGACGTGGCGAGGTATTTTCCGCGGCGGCAAAAAAAGTGCCGCCAAAAGGAAAAGATTTTGCAAGTGCTCGCGAAAATCATTTCGTTACTAGTGCGAGTGCATAGAAGCCTTGCCTAGTGCGCAGCCGATTCCTGTAGTGGGCCGAGCCTACTCACGCCTGGGCGGCGGTACTCGTGCAGGAGCAAAGCTGACATAGAGACGCGCTGTAGTCCACTTGTGCCTTGTGCAGCTAGACCATGCTATTATTTTCAGTTTCTTCCCACCGCAATTCCATATGAGAGCACGATTCAAGGAGTTTTACGGGTGAAGCTTTTAAACAGCTCATTAAAGCTGGTGGGCTTTAATATAGTTTTTTAAAAAAATATTTTAAAAAATGTTTGGCAAAAGATGCAAATATCCCTAGGCATCGATCCGTAAAACCCATCCCCACTTTAAAGTGGGTCCAGCCATGCTAAGTTCTGCCTCCACTCTGTGTGAAGGCAAGCTCTAATGCAAGCACCCAGCTCTAATGCAAATATGTGATACAATTATCATCTCATTTACATACCATCATTGCACTGTCATAGATTTCTATTTCCTATGACAATTTTATATAACTAGATGATACCCCGTGCGTTGCTATGGAAATCTCTATAACATTATTTATGAGAAGATTTATAGAGTGAAGAATAATGAAATTATGGAAAAAGTATTCTATTTCTAAGTTGATGACCCCCATCATATTAGACTTCTCGTTTGACCAATCACGCATGTGCTTTAGCTCTTATTATGAGGTACGGTCGTATGAAATATACCTGTGTTACACATGCTAACCGTGAAAACCGGATGGTTCATAGGAGTACTTAGATAACGTCTGTTCATCGGCGAGTCTGCATCAGTGAAGGAAAAACAGCTTCACTTGCTATCTCACCTTCCTGGTCCTTTCCTAGCGATTCTCTCGATACCCTCGAAGAAGTCAGTGGTGGAGTCTCCGGTATCAGGGCACAGAAGCATGATGCTCCAGTCGCCGCCGCTGGTCAACTGCTACCGCATCTTCGTCTGTGCCTCTGTTGCACCCGTTGCCTCGGTGACGTGGGCTGGCATGGGGCAGAGCAGATGCACGGCACGGCACGGCACGCGGGTCGATCCTTGCGGGGCTTCTTGTCCTCGCCCGAACCGAAAAAGCTAACTCACAGCAGCGCCACGCCACAGTGCACTACGGCCCAGACGCCATGTCACCACCGTGGCCATCGTCGTCTTGTATACGCCGAGGACGCTCCGCTGCGGAGGATCTACACGGGGTGTGGCCGTCCGCATCCACCCCATTCTAGAAGAAAGACATGTGAAGCTTAATCAATAGGGAGCCTGAAAAAAGACATGCTCGATACTTGATCTCCATGTGCGTTGGAGCCTACAGCTATACTCACTTCGTCCCAAAAATATCTATCGCTTGCGCTTCCCGAGAAATAACTTTGCAAGATATATATTAAAAATATTAATATTTATGGTCCATAATTAGTATCATTGGAAAAATCTTTGAATCTAGTTTTTTTTTTTTTTTTTCGCGACCGACCATTCACCCGCGTTTCGTTAAGAGGATGGAAAACCAAATGCGAATACAAGACACACCCTTGCTGGCGAGAGGACAACAAGGATGGCCGAGTTCAGAACCTAACTATTGGATTCATAGAAAGCGATTACATATTGGCAGCAATTTGCGACCAAGCCGGAGAACCACCGACAACGCAGTGAAGCCAGCCTCCTTCCAATCCTCAGATTCTTGAATCAGCCACTTACAAAGCAAACCAGCGGCAGAATGACGATCCGTAACGCACGGACCAACTCGCTGCTGGGCGATCGTGACTCCCCTCCATTCCCGAACTAGATCCCGGCCAACTCCGCAGAACCTCACCGCCGTAGTGGACCTCCAGGTTACGACGCCCATGCCACGCCGACGGCACCCCAGCCGTCGCCGGCCACCAGCACACACCGTCGGTTAGCCTGTTCCGCGCCGACGCCCACCAAATCCCTAGTCTTCCCCGGGGCTAGCGCCGCTGCTTAGGACCCTGCTTTTGGGATCTCAACCTGGCCGATCGTTAGTGATCGGTGCCGACTTTTTTCCCCCGCTCGGTGTGGCTGCATGGTGGTAGTGGATCTCGCTCCGAGGCCTCGGACGACCGTGACGACGTTGCCAACCTTCTGAAATGGCTCAACCTCACCCACGATGAAGGTGCGGTTGCTGATTTATCTGATGACGAGGATGATGCTGTGGAGGTGGTGAAATTTTTGCATTTTGGTCCTTTTTAAAAATACTAGTTAAATGCCTGTGGGTTGCAACGGGAACGCATAATACCATGATAACATATGTATAAGCGCGGGAAAGATTTGAATGTGAAACATCAACTTCAATTATCCATCAGCCCAAGAGTGATCCCTAACTGGCCTCCTTGATTTTCCTGTAGATTTGGGAACGAGCACTAGCTCGTTTGGTCGAGCGCTCCAGGTGAGAGCGTCGCCACCGGGCTCGAACCCGGCGCCCACCTCCTTTCTTAAGAGTATCAGAGACTCCCCTTAGTTTTCAAAAAAAAAAAAAAAAAAAAAAAAAAAAAAATCCTGAGATTTGGCGATCATGCCATTTTCTCAAGGTGACGATTTCGCTGGAGCTCAACAACCTAAAGGAAAACAGAAGAAATTTATATGAGCCAATAGTGTTAGAACATGCACAGGTGAAAGGAAAGCCCATGTATATATTCACCAAAATTGGTTTGCTTAGGAATACATGCATCAACAAAAATTTAAAGAAATTAGAATTGAGAGCCAACTTAACTGGAATCAAATAAAGAGCCATGTCACAGGATTGTCGTGACGCCCACAGGCAGTGCTTTCAATGCAGCTGCAACTGCATGTCCGGCCGTCACTACCAAGTTCTCGAATTCAAGTGCGCTTCAGATTTGATAGCTCAGTTTGCAAGAGAACTTTGCAAGAGACCACGTAGGAAAAGGTAGGAACGTTAAGATATCTGGGTTGCTTGCATCAAATATTGACCATTGCCAATAAATCGTCAAATGGAAACAGTACGTACTTATTCATCCTTTTCTAAAAAAACGTACTTATTCATAGTGCAGTAAATAAGTTAACTACCTTGTGCTTCTCCCTATGCCGTTCAGGCTTTGGCTTCTTTCCGATGGCGATCGCGAGGGCACCTCTGTTCTACGAGGGCAACGACGGCGCAAGTGGGGATCAGAGGGAGAGGCGGCGGCAGCGCTCAGGCGTTCAGCTTCGGTGGACGCACCCGCTGCTGCTGCTGCTGGAGAATCGCTGCGGCTGCCGGACCGCTACACGAGGGACCATGTGCCTGAAATATGCAGTGAGCTAGACATTTTGAGGAAAACAGTTCAGTCTGTTAAATTGATTGAAAGAACAAACCATAGACCATTCTTATTGGTAGATTTTTCTGAGTGGCTGGGCTCACATGAAAAATGATACAATGCTCCTTTTTTTTGCCCAAAGTTTCACTAAAACACATGGTCCAAAGTTCCTAAAACTACAAATACCGAGAGAAGCCACATATGTGCACAAAATTTTGCCTAGCTTCAGACCACATGAAGGAAACTTTAGTAACACAGCATTGCAAAATATGAGAACCCTATCCCAATAACAGTTTGCTGACAGCAAATCATTCTCAATCCACCAAAGCACTACTGAATCCAAATCCAAACCCCAATTGACTCCCCTCTAAGGTTGTCAGCTACAAAATGAGATCTCCCTTGCGTCGTCTCCATACCCACAGTTTTCATTTAGCATGCAAGTAGCTAAACATTACACTCGCCTAGTAGGACCATGCAATGGTTCTTCATAAAGTTAGAGAGTTAAGTGCTGCTGGAGTCATGGTGGTTGACCAGCAGTACGTCTTTTCAGTAGTAGGTTGATTTTTCAGACGTACAACACAGACATGGCTAAACACACTGGCATGGTGCATCGATAAATACAATTACAAAATGTCTACTAATTTACATGGCATGTAAAATTAGCTAGGACTAAGCGGTGAAGGAAAAGGATCGGAGCCACACTTATCAATTGACTGTATATTAGCTTCTTGTTTGGAGGCAACAGGCAAGGGCATTGTGCAATGGTTCAGTAATCACCTCATCTACTGATATTTATATGGTTCCATCTACCGTCAATACATGTAGAATATGACTTCTAGGATAATTGAAGGATTACCTGTCTCTTGGCGGTGATAGGTGGTATCCGTGAGTAGCTGACCTTGGGAGATGCAAGCCTGAAATGATGCAAGACACTTTTGTAAAAATAAAAAACTATGAATTTCACCAAACTAAATGATGAAAAGTCTGCTCCATATAATTGAATGCCCAAACCTCAGAATATCAGATCTTTTTTTTTTTTTTGAACAAAAAACTATGAATCTGATGGCAAACTGAAGATTCAAAAGACGCCCACATGGCACTGGCAGGCTCTTAAGCATTGATCTTAGAAGAGCGGCACACTCATATATTAAGAATAAAAACCAAGCATTGATCTTAGAAGAGCATGCTTGAACCAGCCAGAAATTAAAGCCTGCAATATATAATTGAATGCCTGTCAGTTTGCAAACGTGATTATACACAGCTCATATATCTGATAATTTTCAGTCATGATCTAATATATATTATTACCATGGACCTCCACTGTACCACAACACTTAATCAGCAACGGAGGTCAGTTGCTAAATCTAATAATCAGTGTTGAACGGTCGGTTGCTAAATGTTGTCATCACACCGCCGGTTGCTAAAACCGAATACTGCGATGGATCCTCCGTTGCTATAAATATTTTGCTTTGTCATCGTGCAGTCCGTCGCTGTATATTGATAATAGAGATGGAGCATCCGTTGCTAAACAAATTATGTGGTTTTGGGCCCAAAATGAGATATAGGCCCAATACCTCCCATAGGCCCAGCTGTAACATTGGTTGATATCAGCCGTCAATCCCCCGATCCGACGATTGAGAACCATTTGCCCAAACCCTACACCACACCGCATGGGAGCAGCCCTATCCCTCTCTCTCTCGGTCGCTTTCACGGGCTCCCCACCTCGTATCCCCCCCTTCTCGACGGCACGCGGACGACAGCGGCGGCCGGATCCGGGCGCTCCATCCCTGTTGACTCCTCTCCCTCTCCTCTCCTCTCCTCGGCTCCAACTCTCTCGGCTGCACAGCGATGCATATGCCCAGTGCGGGCGGCGCCAGCATCACATCGCGGGTGGCGCTGGCTGCGGGATCCCGGCGCGGTCGGCTGGATTCAGGCGCGGTTGTAGGTGGCGGCGGGATTCCAGCCCGGTCGACAGTGGTGACGAGATGCCGACACAGGAGCGACGGCGACGGCGGCAGCAGGATCCAGGTGCGTGGCCTATAGCCTAGCCATCTCAAGTCTCTCCCTCCATGGTACTCCACGTACTTTTGGATAACCCTAGCCACGCCTGTGATGCCCCTAACCCTTCCTGCATTCTAGATGAAGGGATCCATTACGTGTGTAGTTCACGGATTTCATTTGGGTAACCCTAGCTGCTCAGGTTCAGTACATATGCTCCTTCGTTGTCTCCCCAAATTGATATGGTTCGTTTTTATATGATGGCTGGAATTTGCTTAGAATTAATTTTCCAAAATTAAGATTAGGATGAAGAAAATCAGTAATTATATATATGAACTGAATGCTTCTTTTGCTGTTAGCATTTTATAGCTGATACAATAAAGTTAGAATAGACATTTTATTGTACATGGTTGGGAATATTTTTAGGCTTAGGCCTCATGTGTTTGATATGTTTGCTTCTGTAGTCCTGATCAGTGAAAGACTCACTACAAACTCAGCTACTTTGAGGCTGATGTTGTACTGGACAACATGATTCATCTACTAGATAATACTAATATTTTGGACAACTTGTTTTCAGTCAAGGCCTTTAGAGTTTCTGCAAGAATTAGCACCTGCATTCTACAGTTCTACAATTTGTTTCGTGGTGTACTTTTGCAATGCTCTAGCTGTTGAGTTACATAATTTTAAAACAGGCTCTTGATCTGATTGCGCTTGTAGCTACATTGCAGCTACATAATTTAAACTATAGGACATTCATGTTGAAGCTGTCAGGATGTGTCTGCATCGATAATACGTACTCATGATCAATTGTTCCTGCAGTTATGCAGTTTCCAAAATAAGAGAATTGAGAAGCATGAAGCTCACGATGTGGCTAGAGGGGCAGCTTCGAGGTACAACTTCAGAGCTATTCTTTGCAATCTAATTGTTGTATTAGTCTGGGAGCTTTGTGTTAGTAAAGTTGCTATTATTGTTAATTTTCGTCCGTCCACACCACATTTTTTGTACCGAGCTGAGCTGAGTGATTAAATGTTGAACTGTGAAGCGGTGCAGCAGTGCAGTCCTTGTACAGCCAGCAGTGCAGCAGTGTTTGCTACCATTGTTTAATAATTGGTTTTTTTTTTCTTGACTTACTAGAAACGATATGATAAAGACGCTGCAGCCTTGGACAGCAAGAGGAAAAGACAATCATGCAAAGTTTCTTCATACAGTAGGCAGTGTGAGTCATGCTTGTACTGCACACAATATGGTATAAAAACTTTCCATTGTCATCTCATTTGAATGGTATAGAAACAAAGTTTATATGAAATACTGTCACCTATGTAACCATCCTGAATGCTCTTGTTGCCTTGTTGGTTAGCCATTTTCCCAAGTGCTTGTGCTGATTAGCTGCTTTTACTCTCTTTATATTCTTCTGTGTAATTATGTGACAATGGTGCTTAAATTACAAGGTGTGTGTGCACACTTTTCCCACTTTATATACTGTCTGTTCTGCGGTTCTAGCCCGGATAAGTAAAACATTTGGCATGGTACTTTTTTTATGGTGTTAAGAGCTACACGATCAGCACTTAAGTTCAAGAATAATATAGGTAGATTGAGCTATCTAAAAAAATTATTGTGGACTGTTCATTAAGTATTTAGAATATTACAAGAATATAGGTAGATTGTCTCGAACACAAATATAGGTAGATTGTGAGCTATCTATGCTTGTGGATTATTCATTAAGTATCCCAGAAAACTTAATGCATATATGTATATTCTGTCATTGGTATACAGCATGGCTGTGAGCTGTCAGAAGGCTCATGTGTAATTGGACATGCAAATTGAAATTACCATGTGTTAGTTAATAGAATGCATATTATTACTTCACAGTATAATTCTATCCAGGTTTATCTTAAGTCAAAGATTTATAAACATACATATTCATTCTTCCTAGAATTTACCATGTCTGTAGGTGATGGCTTGGACAATTCAGCAAGGTGATTCTTTTGTTGCAGTTTGTGGAGTAAAGAGACAGGGTGATTGCTTTGGAGTACAATCCGGTGGTTCTTGTTTTCTTAGACTCCAGCCTGATGGTGCTAGGTTCTATTATTTTTGGACGAAAAAAACTGATGGTGCTAGCTTTTGATCAATGTTTGATTGCATTTAGTTGATGGCTTTTGAACAATAGGGAAACAATGTTTGATGCTTGTATGCTTGTATGTTGGCTTGATGTTAACACGCTAGTGACATAATTACATATGTACTCATGATATTTGAGTATGAATGATGTTGTCATTTGTATATGTCATCCAAAATCTATACAATATAATTTCAATATTGTATTGGTCCTGTTTTATTTTTTTTTGTACCAATTTAGTTGAGCTCGATGGACCGTCAGTTGCTATAAGTTCAATATTGCGATGGACCATCCGCTGCTGAAAGCTCTAACTGATTGTCGGTTGCTAAAGCTTTACCATTGAACGGTTTGTGGCTAAAAGAGGGTCCGTGGTTGTATATATTTAACCACGGCTTCATTAGCATCTGCAGAGGTCCGTTGCTATATCTTTTAGCCACGGACTGAAAGTCGCTGTACCCCTCATACAGCAACGGACTGAAAGTCGCTGATTAAGGGTTGTGGTATAGTGCTCGTTCATGGTCTACGACTGAAGAAGAATCGAATATCAAATTGCGTGCTGCAGAACAACTGAACGAGTACATGTTTATCATTCAGAAGAGAATAGGATGAAATCATAAACAACAACTGATAAAGCAGTCGCGGTAGGGGAAGGCAGTGCTGCCGCCGCTCCTGACCCTGAAGACGCATTCCACTGACAAACACCACCATGGACAGGAAAAAAACACGCATCAGAGAACGGAAACCCAAGGCCGCAGCAGCTGAAACCAGCTCACTCACCTCTCGCACCAACTTGAGGGCGCGCGATCTAGCCCCTCCGTGAACATTGCGAGCGCATGCGGGTTCCAACTGAAACGGCCGAACAAATCGAGCAAAAATCAGAAAAATCCCGAGCCAGCCGCACCAATGCCGGTGATCCGGCACCGAAAAAATCACCGAAAATTTCCCACAGCCGTAGAGGAGGAATTCATGGGGGAGGGGAATGGGAGCCGAATCGCGAGGGGAAAATGCTTACCTTGGAGCCGCCGGGGCGGCCGGGCCACATCGGGGTCCTTCGCTACCGTGGGTCGGGTGTATGGGGTCGGCGCGATCGGGGTCCTCCTGCGGACGCGGGGTCGCCGGGCGGCAGCCGCTGGGAGCAGTGCGAGCGCCGAAAGTGCCGGGCTTCAGCTTGTGGCCGAGATGGGCAGCAGTGGCCAAAGCGCCGGGCGGCCGCCGAGGGGCGACAGGGCAGGGTGGATGGGTGTCGGGCGTCGGTGGCATCCGAGAGGGGCGGCAGGGGCAGGGCCGGGCGGGCGTCGGGCGCCGAGCAGGGGGCTGGCGCCGGAGCGGACGGCGGCGGCGGGGCAGGCAAAATCGATGGGGACGAATTTGACGGGGCGGCGTCGAGGTTGGAGGGAGCGCGCGCTTGATCTGACGGGAACCGCTTGTGTGCGTGGGCGGCTGGGGAGCCAGGTAGCACACGGTAGGAGGAGCGATTAGAGCGCCGGGTGAAGCGACACCCGTAAGCAGACGATGACATTTGAGGCTTTTTAGTAGTAAGACTAGGTTCATGCCCGTGCGTTACTACAGGGACAACTAAACTTTTGTATTAAAAACACACAGATCGCACGATAAGATATCAATACCGTGAAATTAAATACCCACGTTAAAGTGACATTTAATCCAAAATGCTTATGAACTTAATAAAGTCACATGTTAAAGTGATATTTAATCCAAAAAACTTATGAACTTAACACAATCACAGAGCGCAGTGTGGTAGGCTCAGAAGCTCTATTGTATAAACCTTTCCGATGCCGCTAAGATAATGTATTTTATATCGGTAGGTTCTTTTCGCTCCCCCAATAAATCCACTAATAAGTTCCAGTCACATCTTCATACCATCAATCATATGCTCGTGCGTTACTACAGAGCTTCAAAATTTTTCGACACAATAAGAGTATGAAAAATAATAATGGGTCCAAAACCTCAAAAATTCAACGCAACAGAAGTATGAAAAAAATGATGGGTCAAAATTAAGCTACAAATAAATTTGACTGAACTTAATAACATATTATTCTAAGTCACATTCAACTTTGGAAACAATGTCAAAACAAGAGCATGACAGACAAGTTCTCCACTATGCTATTTTTTACAGTTTTTCTCATAGTGTGGCCAAGATATTCTCATAAAGATATTCAAATCATACACTGCTGAGAATTCTCATTGTGGTCGATCTCAAAGCTCTTAATATACCACACTGAACAACAAATATCTGTAAACTCAACAAATAAAAGGCAAAACCCAATTATAAGATGTTTCTCCCACAAATATTAACTTAATCTAAACAAAAACGCAAAACCCATTTTGAGAAGGTGCCTCTGTCCTCATTAGCAAATTCCCATGTGTCAGGATTGAACTTTATGAAGCCCTGCCAAACCAATAATCCAGTCATCAGAAATATATATCAATCACCATTTTTCACCGAGGAAGAATTAACCGTTGAAATCATTTCAGGTCAGACAATGCCAAAATAAAGATGAATCCTATGAAGAATATAAAGTATTTATCTTTCACCAATGCACACTACATGTTTCTGTTTGCATGGTTCAGTCCTTAAATCTATTAATATTCTTTTTTCAACCTATTATATTAATTTCACACAAATCCCTCTTTGTCTGGGTATACTCATCTCGCTGAGAAGTGTCTGGGTATACTCATCCCGACAGACCTAACATAATAGCATTGACTTCTATTTTCATAGCATTATTATGCATATACATTGCAACTGAACCCACCCCCCCCCACACACACACACACACAAAAAAACCAGACCATGAAAAAAAAAAAAAAAAAAAAAAAAAAAAGACCATGAATGGTAAGATCAGAATTGAATGGAAACATTACACTGACTGGAGAGGTAGATGCATAATATCCTAGATTCATAATTCTAATTTGCGTAGTATAGGTTCATGCTCAAACGTTGCCACACGCAAACAATATAATATGGCAATAATTAGGCATCCGATTTTCTAAATTTCAGGAAATCAATCTTGTTCAACCATTGCCATCCAATGGTCAGGAACGCAATATTACTGTCCATCTGATGTGTTCCATTTTCCTTTTATTACTGTTAGGCAAGTAATAGTCATTGTATATCTTGGCAGCCTTCAAATATCCTAAGCACAGACCAATCCAAATATTTGCCTTTTCATCGCTATGAGGAGTACAAAAATGTAGTGACCTATATATTTTCAAGAGAATTGCGTAGCTTATCAAGAAATTTAACAGAATGAAACTCATAACTTTGGTTTTTTTTTTTTTTTTTTTTTTTTTTTGCTAATTTCAGTACCAAACAATTCCTGTGTTTGTATTATTATCAGGAAGTCAGCATGTCTCTATTCAAGATTGTAAAATTGGCAGAATTTTCAGTTTGATAGGTTGGGATAAGTTGCAATACAGACTGCAAAGAGGTACTGCACTTTGCGATTGAACAGGTAAGAAGCACAATCAATAATGGGAACGACACCAATTACATAATGTAAAAGCAAGATCAGTATCGAGATAAATTCTCTTTGAAGTATAAAATCAACTAACGAACATGATGTAGTGTCAGGCATCAATTTAGTGAGATAATTTTTAGCGTGATATTTTTATCCAGGCAAATTGGTAATATTCAGAACAGACACAAATCTGTAAGTTCATTAGGAAGCTCCTTCCCAATCAAATGCACCTTCAATTTATTATCTAGCTCAGACAACTCAACCTGTAAAGTCAAATACCTTCTACAACAAACCAGCTTACTAATAGATAGATCTTTTTTTTTTTCTAGAATCAAAAATTAAAACATAAATGGAAAATTGCATGTTTAGTTACCTGGCATAAAATTCTTGCAGTTTAAGGAGTCATCTAAATTCACACCGTATCCTATTATACCAAAAATTGAAACTATATATTGAGTTACCTGGGAATGTATTTGCTTAGAGGTGCAATATCAAATGCCATGATGTTAAGCTTGACACAATTTGCCTACCTGCTAGAGGATGCAGATTGCAACAGGACTTGAGGTTTTGCCTTCTTCAAAAGCACATTTCTTTGGTGTGTTGGTTTTCCTTAACGCGTGTCTGATAATCCAGCTGAAGACAAATACATGCTCATATTCAAATGCTTCATATAAGACAGTGAAATTAACCAAACATTCTAATAAGTTAGCAATCTAGACAGCCATGGTTCTAGTCTTGGTGCACTACTCCAGTGTCTCCTGCTGAAGAAGCATGTCGTCCCAGTTGTTCTTCATCCAAAACTCAATCATCCTAGAAGAAAACTGTCACAACCTCTGGTAGCGCATCCTCAAAGATAGTGCTACCGCGATATTGTTGTGGACCAGTCTGGAATGAAGCAAACACACAAATAAATTCGAAGTTATTTCATCTTCCATAAGAAAAAATTGTCTGACATTAATCTGGAACTTTAGAAAGTCTATGACGGCACACACATGTTCTACCATCTAACAAGTCCTCGACCCCAAATATGTCTAAAATTTAGTCCTAAACAGTTCGCAGAAATTATGCCAGCCGTGGTGATGAAATCTAAAACCCCTATATGTAGATCCCCCACTAGGGACTAAATTAGTAGTTCTCAGGGTTCTCATTGGTCCACGTCATTGGTACGTTCTCCTTGAGCCACGTCATCGAAGGGTCCCACAAGTCACTAAGCTAAAAAGAGTTGAAGCCCAAGAGTCCATCACATCTTCATTACTAGACACAAGCAGTTCAGCCGAAGAGTCCATAAGCACTGCATGCCAGCCGTATACATCATGTCGAGTAGTAGTTTGTCTCCCATCCCTGCCGCTTCACCTGCGCACCACGAATTCAATTGTTTGAAAGTTGAAACTGTTGCCACCAGCACATGTCCATAGTCTATTGCTGTGTATATATATCCCAAGGATCATGGATCCTATACGTCCTCGAGGAGCTCCATAGTGCTTTCTTCACTCAAGGAGACGAAGATAGTATGTCCCGTCATATGTAGTGCAGCAGATCGACTGAGTTGTAGTGCATGGCATCTTCTTATTTGCACTTGCAGGTGGTGTCTGTGACCTTCATCAGAGTGGCGCAAAGCTTCCAATGGCAGGTGATAGAAGTGCAGGCTGCCGGGCCGTGTACGACGGCCGTCAACTGCATGGAGGAGATTCGTCAACAACGAGGTGATATACGACCAAGCCAAGGCAGTGGCCAAGAGAAAGATCAAGGAGGCCAACGTGAGGTTGTGCTTGGTCACCATCAAGTATCTGAACAAATAGGCTTCTAACGCCAAGCTGCAGCCACTACCAGAAACTGGATATTTTGTGAGAGTGAAAAAAGTCACGAAAAAACGGTTTTACTCTCACGAAAATAATGCGTGAGAGTACACCGTCACGAATTACTTCTCACAGTATTACACTCATGAAATACACACTTTCATGAGAGTTCAGCGTCACGGATTGTTTTCATGAGAGTTTGCCGTGAGAGTCACCCTCATGAAAATAACATTGCTACCAGATTTGCATCGCTATTTTCATGACAGTTTTTTGTGGTATTTCGTGAGAGGCCACCTTCACAAAGTTATTTTGTGAGTGTAAGGGTATTTCGTGAGAGCTGTCCATCATGAAATTATTTCATGAGAGGATCGGTATTTCGTGAGAGTTTACCATCACAAATTTAATTCATGAGAGTTGAGGTATTTTGTGAGAGTTCACTAGCATGCAATTATTTTATGAGAGTTAAGGTATTTCATGAGAGAACACCCATCACGAAAAATATGGTAAGTCATCACAAAATTATGATTTCCTGAGAGTCAATACCATCATGAAAATTACACAATCGGAGGATCTCAAACCAAAATTCAAATACACATATGATCCAAATGTCAATCCAACACACATACAACAAGATCCAATATATGCATCTGATTTCAACTACAATACATTCTAACTCCATCAAAGTGTCCAGCCATTACACTAAAGGCTTACAACTCATAGTTCTAGACATCCAACATGACAAGTTACAACACATAGCACTAACCATCCAATATGACAAGTTCCAGCACAGGTCCTAACCATGTTCAGTTTTACTCACATCAATTGCATCGGTTGTCAACTTTTTTGGATCCGTACTTCATTACAATATATGCATTCAGAGCGCTAGTCTTCTTGGAGCCAAACATATGTTCCTACATGATCACAAAATGAATAAAGTTACTGGATAGGCTGAGAACATAGCTGAAAGATAATTTAAATTAACATAGCTGGATGATAATTTTGTTGGACCTCATGAAACAAAATAGCCACCATGAGCTCTTTTTCTGACCAGAATGCAAAAGGCCTATTGCAATGAGGAAAGCAAACGACTTGAAAATTAACAGAAATCATGTAGTACTCCCTAATTTATTTGTCAGATCTACATTTAGAACCATCAAACTGCAACTGAACTGCAGAAGAATTGGCATAACCTATTGGCATCATCGTATTTCTAAAAACTAACACAAATAATCCTGCATAAATAAATGTAAATGGCATCATATATCTAAAAACAATTCAAGCTTTGCGTCAGTTCTTACTAATTACAGAATATAATTGAATATTGAATACCAGGCCAAGTCATATATGGATCTGAAGATAGACATGTGGCAGGGGGAAGCACACTGTATTGTACCTATAGGGTGCTCTTGCTGTACGCAAGGCTAAAACTTTTTAGAAAAGGTGGGATTGGGAGTTTGTATGGATCTTGCGAGATCGCCTCAATGCCACGGTGGGTCAGAAGGTTGGGGAGGAGAGGATTGGTAGAGGCATGTCACAGTGGATCTGCAGAAGTGGGAGACGCACCAATGCACCGCTCGATATGTACACCAAACACTTTCAATGGCGCTGGCTAGATTCGAGAACCTGAACTGTAGATCAAGAACATACCAAATTAATCTGTCAATACGAGTGGATAAAGAACCAAATCGATCTGGGAAGATGAGAGAACTAGATGAAGAACCAAATCAATTTGGGTAGATGAGAAAAGAGCACCTGTACCGCTGCCGCTAACGTGAAGGAGTGAATCTTGGAGTCGCCGCTGCCGCCTCCTCACAGCTCTCGAGATCCCGGACTAAGGAGGGGGCGCAGGGGAAGTTGCAGTAGTTGGAGACCGCGTCGCTCGTGATGAGCGCACCGAAGGAGCAAATCGCAGCTGCGGCACGGGGAGGAAATCGCAACGGCGGCCGCTGCCGTTCTCGCTCGCGCGATGGGAGACCGCGATGGGACACGAGGGAAGCGTTGCTTGATGGGGCCTCTAGCCTCACGCCGCCGTAGGAACCGTGCCCCACATCGATCCGGCCACCGGAGGACCTGTGCCCGCGTCGATCCGGCAGCCGGAGGACCTCGCACAGCGTCGATCCGGCCACAGGGCTGCAGCCCCATGCCATTACCGAAGGAACCCCACAACGCCACGGGCTACTTGCCACCGCGCCGTGCTGCCAGAGGGCCACGCCGTTGAAGGAGCCACCTTGCTCGATCTGCACAGCGAGTTGAGTGGGCGAGGCTGAGAGAGAATATAGGAAGTTAGGGTTTTGGAGGGATGAAGATGTGCTTATATACCTGCAATTTTGATCCAACGATCCTCATTCATCAAGGGTTCATCTAACGGCTAGAATAGATCAGGCCACATAGTACTGGCCCAAATAACGTTCAATGGGCCAAATACTGCTGGCCCGAAAGTGAGGAAAACAATTTTCATGAGAGTCTATATCATCATGAAAAATATATTTTTAATTTCTCATGGTTGTGTGGCCTGTGGCGCTTTAGTGTGCTATCAGCCTCAAACTTTTTCTCGAGCCATCTACATGGCATGTGTGAAGGCACCGCCAAGTTTGAGAATTTTTTAAAATTGTTTGTTAATTTTCTGATTATTTTAATTACCGCGACTTCTCCCAAAGTAATTATACGTTGAACTGCGACCACCCCGAAAAACCCGAAACGGTGCCAAACTTTTCCGCAAGGTCTCTTTTACCCTAGGAGGCAAAACTTGTGGAGGCCGGGTGAAAACTATTGTGTTTTCACAAGAATTCCAAAAATAACTAAAAAACCTAGGATTTTGCGTGGGACCATATTTTGAGTGTAAATGACCACAAAATTTTTTTGAGAAAGTTTGGACATAGGCGGAGCGGACGTGTTTCACGCAGAGGTACATGGAACCTTTCACCGAACCCTATCCATACACTTAGGTTTCTCATGGTTGTGCGGCCCGCGGCGCTTTGCAAAGGTGCTATCGGCCACAAACTTTTTGTGAGGCTTCTACATGGCATGTGTGAAGGCACCGCCAAGTTTGAGAATTTTCTGAATTGTTTGGTAATTTTCTCTCGATTATTTTAATTACCACGCGACTTCTTCCCCGTAATTATACGTTGAACTACGACCACCTCCGAAAAGGCCTAAAAACAGTGCCAAACTTTACCGCAAGGTCTCTTGTGCAATAGGAGAAAAACTTGTGGAGGCCGGTCCAAAATTATTGTGTTTTCAAAGTGTAACACACCATATTTGGTCGCACGCGGCACGAAAAAAATATAGTAATTTCAAAAATGAATAAAAATACCTTGGATTTTTGCGTGGGGCCATATTTTGGGTGTATATGACCACAAAAAAAAAAATTTGAGAAAGTTTGGACATAGGCGGAGCGCGACGTGCTTCACAAAGGGTACATGGAACCTTTCACCGAACCCTATCCATACACTTAGGTTTCTCATGGTTGTGTGTCCTCAGGCGCTTTGTAGTGTGCTATCGGCCTCAAACTTTTTGAGGCGTCTACATGGTATGTGTGAAGGCACCGCCAAGTTTGAGAAATTTCGGAATTGTTTGGTAATTTTCTTTGATTATTTTAATTACCGTGCGACTTCTCCCTCAATTAATTATACGTTGAACTCGCGATCACCCCCGAAAAGACCTCGAAACGGTGCCAAACTTTGCCGCAAGGTCTCTTGTGCCCTAGGAGGCAAAACTCATGGAGGCCGGTGCGAAATTATTGTGTTTTCAAATTGTAATTCACCATATTGTGTTTTCATGATCGTTTTTTATGGTATTTCGTGAGAGTGAACCTTCACGAATGGATTTTGTGAGACTTTGGTATTTTCATGAGAGTTGACCTTCACGAATGGATATTGCTACCAAGTTTGCATCGGTGTTTTCATGATTGTTTTTATGGTATTTAGTGAGAGTGAACCTTCACGAATGGATTTCGTGAGACTTTGATATTTTCATGAGAGTTCACCTTCACGAATGGATATTGCCACCAAGTTTGCATCGCTGTTTTCATGACTCTTTTTTATGGTATTTCGTGAGAGTGAACCTTCACAAATGGATTTCGTGAGACTTTGATATTTTCATGAGAGTTCACCTTCACGAATGGATATTGCCACCAAGTTTGCACGCTGTTTTTCATGACTCTTTTTTTATGGTATTTCGTGAGAGTGAACCTTCACGAATGGATATTGCCACCAAGTTTGCATCATTTGTTTTCATGACTCTTTTTATGGTATTTCGTGAGAGTGAACCTTCACGAATGGATTTCGTGAGACTTTGGTATTTTCATGAGAGTTCACCTTCACGAATGGATATTAACACCAAGTTTGCATCGGTGTTTTCATGAGTGTTTTTTTATGGTATTTCATGAGATTAAACCTTCACGAATGTATTTCGTGAGACTTTTGTATGTTCGTGAGAGTAATCCTTCACGAAAACAACTGATTTTCATGACGTTGTGTAGAGTATACTCTCATAAAAATACGTTTTTGTGGCGGGATATACATCACTCTCATGAAAATATTAGTTTCATGAGAGTTTATTTTTCACTCTCACGAAAAATCGCTCCTCTCACAAAATATCCGGTTCGCCCGTAGTGAGTCAAGCTGTTTACCGCCATGATGCCATCCCTTGCATGTATATGCACTACCGATTCTCGTCTTTTTGCCGTGTGCCGGGGCACACGGCGAAGGCCCCATTACACACGGCAAAGGCTAAGCCGAAAGTGTAACACTCGGCTCGGGGCCCACGGCAACGTTTTCGACAACGTGCCCCCTGCCGAAAGTGCCAAATATCGGGCACTCGGCTTTAGGTTAAGCCGAAAGTGTTTTTTCCCTTTGCCGAAAGTGTCCACGGTGCACACGGGCGCAAAAAAAACATGTGACGGCGGGACGTTTTCACGGAGCATTTGCCGAGTGCTGAACGTCGACACTCGGCAAAGAAAAAAAAACTTTTTTTTGAAAACTCTTTGCCGAGTGTTATTCGCATGGACACACGGCAAAGAAAACGCTATTTTTTTTTAAAACAATCGTTGCCGAGTGTTATGGTATGGACACACGGCAAAGAAGGAAGCCTGATTTTTAAAAACTCCTATGCCGAGTGTTATGGTATGGACACACGGCAAAGAATATATTTTTTATTTTTTTATTTTCTGGAGCTCATATATAGCAATTTTTAATTACACAAATAACAGTTTATAATCTCACAAATATATATATAGATACATATGACAATCATATCACACATGTCATCACAAATATATATATATAGATACATATGACAATCATATCTCCACATAGTCACACAAAAAGTCTCACAAAGTACATCACAATTGACACATAGTCTCACAATACACTAATGTCTCATAAGTCACAAAAGTGCACTAATGTCTCACAAGTCCATCATGAGTACAACTCATGGCGCGAATCCGGGAGGCCTTACTCCCCACCCGAAAGGTGGAAACTGCTCAGCCGGAGAATCTGCACTACGGGCGCATTGACGTACTTCCGGATGTGGGTCATTTGACGCCGCCGACTGGTGCTGCACAAAGATGAATATACTGTGTCAAATAGGATTTAAGATAGGTTACAAAAACTTGAAAAAAGAACCCGAGTGTGCTAAAAGTTAGAAATTTCGCAGCACCTCCCCCCCGCACGGTGAGGTCTACCTGCAACAAAACACAACAGCTCGATGGCCGACAACACATATCCATATGCACACACCATGGTGCATTAAAGCCAACATTTCATTTTGATTCACGTCCATATATATATATATATATTCACAGGCACATTAGGAGTTTAAGTTGTAGAAACTCACGGTCGCTTCGATCGGGCAGCAGGATCCATTGGTGGTGAAGGCCCAAAATCTGTGGTGGCGGCACAGAATAGCCGGAGCTGGCGATAAAGCCTTGCATGTACTCCCACATAGCCGCAGTCCTCGCATCAGACTCCTCCCGCCGCTTCCTCTCTTCCGCCAGCTCGCCCTACAATATTTCACCCACATGTTATAACGCAAAAGCTAAGGTATGAAAAAAATCAACATGGGGGTTTCATCAATCCCTAGACTTTGTTGATGGTATAAATAGTGTAACCTAAGGAGAAGTTGGTGTCAGACAGAGGACCAGGTCCAACAAGATAAAAAAAGGAATAACACAGAAGTGGCAGATCTTCACAATCTAATAACTAAACTAACCACCCACTGGCTCAAGTTAGAGAGCTGCTCTTCCGAAACAGGTAGCAACAAATTAAGTCCCTCATATGACCTACTGACAAAATTAATTAACTAGCCAAATTCAGTTCACGATGAGCAACTTATCTAAGTTTTAAAACGCTTACTAGTACTGGTTTTCTCATACATATCTACCAACACAGTAAATAAATGTCCAGCGCAACAAAATAATACAAATCAACGAGTCTACAATTTCTACTCCAACCTAGCAGCAGGTTCAACGGGAATAAAGTAAGGGTCTGTTATTACGTCTCCTCTAACAATCACAGACAATAGATGAAAGAGATGCACACGCACCTCGTGCAGTCGGCAGTGGCAAACTCCCAATCTGCTACTCCCTCCGTCCCTAAATGTTTGTCTCTAGAAACCGCTGTTTCCTCACGGACACACGCTTCCCGGACGACACACATAAAGGGACGGAGGTAGTACTCGATCCCGACCTCCGGCCTGCTCGTCCGGCGGCTCCCAGTAGGCGACCGCGCACGCCCTGTCCGACCTGTTGCAAGCCCCCGCTCCTCGCAGCCGCAGGCGACCAGGCGTCCGAGGCGTTTCCAGTCCGGCCGCTCGCCGTTCCTCCTCCCCTTCCGCTTCCCCTTCCCTCTCTCCTACGCCATCCTTCTCCTCCTTTTCTGCTGCTCCTTCGGGGTGGAGCGCGGCGAGGTGGGGCGGCGGGGCTGGGCGGCGGTGTAGGGCAGCGCCGGCGAGGTCGGGGCGGGGCGGGGCGAGTTGCGGCGCCGGCGAGGTGGGGCCGGGGGCGGACCGGCGTTGCGGGAGAGAGGGCGGGACGGAGCGGGGCGGCGCGGATCTGCACGGGGCGGGGCGGGGCGGCGGCGACGCGGCGCTGCGGCGGCGTCGGGCTGCTAGAGAATGGGGAGCGAGGTGAGGTGAGTGAGCATTAAAGTGGATATGGCGGCCGACCATCCGGTTTCCTCTTTAAAAATACGTTTTTTCATCTTTGCCGAGTGCCCCGGTCCAACGGCACTCGGCGAAGGAAAAATTTCAAAAAAAAAAAACCAATTTCTATGCCGAGTGTCCTATGGACACACTCGGCATAGAATGCGCCAAAAATTTCGCTACCGGGCGCCCAAAGACAAAAAAAAGGCGCCATTTCTTTTCATCACAATGCCCACGGCCCAAAAAAAAGTTTCATTCCTTTGCCGAAGTGTGGTAGGTCGACACTTTCGCAAAGCTAGCCTCTAAGCCGAGTATCTAGCCTGTTTTACACTCGGCTTAGAAATTTTTTAAAAAATATTTTCCTTTTTCGGTTTTTCCTTTCCCTAAACCTTTTTTTTTCTAAATTTTTCCATTCAACTTTGAAAATACCATGTAAATTTAAATGAACAATGAAAATTTGATAGTTTCACGGAAAAGTACCATTATTTTATATGTTTATAGGTCAACATTTCATTTATATACACGCAATAAAAAAAAATTAATAATTATCAAACGGATCCAAAAAATCCTGAAATTTCAACATGACACTATATTTGATGCCTTTTGTCTAAAAAAAAAAGTTTCAAAGTCAAATCATAATTCGACCGTCGATGTAAATCCAACACTTAGGTAATCACTCTCAACAACTCAAAACTTCTTAGGTGATGTATGAGGTTTTAAGCAACGAGATGACAACGTATTCTAAACCTTCTCAATTTTTTTACCAAAGCCTCCACATATGATATGATGACAACTCATCGAATTTTGTGATTTTTTTAATTTGTTTTTCTTTTTATACAATTAAAAAATGATTCACCCATATGCTTGGTGTCGTGTTTCCAAAATGAGATGTTTGAAAACCGTAATCATACCATATATTGGGCCTTAAATTAGGTTGACTAACATGAATATCAATTTTACACTCGTTTTTTCCAAATATTTGAATGACCTGTAGTTCAAATCTCACCCGATTAAAAATATTGTTTGAAATGCAATTAATTAGTTATATATAGCAAATAAATTGAAAAATGCACCAAACTTTGTTAGGGGGTAAGAAATGTGATATGTGTTGAGGAGAAAAAGTTTGAGGGCAATTGGAGAAAATTTTTTTCTTTGCCGAGTGCCGCCCATGGCACTTTCGGTTTAGAGCCTCTAAGCCGAGTGTTTTCTTTTGGACTCAGCAAAATAAAAAAATAGGCCGTGTGTTTTTACTCTTAGCCGAAAGTGCCATATCTAGACACTTGGCTTAGAAGTAACGGAGGGACTGACGGCGTGGGGAGGCGCACGGTTAAAACTTGCATTGGCGAGTGTCGACGTTAGACACTCGGCTTATCTCGCTTCTAAGCCGAAAGTGTTTTGCCTAAGCCGTGTGTGTCACGGAAGTTTTAACACTCGGCTTATCAAGTCTAAGCCGAGTGTTTATTTTGGCCGTGTGCCCCCTCCTCTAGGCACTCGGCTTAGCGACTCTAAGCCGAGTGCCCGATATCCGGCACTCGGCTTAGGACCGACACACGGCGAAAGGTGCCGTTTCGGTAGTGATGTACGTACTCAGAAATCAATCTCCATGCAGATGGAGTCCGATCCGCAACATCAACACCATACATATATATATTATATATCATGTTCCTGCATCTCATACATATACATCTCCTAATTTTAAATAGTTAACATTTTAACCCTTTTATATTACTCCTTCATACCCGCAGCAACGCGCGGGGAATCCATCTAGTGATATACCTAAGACGGATTGGTGCTCACTTCTGCATTATGCGCAATGTCTGTTAGTGTTACATCTGCTCCAACCTTTGCAGCTACTAATCCTGGCAGTGAGATCCCAGCACCAAGCTGCAAATGACACGTGCAAATTATTTTAGATAAGAGCGTGAAATATTAATACCAGTATTTTACCATTCATCTGCTGAGGAACGCAGGATTGCAGGCATAAAGACAAGATTTTTCAGCCTCTTGGACATGGAGAATAATACCAAAGCTAGGCCTTGGGACATACGAGCAAGTACTCCTATTGACCTAAGTTTTTCAGTGACCTGCCATTTGCAACCGTAACAATATCAAGTGGACCACATTGGTGATTGGTGGATGGGAAGTTGAACGAACACAAGATCAGATGAGAAGTAGTGGTACTTGCACCTGAACAACTCTTGAAGCAGAGAACCGTGTGATCTCTGCCTGCCACACATACTCAGTAAGAATGACGACACTGCAAGGCCAGACAAACATACTGTAGTCCCCTTGGATGTTCTGTACACAGACCCAACAAAAAGGAAGTCAGGACACAAGAGCACAGCAAGAGAACCATGGGTAAAAACTAAAGAATCCACAACCACGAGACAGCAAAGGGCTTTGCAGCAAATTATCAAGCACTTGCTCGGCATACCATCAGTCACCAGCATGCCAACTGCCGCACCAGATCGCCGCTCGAACAAGATGGCAGGGATGTAGACAGGCTGAACCCACCGCTGTGGCAGTGCGCGCGGGTCACGTCCCTGCTGCCGCGCGTTCGGCAGGAGCCGGGCAGGGAGATCATCGACGATTCGGCGCCCTCGGTTCCGTCGGATGCCGGATCGAGAACACGGGTGCTTGCGCGAGCGGTGGCGAGGGAGAGTTCTAGGTCGTGGTCGTGCCATCAGGATTGACATCGAGGACGTCAGGATCAGGGACACAGCTATGGCGAGGTTTCTGCGAGAGCGTGATTGGCCGCGCCGCGCGGTTTCCTTTGCTGCGTGATCATAATTGGCAGCGCCTGATGGTTTCCTTTTGTGCTGGCAGCGCTTGGCAGTTTCCTTTTCTGCGTGAGCGTGAATGCGTGATGGGCTACGCCGCGTGGTTTCCTTTTTGTGTGTGCAAAACGATCCTCGCACCAAAATGTTGTCTTATCTTTTAGTCTTTTTAGTTGTGGAGATTTTTTTATAAATAAGCCCCTGACGAAACATATTATGAAAATAGACCATAAGCTTGGCGTTTAAGGAACTAAGGCCGATGTATGTTGCTCAGCGTGGTGTCGCTTGACGCCGAACTATTGCCACATCAGCATAGACTCGGTCGCATTTGCCACGCAGGATCTGATGTGGCGATGGGCCCCATAGAGCTCGGGCGTGGCTTTCGCTTAACGCCGAAAGCCTAGTAGGTCGGGCGCTGGTCGACTCAACGCCGAGCAAAGGCCGGAAGGGATAGACTGTGCCGGGGCTCTCCCTCTTCCCCGCCCTCTCTACTCCCTTCTCACTCTCTCCCGATGCGGCAGCACAGCCGCACACCAGCGCGGGCGCTGGGCGAGGGTCGCCAAGGTGGCGAGTGGGGCCCGGCAGTGGTCCGAGCACGGCGCTATGCGCTGGCCTGAGCGAGCAAGCCACAGCCTCGAAGCGCCGACCAAATCCAGCCACCGTGGGCGCGCAGATGAGCGCTACAGGCGCCGGCCCCGCCCCGCCGCGTGCGAAGCTGTCCACTGGCCACCTGCTGCCAGGTCAGGTTAAGGTGCTCTCTTTTTCTCTCTTGCTGCCCGATCTAGGGTTGCGTTTTCGTTCTTCCTTGCTGATGGAGGCTCACACCGGCGGATCTGGTGCCTCCATGGCCGGATTTATCCCGCCTTCGGAAGCCACCGGAGGCCAAGGACGGCTGTGACATGGTGGAGGACTGGGGGCCAGTTACGGCGTTGGTCACTGCCTGCTCGTCTGCTCCCCGTGCTGATTCCGTGATCACTCCGAAATCCGGATGACTGGTGCAGACATCGGCTTTGTTCTTCTCCACTCTCCTCCCCATGGCATGTGTACCTGTTGCTTCTCCCAACAGCACGGGTGGCATCCAGCTTGGTAAGATGCGGCCAGCAGTGAACCATGGTAAGCAATCTGACAATTAGTATGTTGTCATCATGAGTTTCATTTTTTCTAGATAAGACCTAGCAAAAAGGTGCTAAATTTCAGTTGTCAAGTTGGTTTAATAATTAGACAATCAGTCTGGCAAATTCCTGATCGTTATCAACTCTGAGCTGAATGCTGCCGTGTACAGATACCTCCAGGAATCAGGTTTCAGAACCATATATTAGCATTACATGTTTGCCAGTTCAGAAACATCTCTTCTTTGTTTTCAAGACAACAGTAGTACATCCTTGTATAGCTTCTTCTTTGCGTAGCGAGTAGCTAGAAGTATGGAACATTGGTTAGATAAAAATACGCTGTTCTGTGAAACATCCAGAGTTAGAAAAAAATATTGTGCTCGCTGAAATCCGGTTTCGTATGAGAAAGTTATGCCCAAAATACTAAACCCATGTCCTGCGGCCCGGTATGATTTCAGGTTGGATTTGGGTCTTGACCTTTTGGGCTTATGTTTTGATATTTATGATCATATTTCTTGGGCTTTTCTCCTCTTTTATCCTTGCTTCGCATTGGACCATTCTTATCTTGTATATTTTTCTTTGCTTTTGGTCCAATATATATATGTTTTCAACATTGCCCTGCAAAACAAGTGAAGTACCAAAACTTGTGGAAAAGGTTAGCTCAAAGCCCTATTACTATTGTGTTTTGGTGGTTTTATACTAATGTTGATGGTATAAAATATGTAGTTAATGACCGTCAACAAACTCCCCCACACTTAGTCCTTTGCTCGTCCTCGAGTAAAGGCTAAGGACTAAGATGGGTCATCTCCTTGATATGTAACATGCATACAAGTTATTCCAAGCTTCACCTGCACTTGTGAACTTTTGTTGTGTCTACCATATTAATCTTGGGTAATTGAATTATGGAACAACATGGATTTAAATCCCCTTGCATCGATAAGTGCGGGAACTTGAGTTTTCATTTGATTTTGAAAATGTAAATATAGCCTTGCTCCTCAAATGATTCACTTTCGGATCACTCATTTTGTATTTGGTTTGTTCCTCACCAAAGGCTTAGATTTGCCTTCCTTTTTCCCTACCAATTATATAAGGCTTTTTGTGGGGTTTTGGGTAGGTAAAAAGAACGGCATACTTGTATCATGTCATGTTGTCTTAGTCAAAAAACCGACCACATGGAGAGACTAGTCATAGGCCTAGATCAAGATGTGCAAAGTGTGTGGAACATTTTAGTGTACTCCAAGTATCATGACTCTCTTTTTTGGTGGAATTTATTTGAAGGAGGTATGAGCTGCCTTATTCTTTTTCTTTTTCTTTCTTTTTTTTTTTTTGGACGAGTACTAACTTCCTCGCTCTCTTTTTTTTTTTGGAGGACTCATGTCCATCTTTTCTTTCATCATTTTTTTTCAAACATAGCCCATACTTCTCCTTTGGTAACTGGGATTTTGGTGAGAGATCATGATACAAATGAATGGATGTTGGTATGCCTTAAAGCATAACATTACTAGCCAACTAAACATGAAATAAGGGCCTAAAATGAATATCAACATAAGTCTAGGGGTCTAACTGACATATTTCCACAAGTTTTGGTATTTCATGACTTTGCAGGGACTAAACAGATAAACGCAGTTAAGAGGAGAGAAAAACCGAAGAGTGTGCATCCCATACGATATGACACGACGTGACCATGAGGCAACTCAATCGGAAAAGTGGACTAAAACATTCTAGAAGACACCAGAAGACACCAGGAGGAAGGAGAACTCACCAGGAGGCAGAGTCCTGGCAATCGCCGCCATGATTCCTGGCGATCGCCGGGCCTGGCCCACCTATCAGCCTCACATTTTTATGGTGGTTTACCACCGACATTGGGATGAGATCTACACCGTTGTTCAAGGTCGGTTTGATCCAAGGGCTCCTGTTCATCGACCGGGGCTATATAAGCAAGCCACCTGACCCCAGGGTAAAACCCTAATTCATACCTATTCATACTAGTTCATATCAACTCGCCAAGTCCCATCCAAGTCTAGTTCCCAAGCCCTAGTTCCTCATATTAGAAGCAGTTTAGCTACCTAGTTAGATCTAGAGGAAGTCAAGCTTGTCTTGGATTCCCGATAGTCAAGAAGTAGAGGGAGCCGAAGTTTCTCGTGGCTTCTCTCTTGTATCCAATCTGTAAGTATTTTGTTGGAATACATTTGCTATGACTTTGTTCTATTCAATGATTATATTCTTAATGATATGCATCCATGCTTGCTATGATTATATGTCTAGTTTAGTAAGTTTGTCTTATATTCTATGCATGGAGTCGTATAGCATCCACTTAGATGATCACTTTGTGGGTGGTGGTAAGCAATGTGTAAACGTGGTGTTTATACAACGCTTTACCCGCGATTGCCCCTATATTCCTGGTCGTGGTAGATCATGGGAGTGATAGTCCTGTTGAGTCCTTTGTAGTCCAACCCCGAATGTAGGGCGCTTGAGCTTTGATTACGGTGATGGTCGCTACGTCCTAGATCCTCATTGGTTTTCGTTCTCCATGTGTAGATATGTATTGCAACCTTGCCATGATAGCTAGATGTAATTGCACTAATTGTAGTATTCATTGACATATGATTATGAGTAACTTAGGAATATCCTTTCTATACTTTCTATGCCATGTTAATAGCTCATATGATACTAGTGGCTCGCTATGATCTTAGACTTGGGAAGTTATCATTTATTTATCATTTATCTTTATTATGAGACTTATCCTATTAAGAGTATTGTTAGATGTATATGGCTACTCAGATTATACCACTGCAAGTGAATCTCTATTAAATCATTGCATATATTAAATCATTAGATACCCTTTTCTCTCTTAGTTTCCATAGACTACCCCTTCCCAGTGGTAAAATATAAATACGATACCTGGATAGACTCCCGGTGAAGTGCTACAATGGTATTTCTATCTGTGCGCTTGCAGATATCATGTTCATCTTTTATCAAGGGCCTATCAAGAATACCATGTGCATTTCTTAGAGCATTATTGCTAGGGTGACAGACTAGTACGTAGGTAATGCCTAGAAATGAGTGGTATACCTTGTGCAAATATCCTAGTGAGATTAACTCCACTATGGGTATTGGTGTGCTGAGATTACACCCCACATACTAACACCGCCTAACTCCCCTTTGTTGGATTGTGAGATTAATTCCACATCCAAGCTAACATGATTAGATAGGATCCATTACATTTCTTTCACCTTCCTAATTTTGGTTTGTGTTAGAAATGTCAACAATGGAGTATGTTTTTGGTGGATGGAAAGGTGCATGTTGTGCGCAACTCTCGGTGTAAGAGTCGGCATTTTATTTGTGGGTGTACGTGAATCTTGATCTTGGGCATATGAAAAGACTCTCAACATAGGTCACAAAACAATTTGACATAGGCTCACCATGAAAACAAGTAGCATATGACTATGGTTTATTTTTTTTTCATGAATGATCATCATCACGCTCATATGGCTCTAGTAGGAAATATATATCATTGAGGAGCATGCTATTTGAATTTTGAATTTTTGAAAACAAATCCCAAGTTCATATAAAAGAGCAAGGTTCATGTCATCCAGCTATATCACATATTCCAATTACTTAGATAACATGGGGTCCCTATGATAAGTGGTTCACAAGCTATAGGAATATTAGCGAAAAATAAAGAGTATGCACATTTTATCAAAGGATAGCCTGGAGATGGAGCTTTTTTTCAAGAAGTTTTGTCCCTTTGATTTGTTTAATTTTAAACCTCAAAACTTATGAAGCATGTGAGAGAGGGAGTTGCACAAACCACCGTTTGAAGAGGAAGGAGTTAGTGGTAGTCGTTCGTCTCGCCCTTCTCCTTCGTGAATTGCTCGGGGTTGCACCTTTGTGTTGGGGAGATCTCGGATGGGTGTGATTGTATGATTGAGAGGTCTCCCCACACTTATTCTTGTACCTGCTTTTATTTTAAACAATGAAAACGAAAAGAATAGAAAACACTTCGCTCTATTGGCAAGAATACCATGGAGCCTTTATTATGATTATTATTTATTTTATTTATTTATTTATTTTATTTTATTTTATTTTATTATTATTATATATATATTTTTTCATTCACCTCAAAGATCACTCAAGCAAGGCTAACATAAAGAAGCATTGAAAACATAGCCTTGATCATCTCCAACATAAGATACTCCCATAGATCATAACAAAATGAGCTCTAAGTTCATTAACCTAGTTTTGACACCATATCAAAGTTTTGATTAAAGGAGATCATTTTTTTAACCTAAGCACCATGCTTAATTTAAAAGACCTATGGATGTATTACATGGGTCCATGTAGGTACACCCAAACTCAAAGCATATGTCATGGCATGGGAAGCATAAAGTTTTATTTTTAAGGAGACAAAAATGAGTGAAGAGGTGGTGAACGTTACCTTTGCATACCCGAGTATAAATACTATCGGCATTTATGGATGAAGCATTAAAGTTGTTGCTGCGGTTTGCTTGATGGCTCAAATTGTGCATCTCAAGGCTAGGCCACACACACACATGACATGTGTGCGGCCATGGGCCTTGATGATAGCAAAGAAGAATGAGAGGTGAGCCCTTCTTGCTTGTTAAGTCAAGGAAGGGTGGAGTCAGGCAAAGACATTAATATGTTTCTTGACCATGTGGGGCCAACCTACTCCTCTCTCTCTTATTGTGTTTTTTTTATAAATATTCTATCTATATTTTTTTTTTTTTTTTCACCAACGCTCTCTCTTTTTTTTTTACTTTACTTTTTCTCTCTCTCTTTTTTTTTTCATCCCCTCTTTTTTTTACTGTCTCTCCCCTTTTTTATCTCTCTTTTTATCTCTCCTTCCCCTTTTTTTGATAACACATTTTTTTTTCATTTCCCTTTCTATCTTTTTTTTTTCTTCTTTTTTTTTTTAGCAAGGCAGGGCGACATCATCTTTTATTCACCATTATATATATATATATATTTTTTATATATGACCCCTTGGTGGATGGAACTTTAAGATTCTCACCATCTTCCCCCCACACTTGGACTTTTGTGTAAAAGTCAAGTGTGCAAGGTCCGGGTTTCTTTTTAAGTATGTTCCATCACCCATGAGCATCATAGTTTTTTTTTTTTTTTGATGTGGCTCCCATGTCCCGAACGTCGCATGCCTCTTTGTTCTTCTTAATCGATCTCCACCTGAAATGGTTAGCGACAAGAATACCCAAGGTGCATACTAACTTGATAACATGTTCTTGCTTTTATTAATAAGAGAAAGAGATATTTATTATTATTATCATTATTATGAAAATAATAGTAGGGAAAACTTTTTTTATGAGGAAATAATAAGAGAGATAAAACATTTATTATTATTGCTTTTTTTTTGTTTTGAAAAGAGAGATAAAATATATTTATTTATTTATTTTATTTGAAAAGAGAGATAAGATATTTTTTTTTTTTAATAAGAGGGTTTTATTATTATTATTATTATTATTATTATTATTATTATTATTTTTATGAAAATAATAAGTGATATAAAAGTATATAAATTATTTTTATTTATTTATATATATATGTTTTTTTTTTGGATAGTCCTGGGTATCTCCCTAGTTAGCTTGAGTTATGGTCATAAGCTTGACCATGGGAAAACATCTTGCAGTGATGGTGGTGAAGTTCCCAATTTCACCAAGAAGAATTTAGCATTACCCTCAAGTCAGCAAGGTTAGCGCCATCATGCTACTACGAGATTTGCAACCATTCTCTTAAAAAGGTTTACAAAGGGAACCAAGAGATGGTTGTAATTTTCGTGGAAGCACTCAGCTAGAAGCAAGACAAACTCAAGAAGACCCAAAGGTGAGCATGTAGGAAGTCTCAATTGACAACTTGTTATGCTTAAAAAATAGATTTCTCGCTTGGTCTCAAGAGTTGTCGCTTCGTGCATGTCCATGGCACATGAGGTTTTATCCTATGAAGGATGAACGTTGAATCTTGACTATTGTCGAGAACAACGTTTTGTTGGCCGAGGGACATGACTTGTGTTTGTGTGAGGGCGACAGGTGTTTCATTTCACTAAGATGTGAAAAACAGCTTGGGTGAAGCGAATAGAGTTATAAACTTCGCCTCCTCGAACGGGTTTTGGTTGGGAAGATGCTTCGCCTTTGGGATGTCTAGGTGTGAGAGGCGGAAGCATTCTTTCCCAACTTCTCATCACGGCTCCCCTCTATAGGTTTTTCATGAAAAAGCTTTTTCGAGAGGGTAGCCTATGAGAAGATTGAAGTTAAGGATGAGATGGATATGGAAGTCTAAGCGCACCTCGGTTTTACGAGGTTCTATCATCATCCTTGAATTCAATCGCAAACTCCGAAGGATAAAGCATTCCTTCCTTCGGTGTTCATGGTTTGGGAGAGGGCTCAACGGTCGGTTCCAATGGCGGTGCGGGAATGGCTTGACCGATGAGGGCTCCTCAACTCTTGACATGCCCTTAATATGGAGGGGAATAGGTTCTACAACGGGAGAAGCAAGCTTCTCTAGGATGTGTTCAAGGGTTTTCCTATGTTCCGTTGTAGGTTTGCGTGCAAATGACCCTCCAACGGTCATGTCAAGGCATAGGGCAGCATCTATGTCAAGACCCGAATAAAAGATATGCAAAAGCACACTATTGGGTAATGACAAGTCTGGGCCGACATATATTAACATTATTCTCAACCTGGCCCAGGCTGCACCTATGGACTCCTTCTCATCCTACTTGAGATCGAGAGTTGTCCTTGGTAGGCATTGATGGGGAAGAATGCTAGACAAAAATTGTCTTTGAGTTCTTCTCAGTCCCCATTCAAACTTCCTACGACAATAGTGTACTATTGTTTTGCTTTCCCTATGAGGGAGAGCGTAAAACAAATTCCACATGAGAATTTGAATCATGCCAGAATGCCGAGGCAAGATTATAACTCCTCGAAACCTCATAGGTGGTTACACACGTGTTTTCAAAATAGACACCGAGAGAAGGAGTGTGCCCGAACCAAAGTTTTTTTTTTTCAAATTAGGGTGGAGTCCTTGGCCGGATGAAAAGTTTGATTTTGTAAAAAGATTTTGGCCCCGTGAATTCCCCTTTGGAGAAGCGTAAAAGATTTTAAATAAGTGTAGGCTTCATTTTGGAAAAAGAAAATAAATAACTATTTTGACTTTTTTTTTAAGATACAACACACGGGTGCTCTAGGCTCGAGAGATAATTACGACAACCGTTCCCCGAGAACGGCGCCGAAAAGCTTGTTGGCGTCTCTTAACGTATGCGTAAGAATCCGCAAGCGTCTGGGAACTGTCATTATAGCTTTCACCCGTAAGTATTCGGGGTATCGTATTTTCCATAGGGAACAATTGCACACTAATCTCTGAACAAAGCCGCCCAAGAATAACTATGGGTGGTGAGGTATCTTTATGGGCTTAGGTTTTCAGGTAGGGATTTCTAGGGCTGTTATCTCCTTACTTCGGGCACCGGCCCATGCCCAAGCCGGGCAGTGTCCGGCCATTAGCACTACGCCACACCCAAACGAGGGGGGATTACAAGGGACGGACAAGGTCGCCACGACCACGCGCCTACCCCCCCACGACCGTGGGGTGCTCCAAAAAAGACGGGTGGATGTTAGTCCAAACACCATGTTTGCACTACCGTACACAACTCTTGGTGTCGATTAAGGTTCCCCGGTCAAAAAGTTCCTTCACCAAGAGTTACGACCCGAAGGTACAACTATCAATCCCGTAAGTTTATAATAGCTAAGATAATATGCTTGAAGAATAATAAGCCGAAAGATGAGCACAAGCTTTCTTACCAAAGTGTAAGTAAGTTGTAGAGGTACAAGCGAAGCGGGTACCGACAAGTCCCACTCTGACCTCCTAGGAACCGCAAGACACACCAGACCGACAACTCCAGTAGAAGGAACCAAACTTCCTTCTAGCCTTCCCTCTCTCACTCTCCATTAGAACTAAGAGGAGGAAGAAGAACAAGAATGGAGCTTCCTCCTCTCTACTATATTGTGGCTCTCCTTTGTGTTGTGTGTAGAATGGTGTCTTGTGGAAGAGGGGAGAGCCTCCTTTATAGCTTGGAGAGAGGGGGTCTTTGGAAATGTGTCACCTCCCCCCATAATGACAAAACCGACCTCACTAGGGCATCTAGGTTCAGTGAACGTGGCAACCAACACCGCACCGCCAATTTTCGGACATTGATTGCACCGCCAGAGAAGGATGGGCCCGGACAGCCACAAAAATGGTGCGGCCGCACCCATATCAGGGCCATTTGGGCCGAAATTTTGTAGGAGTGCGTGGGCCTCAGAGTAAGCTTCATTTCGATTATTCGTTCGCTGAAATCCGATTTCGTATGAGAAAGTTATGCCCAAAATACTAAACTCATGTCCTGCGCCCTATATGATTTCAGGTTGGATTTGGGTCTTGACCTTTTGGGCTTATGTTTGGATACTTATGATCATATTTCTCGGGCTTTTCTCCTCTTTATCCTTGCTTCGCATTGGGCCATTCTTATCTTGTATATTTTCCTTTGCTTTTGGCCCAATATATATATGTTTTCAACATTGCCCTGCAAAACAAGTGAAGTACCAAAACTTGTGGAAAAGGTTAGCTCAAAGCCCTATTACTATTGTGTTTTGGTGGTTTTATACTAATGTTGATGGTATAAAATATGTAGTTAATGACCGTCAATAGAAGCCTTGTGGAGTTGTTAGATGGAACGAAGTGTGATGCTTGTGCTTTGCATATGTCTAGCATTGTGTCTTTGTAGTCCAAGTACTCTTTTTTTGCTAGATGAGCACGTTGAGCTGAAGGCTAAGCCTATGTTGTTGAGTGCGTGCAAGTCTTGTCCAGGCTTGCAATCTGAGTTGGCGCAGAGAAGGCTGCCAAGCTTGCCGTTGCTTGAGAAGGCCAGCTCGGATAGCATCGTCTTTGAAGTGTGCTAAGTGTGAAGCTTTGGAGCTTGAGGTGATGACTTGCGGGCATGACAAGGTGAGAGTCAAAGAGGAGAACACATACCTTCACTCCATCTTGAGTTGGGTGTCTAGTGGAGAGCCACAACTTGGCATGATGATGAGTCAATTCAAGAGGGGGGACCGACACAACGGGATTAGGCTTTGCATTAGGTGGGAAGGGTGAAGTCATCTATGGCAAGGTTGGTCAAGCAAGTGGTTTGAGCTCGAGTGAGAAACCTACAAGAACTCCCAAGTTGACCAAGATCAACCGACCTGAGCCTACTAAGCCCATTGTGCAGAATGGCATCATCCAAGAGACCCTAAAGATTCCACCTCCCAAGCAAGTGTGGCTTCCAAAACCAAACCACCTCAAGAATCCACTTGACACTTTGCCCAAGATCCCTGAGGAAACCCTTCCTAGAGCCAAGACCACACCAAGAGTGAGCCATCCACCCAAGAGAGTGAACCGGCAACCACCTAGGAGAGAGGTGAGGTATCACTGTGAGTATTGCTAGAGAGATGGTCACTTGTTTGAGTTTTGCTTTAGGAGGAAGAGGGATGCTAGGCGTCAAGTTGAGTTTGAGAACTGTGACTTGTATCACCCATAGATTGGTTTGTATGAGAGGGGTGTACAACCGGTTCAGAGGCAGTTTGCTGGGCCTAGAGGTAGGATGCCTTAGAGAGCTAGGCCGCAGTTTGTGAGACCCCATGGTGGTCGTGCTCCACGAGTGGAAGTTGACTCTCGCTTTGGGAGCTTTGAGTTTGACAGGAGAAGTGCACCACGCTTTGCTGTGCGTGGTGAGCGCTTTGGAAAGAAGGGTCATGGGATGTTTGTTTTTCGTAATGCCTATCTTGGGCAAAATGGTCAACACTAGTATTCTCCTAAGTATACTAACCCCAGTGTTGTGCCATTTGCTCATCCAATGTACTATTGTTGATGTAGGATGGGAGGTTGGAGAACATGTGGCTCATCGATTCAAAGTTGCTCGACACACACCACCAAAGAACTCCAATTGGTTCTCCACCTCAGCCCCATGAAGACTATGGAGTACATCACATTTGGGGACAACAGTAGAGGGGGAAGATCCTGTAGGGGCATGTAAAGGTAGTTTTACTTTGATCATTTGGATGAATGGGGATTTGATGATATCCACAATATCCATCAAGGAAACAAAAGAAAGAGTGGTTAGCCAATCTTTCTAACATCTCATCAATGAAAAGCAAAGGAAAATGATCGTTCTTAGTTGCCTTATTGAGCTTCCTCGTAATCAATACACATTCTCCAACCAGATAACGGTTCTCTCAAGGAATTAGCTCATTCTTGTCATTTCTGACAAATGTCATGCCTCCCTTTTTAGGTACAACTTGGGCAGGGCTTACCCACTCACTATGCGGCCGGGGATAGATAATCCCGGTGTGCGTGTAAGTTTTAAAACTTCCTTCTTTACTACTTCCCTCATCGCATTATTTAGCCTACGTTGTGGCTCTCTAGAAGGTGATATATTAGGATCCGTGAGAATGCGATGGGTGCAAAGAACTGGGCTGATTCCCTTAAGGTCTTGGAGTGAATAGCCAAAAGCAGCTCGATGTCTCTCAAGGACAGCTATAAGACAAAAGATTCCTCCTCGGGGATAGCTTATTACTTATAATGACAAGATAATCCTCATCATTATTAAGAAAAGCATATTTAAGTTCAGCAGGTAAAGGTTTAAGCTCTATAGGATGTCTGGGAGTTTCTAAGAGATCTTGCAGAGGCCCGGGGATCGATAGGATCCTCATCCTCTTCTTCGATGAAAAGATGGGTATCTTCTTCTAGTTCTAATGGATTATCATAAGATACCTCCATATCTTCTTCTAAAGGCTCTAGCCGCTGAGGAAACTCAAATTTTGATTTTAAAGCGTGATCATAAGATATAGAAAATTTAAGGTCCTTCCCGAAGCTAAAGTCTAGTTTTCCGTGCTCTCCTTCCATAAGAAACTTTCCTATAGGTTGACCTATTAGGATGTCGAACTCTTGAATGTCAAAGACATAGAAACTCAACTGGACTTGTATTCCATTAATAATTATGGGGGTTACATGAAGAATCCCCAAACTTGGAACAATGTGTCCAAAAAGGTTCTTTAATCGTTTGTTGGTAGGAGACAAGACTATGTTGTTAATATAATCTTGCATAAAAAGAGCAGACATGATATTGACTCCTACCATGGGATTATATAGAGCGGAAAAAAGGTCCTCTTTTATTGAACTGGCATGTAATGGGTATAGAAGGCGTTTGATCTAATCGAATGATATGAGGTGAAAGCTCGACCCTTCTACCCACTCAAAAGCTCATCATGGAAATTAATTGCTTCATAGTTTCTTTCAAGAACTTCTCCTCGAGAGCTCAATTGTTAGAGACTGCCCATAAGGTTTTCTCTCTGCTTGGTATTTTGAAGTGTTTCCGAAATCGGCAAACAATTCATCTTCAAAATCAAGCATAAAATCGTGAAACGAGAATATCCTCCTCCTCTTACGGAGCTAGTTCAGATCCGTAGGTTCTATAGTTTGGGATGTTTCTAAAGAATCTGCTCTACTGGTTTTGGTCCCTCTAACCATTTCTCCTTCTCATCAGAAAGACATTGTGTGATGCGTAAAAGGATAGCCTTAGCATCATCTAGAGTTTGGTGTAAAAACGATCCTCCTGAGGATGTTGGTTTAGGCCCATATAGAAGTGTTGCGCCACCATAGGTTCAGGTAGGGCAAGGTTGGGACCAGAATTTAGGATTGACTCTAGTCTCTCCCAAGCTTTACCTAAAGATTCATCCTCTAATTGTTTGAACTTCAGGACTTCTAGATGAAGTTTGACAACCCCCGTGGACTGGGTAAAATTGTAGGCAAAATTCAGAACGTAAGGATTTCCAATCCCCTTGAAAACTATTGATGCTTGAAGCTTATACCAATGCTTGGCTTCTTCCCTCAAAGAGTAAGGAAAAAGAGCTTCCACTTAAGGGTTTCATCATTCATACCCTTCAAGTGTAGGCTAGCACAAGCTCGGTCAAAATCACATAGATGAGAATAAGGATTCTCATACTCATCTCCGAAGAAAAGATTTTCCTGAACTAATTGGATAAGATTGGGCCGTAACTCATAGGCAGAAGATAAGATAGGTCTATTTGACTCACCGGCCTAAGGTACAACTCGAAGGTGCTCCATATTGATATAAATATTTTTGTGTCATTTTCTATATATATAAAAAGCAAATAAATAAATAAATAAACTAAACAAATACTAAAGAAATAAACACAGAAAATAAATGCAATAAGTGAATACTGAAAGTAAATGCAAACAAACAATAAAAAGATAAATGATAACTATATGATACAAGATTAAGGTAATACTCTAAGTTACTATCCAAAGAAAACTACCGTTCCCGGCAACGGTGCCAGAAATGCTTGTTGGTATAAATTATATGCACACAATAATAAAGATAAAGATATCCGCAAAGCAACACGGATAGAAATACCGTTGTAGCACTTCACCAAAAAGATGAACTCCCGGTTTTAAAATATCAAACCCAAAGGAACAAAGAGGGTGAATATAACTAGCGTTTACCCAATCCACTTCACAATCAAAAGTACTTAGGAAACCAGCTAGAATTAGGAGACAACACTGGCTTCTTGTTCTAATATTGATAAACCCCAGTTTATTTATTCTATCATGGACGCTAATTCTTAATAAAGTAAAGCAAAAATTACTCTACTAAGAACAGACAAAGCCTACCGTTCACTTCTTGGCGAGAAGTGGGCTCATGAGGATTCAATAAAGCTATAAAACTCACCTTTATGATGCTACCACCGATTCCAAGCCAAAAAGGGGCATTCACGTATAACTCTAGTCCAAGCACCGCACCTACACTAGACACTATCCCTCTAATCAAGAGCAACCAAGATTAAAGCAATCAAAATGAGTTGCAAACTTGAAGAATAGAATAAACCAAAACTTACTTTAATTATGAAGTCAAACACCGGATAATCTCTCGAATACACTCCTCCTCTTGCGAAGAGAATGATCCCTCGTATACAAGAGAGAAGATCCGACAGCCGAACTCCTCCTCGGCACTCCTCACTAATCTCTCTATTTCTAATAAACTTCGATTGCTAATCAAGATCCATAGTAGCTAATCTAGAAGTGGCTATGCTCTAATCATAGGATCTTGACTTCTCTAACCCTAGACTTCTCAGAGAGAGAGAGCTCTAAAGAAGGAATTCTATCTATCAATAATGAATTAAGGTTTCAGGGGGGTGCCTCTGCCTTGCTTATAGCCTCATAGGATGAATCTTAGCCCTTGGATCAAACCGACTTGATTGGATGGCCAAGATCTACTCCATAGGTCGGTTGTAGGAGGGTTCCAGAAGCAAGACACATGGAACGCCAGGTGCCGCGCCCCCATAGGCGGTGCCGCCCGGCCCCACATGTCGGCATGAGGGCCCCGGTATTCGCGAGCCGTCTTCTTTTTGTCCTTTAGACCCTTGGAATTTCTACTAATCGCCCCATTTCTTCCGTTCTCCATTTCCTTTTCTTCCGTTTCTCCATTTCCTCTCTTTTCAACTCTGTTATCGATGTTTTCCGGAGTTCTCCTATAAAACTGAGTGTGCACCAATACTCGTGGAAATCATTAGTAATAATAAAACTTTAGTAGCATTCATCCCATGATTGATAGCATTTCATATATATAAAAGTGGTCAATAATTACCATCAATAGTACTTCTTGGTGTTTGGTGGCTGGGTCTTCCTCTGACTTGTGGAAGTGGCATAGGAGGTTGGGACACTTGAGCTTTGACCTTCTTACGAGGTTGAGCTCAATGGACCTCATCCGAGGATAGCCTAAGCTCAAGTTTGAGAAAGACTTAGTTTGCCATCCTTGTCGCCACGGGAAAATGGTAGCCGCTTCCCATCCCCGCTTAACGGATCATGACCACTCGACCCGAGATTTTTTACATATGGACACCGTTGGTCCATCTCGGGTCCGGCCCGTTGGTGGGAAGTGGTACTTGTTTAGTGATCGTGGACGACTTTTCGAGGTACTCATGGGTCTTCTTCATGGAAGGTAAGGATGAAGCTTTTGGTCATGCATGAGATTTGATTATGAGGTTGCGGACTGAAGTTGCGGATAATGCCATTCGAGCTATACGCAAAGGACAATGACACGTAATTCAAAAACACTCGCCAAACCTTTTGTGCTAACCTTGGTCTCGAACACCAGTTCTGTAGTCCCTATGTGCCTCAGCAGAACGGGATCATTGAGAGGAAGAACCGGACTCTTGTGGAGATGGAGAGGGCCATGCTTGATGAACACAAGACTTTGAGGAGGTACTGGGCAGAGGCAATCAACACGGCATGCTATGTCTCCAACCGCGTCTTTCTTTGAGCTTTCACCAAGAAGACCTCATACGAGCTGCGGTTTGGGAGATTGCCCAAGGTGAGCCACTTCCATGTGTTTGGGTATAGATGCTTCATCCTCAAGCAAGGTAATCTTGATAAGTTTGAGTCTCGATCAGTTGATGGAATCTTTCTTGGATATGCTTTACATTCACATGCTTATAGAGTTCTTAATCTTGAGACTAACCACGTTGTAGAGACATGTGAGGTTACTTTCGATGAGACTGCGCCTTGTTCCTCTTCTGCTTTTGAGTGTGTAGGAAAGGAGGAGATGGGACAGAGTATCTTTGTGGAGGACGAGCAGGAAGACGTTGGTTGGGGTGATCCCGAAGCAACCCCACCGCTTGCCCCAGTCGACCTTGCGACGACGACGTCTGCTCATGGACCCGACCCTTCTACCACTACTTCCTAGGGTCCGATGGAGCAGCTTTCCCAGCCGAAATGGGCTGTACTCGAGGAAGTCCCTCACAGATCGAGGGGAGGCGACATCCTCATGCATGGCGCCATGACACATTCAGCGCCGCCACCCCCCCAGTCCATGATTGAGGACTTGATCATAGCATAACTCATTCCAAATCCTATGCTATGTGTCACTTTGCTCATTCTGCTTTTGTTTCCACCCTTGAGCCCAAAGATGTTGACACGGCTTTATCTGATTCGGATTGGGTCAATGCCATGCACGAGGAGTTACAAAACTTTAAGAGAAACCAAGTCTGGGTTTTAGTTCCACCTCCCTCTGAGTGCCACCCCATAGGAACCAAATGGGTTTTCAAGAATAAACAGAGTGAGGATGGAGTTGTGGTGAGAAATAAAAGCGAGATTAGTTGCCCGGGGTTTTGTCGGAAGGAGGGATAGATTATGAAGAGACCTTTGCTCCCGTGAGCCCGCATAGAAGCCATTAGGATCTTGTTAGCATTTGCAGCTTCAAAGGGTTTTAAGCTGTTTCAAATGGATGTCAAGAGTGCCTTCCTAAATGGGTACATTGAGGAGGAAGTGTATGTGAGGAAGCCTCCTAGGCTTGAGAGTCCCAAGCACCTAGACTATGTGTACAAGTTGAACAAAGCCTTGTATGGGTTGAAACAAGCCCCGAGAGCATGGTATGAGCGGTTTAAGACCTTTCTCTTAGCTAAGGTGTTTATCATGGGGACAGAGATAAGACCTTGTTTCTACTTAGGGAAGGCAATGACACTCTCCTTGTCCAAATTTACGTGGATGATATTATCTTTGGGGGCTTGTCACATGCTATGGTGTCTAGTTTTGCGTAGATTATGAGCGAGGGAATTTGAGATGAGCATGATGGGTGAGTTGACCTATTTCCTTGGACTCCAAATCAAGCAAACCAAGGACGGATCTTTGTACACTAGGGCAAGTACATGAAGAACATCATTCGCAAGTTTGGCATGGGCAAGGCCAAGCCTCTTTCGATGCCCATGTCAACGACGACGGCCCTAGATGAGGACAAAGATGGAGAAGCTGTTGATCAAAGGGAGTTCAGAAGCATGATTGGCTCGGCCGCTTTACCCGACGGCGACACACCCCGACATCCGGTTCATTTATGCGCTCAGGCGCGCTTCGGTCTTATTTGCGCACCTCTCACCTTCGAGGCGATGAAGAGGATCTTCAGTGTACTTGCGTTCACTCTTGAGTTTGGCCTTTGGTACTCGGCTTCTTCTACTCTCTCTCTCTCATTGGCTATTCGGATGCCGACTATCTTGGTGATCGTATGCATAGGAAGTCTACCTCTGGTACTTGTCGGTTTCTTGGTACCTCGCTAGTGTCTTGGTCTTCTCAGAGAGACAGTCTGGTGTCACCGACCGTTGAGGCAGAGTATGTAGGCTGCGCTTGTTGTTCCCAACTATTGTGGATGGTTGCCACTTTGAGAGACTTTGGGTTGAGCTTTTCCCATGTGCCTTTGATGTGTGATAGCATGGGAGCTATGAGTGTTGCCAAGAATCCTATCCTTCACTCCAAGACCAAGCACATAGAGGTTAGGTACCACTTCTTGAGAGATCACCGGAGAAAGGGGACATTGATGTTCGGCATGTTTACACGCGAGCATCGGCTATGGACATTTTCACAAAACCCCTAGACCAAGTTCGTTTTGCTCATCTCCATGGGGAGTTGGGAGTTTGCTATCCCTTCGAGGGGTAGTTTTGTAGTTGATGTACGCTTGTAGCTTTAGGTTTGTTTTGCTTTATGCATCATATTGTATCATATTGCATCCATCATGTACACTATTGCATTTTTGAGCTACTTGTTTATATTGATCACAATGAGATTATGCTCGCCTAGTGTGATTTTTACATGATAGTGCTTTACAGCTTGTGCTCTTTCTCGCTTAATTGATATATGTTATGAGCAAAGCTGTTTTTCATGTGAACTTGCTTAATAATGATGAAAATTGCAAAATGTTCACCATTGAGATAGTTCCTAGCATGTCTAAGTTGTTGAGATCCTTTGTGCTTATCATGTATGCTAGGTGACTATGTCTCATTCAATGAGTTTTGCACTTGCTTGGATGACCAAATGCTTTTAATTGTTAAAATCTAAAATCTAAGCAAAGTGCTTGAAAATACAAGCACTTGAGTGGGTCCATACTTTGTCCCACATCCAAGTCTTGGGACCGGCCGCTCATTGCACTTGAGTTGAACCTAAACTTGGTAGTGGTTGACCCGCACCATTGTCTTAAGCTTCGATTGCTCACATGCATAGGCTTGACATGGTTGATTAGTAAGGCCGACGGTTGTGGATAACCACTTTCGCACACAAGCTTTGTCCAATGCTTGTAACCGGCAACAAACTCCGATAACTTTAAAATTTGACAAATGTTGGCTCTGTCTATTGCATGATGTGTAAACTTTGCTTGGGGTAGTTCACTTGATATACATGTGTAGCACTTGGTAGATTTCCAGCTTATTTGTGCTATGTGCTATTCTTTGTGGTGGACACCTTTTCTGAAATGCTTAAAACTAAATCAAAATGCTTTCAAGTCATATTTCATATCTCTTGATCAGTTTGAGCATCGTGTTAAGCACTTGACCTTGTTGCCATGACACTACTTAGAGCATCTTCTCATTTGGATTGCTATAAACTTGAAGTTCCTTCATTGCATTTTCTTGCATTTCATAGCATTGATAAGTGCCTTTGCCAACAAGGGGGAGAAAGAACAAAGACAGTTGATTGCATTTTTCCGTGGGGAGTAGCACTTTGAGCTAGATGTGTTGAGCTAGATGTCTTGAGCCCTTGCCTCTGTCTTGAGGGTCTAGCAATTTGTGGTAATTGGTTTGGAGCTGTGCTAGTGGTGTTGAGCCTGTTCTACCTCTTCTTGAGGGCTAGCGGTTGGTTTAGCTTGGTTGTGTCAAGCCTTTGCCCATGTCTTTGGGAACCAAGTTTTTGCTCCATGTTCGCTATCCAAAGACTTTGTTTTAGCTTTTTATCTAGCTTGTGTTCACTTGGATGTGCTATCTTCTTCCTACTTACGTTTTGTGTTGAATGTTGACAATGCACTCATTAAGGGGGAGATTACGAACACATGGTTGATTTAGATCAAACGGGTTTAGTTGTGTGATTGAGTGATTGTCAACAATCAACATTTTACTTCTATTTTCGTTTATCTTTTATGCTTCGCTATGTTCACGGCACACAAGGAGTGTGTCGAAGATGTGTCTCTTGGTTTGTGTTGTTATGCAGGTGTGGAGCTCGGAGATGGTAGCCGATGGCGAGGTGAAGGGGCCAAGGAGGACGTCTTGGGGCCAATGGACCGTGGAGGTGAAGGACGGATGTGAGGCTTGGACCGAGGGGACCGGATCGCCGGGTGGCTAGCCATGGTGGCTGACATCCGGGACATCGACAAATGCAAGAGGACGTGGCGGGACCGTGTCGATCGGGTCAAGACGGCGAGCGTGCAAGCGAGCGGGTGGCTCGGATGACTTGGCGACTTCGGGCGGTCAAGATGGCGGTGACACGTGTCGAGGAGGTTTGGTGGTTTGCCCTCAAAACCATCGGCCTCGGGTTTTCGTGGTTTGGGCCTCAAAACCACACAGCGCTGGTTTGGTGGTTTGGGCCTCAAAACCATCGGTGGCGTTTTCGCCCGGTTTGGGCCTCAAAACCCGGGTGATGTTTCGTGGACGGAAGGACGGCACGTGGCGGCATCGGGAATTTCGCTGTCCGAGTCGATGCTACCGGTGAGAAGGCACGGTGGCCGTCGGATCGAAAGATATCCAAGTCCGACCATTATGCCCCCCCGGCTAAGTGGTTTCGCAATTGTATCGCAGGGGGTAGGATAGTCATTCGGACCAAGACTATAAATAGAGAGGGCAGCCCTCCATCTCAGGTTGCCTCTCCAGTTTCTGGTTTCCATTAGGGTTTCCCAGTGTGTAGTTGTTCTAAGTGGGAGAGGTCCAGACAACTATTTTGTGATCTGTGTTCGTAGGAAGCACACCCCTTAGTGTGTGCATGCCCTCTGGGCTTTTGGGGTCAGATCGATTCTCTTTTTCTCCCTCCCTTTCTAGTGCTCGATTCGTCGTGTGTGGGTCGTTTCTTGCGATTCTTGTTGCTGCAATCCGTTCGTGACCAAGAACCAAAGAGATTCACCCAAGGAAATCTATTGAATCCTCTTGAGTCATCGGATTTGAGCGATTTTGTGTTCGTGTTCGTGTTCGTCAAGTTTTGGCCGTGATCTGAGATTCCCGTTGATTCACTTGGTCAAGTGTAAAATTTTTTTGGGGGATTTGGTCACCTACATGCCTAGATCATCTGGCTAAATTTTGTGACCTAAGATGGAGATTTGATCGAGTTTTGGATCGATTTTGTGAGTTGGGCGGGTCTGAGTTCGAGCAGTTTTGCTGTGTCAGTAGGGTGTCCGGCTGTGTTGTAATCGGTCTATTCTACGGGTTGCAATCGGTAGTCAGCGGTCCACCCAGACCTGTTGCAATCAGGTGCTGAGTAGTGTTGCAATTTGTTTGTGTTTAGATGACCACAGGCAGTCCGAACCTGTTGCAATCAGGAGCTTAGCAGTGTTGCAATTCTTCGAGTGCTATTTCGGTTTTGAGTTCCTTGCTTTCTTCGATCGTCGATCTATCTCAAGAGTGATCAATACTTTGTGTTTAGCATTTAGCTACCAGTTAGCTTTGTGTTACTCATATTTTGGAGAGATCGTGTCTTTTGGTCTGTAGAGTTTGAGGGAGTCGTGAGAGCTACAAGTCGATAATTCAAAGAATTTTTCGAGGCTCCTATTCACCCCCTCTAGTCGCCTTTTCGGTCCTTCAAATATCAGTGAAAATTAAATACCCACGTTAAAGTAACATTTAATCCAAAACGCTTATGAACTTAACAAAGTCACATGTTAAAGTGATATTTAATCCAAAAAGCTTGTGAACTTAACACAATCACAGAGCGCAGTGTGGTAGGCTCACAAGCTCTATTGTATAAACCTTTCCGATGCCGCTAAGATAATGTATTTTATATCGGTAGGTTCTTTCGTTCCCCAATAAATCCACTAATAAGTTCCAGTCACATCTTCGTACCATCTATCATATGCTCGTGCGTTACTACAGAGCTTCAAAATTTTCGACACAATAAGAGTATGAAAAATAATAATGGGTCCAAAACCTCAAAAAATTCAACGCAACAGAAGTATGAAAAAAATGATGGATCAAAATTAAGCTACAAATAAATTTGACTGAACTTAATAACATATTATTCTAAGTCACATTCAACTTTGGAAACAATGTCAAAACAAGAGCATAACAGACAAGTGTTCTTCTAGAAAATTGTATACCTTAGAGTTTGCCAAGCAATAATATGACAGGAATGCTTCCAAACGCTATGGAGGACATGACCAGCTTAAATGATCTTATCCTTGGTAACAACAGTATTAGTGGTTCAATACCACTCGGTATTCGGAATTGTACTAGTTTGGAATACCTCCTTTTGATTTCCAATCAATTCAGTGGGCAGATACCATTGCTGCCAAGAAGCCTCAGGGTATTAGATGTCACCAGAAACTTCTTTTCCGAATCTGCCACTGGAATTTGGAGCTCCAAATCTTGAAAGATTAAGTCTATCCTTCAATTACATTACCGGTCAAGTTCCTGGATCTATTTGTAAGTCACGAAACATGAAATTCTTGGATTTATCAAACAATCTTTTCAAGGGAGAACTACCTCATTGTTCTGATATGCCAAACTTAAGTTTCCTGCTCGTAAGTAACAACAGCTTCTGTGGAAAGTTCCCTGCATGGATCCAAAGCTTCTCATCCCTGGTTTTCCTAGACCTTTCCTGGAACAGGTTTATTGGGCCACTACCAAGGTGGATTGGATATTTGGTGAGCTTACGTATTTTACTCCTAAGCCATAACATGTTCGATGGAGATATTCCAGTCAATATCACAGATCTTAGAGGACTGCAATACCTGAACTTAACAGCCAACAATATGTCAGGGCCAATTCCAAAATCTTTGTCAAATTTAACTGGAATGACTATAAAACAAAGATCTGGACCTAATGATGATTCAGACACATCCTTGGCATTTGATGAGTCTCAAGATACATTTTCCCTGGTGACAAAGCATGAAGTGCTCAAGTATGGATCACATGGGCTAGTTGATGTGGCTGGAATTGATTTGTCATTGAACCACTTAGCAGGAGCAATTCCAGATGAAATAGCCTCTCTTAGTCTGCTGACGAACATAAATTTATCATCGAATCACCTGACCGGAAAAATCCCAAAGAATATTGGATCTATGAAATCATTGGAATCAATTGACCTCTCAAAGAACAACCTTTCTGGTGAAATCCCACCAAGCCTCTCAGATTTAACATATTTAAGTTACCTGGATCTTTCTTATAACAATCTGACTGGAACAATCCCTTCAGGTCGTCAACTTGACACCCTTTATACTGAAAATCCTTCTATGTACTATGAAAACAGCGGTCTGTGCGGTCCTCCTCTGAAGAGGAATTGTTCAGGGAATAGCACACCAGAGCATTGGCATGGCAGTAATCAACAAGAAAGTGAAAAAGATTCCGATTTAGCATTCTTTTACTATGGACTTGGGTCAGGGTTTGAGATGGTCTTAATGGTTCTGTTCTGTGTTCTATTATTCAAGAAGGCATGGAGAATTGCTTATTTCCTTCTTGTTGATTCGGTGTATGACAAAGCATACGTGTTTCTGGCTGTCACTTGGAGCAGATTAGCAAGGAGGAACAGTAGGAATTAAGTGCGCGCATCTGCGAAGGAAACATCGTGTGTATTTATAGTAAATATAGTTGAAGAAGCATTGTTAGGCTTATGACCCTTTGTTTTTGCTGGAGCCGTTGTACAATATTTTGTATGCAAGTGGACAATAGTTTGTATAAGATAGAAGAACTTCTATGCAGGTTCTTAATACCATGACTGCAATACTATATCTGTCCATAAAATGGAGTCGTACGAAATTAAATTCAGAAATTGTGTCTTTCGGCCACTTGTCACTGCTAGCCGGTGAGTCAGGTTTTGCAGATTAAGGCACCCTCACGGTACGGATTGGTGGAAGAAACTGGTGCACACACTAGTGTAGAAAGGACTTGTAGTCCCGGTTGGGAAAAAAAATGTAAATCCGGGACTAGGTTAGGGAACCAAGACTAAGGGGGCCTCCAGCCCGCGCCTGAGGGCTGACGAATCTATGCCTACTAATAAAGCGAAGAAATTTCAGTACCACCTTTTTTTTCACTTTTTTTTCTGTCTTTTTTCTGCCTTTTGTTTTCTGCCTTCGACGTATTCTTTGTAGCCGGACTCTGTCCGTCCAGAGTTTTGGGTTCGCATTGTAGTCCAGCCCGACTCCAGAAAACGGCGACGGTTCCTACTCGTGCGCAGCTCACGTGAGGGTTGCGAAGAGAAGTTGGGTTGGGCCGGTGCGCTTCACCTACGCTCGTGTTGTGCAAAGTGCGAGGCTGCTGCTTCATTTTTTTTTGCCAGGCAAGGGAAATAGAAGCCTGCACCTGCGGCGGCGACGAGAGGTGTCACCAGATCCATCCGTATACGTATATGTTCACGTGACATATATATACGTGTGCTACTTCTCAGGCAAAGGGAAATAGAAGCCTGCACCTCAAACCGCAAAAGAAATATGAAAAAAAATCTATATACCTATATAGACATGTACGTTCGATTGCAACGCACGGACATGTTTTGCTAGCCTACTAATAAAGAGAGAAAATTTCAGTCCCACCTATTTTTCCACCTTTTTTTTCTGCCGTTGTTTCTGCCTTTGTCTGCCTTTTCTATCTGCCGGATACAATCCAAAACATAGTTGGAAACTGACGGACATCTGATCACGTTAAACTTGCCTTTTCTACCCTCCGCCTCCGTCTGTCCCGTTAGCTTAGCACTCTTCGCATCACCCCAAAGACTATAGACTGGAAGAACCCGGATGGAACACGATATGTGGTCTTTCCAAATCGACTACAAATCGAGAAAGAATCAACCACCACATATATCTAGAACAAACCCAAATCAGAGTACCTCTAGAAAGACAATCGGGCTTATAAAATCAAAGTCACCCGAAATCACCACAAATCGATTCTTCTTCACCCAGGCCGCGGCGTCGACGCTGCTGACCAGGTCTGCCTACACTGCCGCCTTTGCGCTCGCGGGTCAAGGCGCCCGCACAATCACTTCGGCCAGATGTGCCTCCACTGCCTCTGCACGTCACGCTTTTGGCCTGATCGACCACCACGCCGTCACCTCCCACACCGTGCACTGCTATCTCCAATCCAGGGCCTCCAGGGCCTGGTCCACCGATCGATGGAGGAGAGGAGTAGGGACCCAAGGCTGACCCGACGGAGGAGAGGACCGGACCAGCAGCACGACAGCACCTGGAATCCAGCAAGGACATCAGGCTAAGACACGACACGTCGAAGAGTTGGAGGAGACCGAGCTCTAGATTGGGCACAATCCTCCGCAGCATCCTCGGCTGGCTGGCCACACCGTCGCGCCACCATCATCTAACCGTCTAGCTTAGAGCCGTGCCACCATCATCTAACGACCTAGGCCACCTTCCGTGCGGCTCAAATCGGGATTTGCATGTGGATTGAGGTTAGCTAGAACCGGAAGGAGAACGTCCTGTGGAAGAAGGAACAAGTGGATAGGAGAGCACCGCGTCTATGCGGGGGTGGTTTGTGACTGAATATTCGTTTAAGTGCTGGTCAACAATATGGTCCGTAGGATCCAGATCCAATGGTAGATGTGCTTTCTTCCTCCTCCTGCATTCGCTCGCGTCACATTTGCTTTTGGAACAGATACTAAATAATAAAATTGTTTATCCCAGTGCAACGCACGGGCATATTTTGCTAGTAAAGATAACAACAAAAAAATCAAGCTATCATTAGAAATGTTAAGGGTTAAGTAGAAATGATGTATAAATATAAATAAACTTCGATCATTATTATTCTAATCTAAAAAGTCCCACAAATTTCTTTATTTGTTTTGAGCATAAAATGAGCTTCATTAGTTATAAAAAGAATAAAACATAAGAGGATAAAGTTGCTAATCTTCAGACCTATAGTGGATGGAGAAATGAAGATCTTCTCAAACAAGAATTTGGTCACCCCAAAGCGCAAAAGACACAGCTTCAAATAGCCGAGAGTTAAACTTGCTCACCCAAGAAAGCTGGATATATAGCGTGGACATTTAGTCCCAGTTGGTGGCACCCATTCGACTGGGACTAATGATCATAATAGTCCGAGTCCCAACTACAGCCGCAGGGAATAAAGTCCAAAACTTAAGACGTGTTCTCAACTAGTGACACAATGACACGTATAATGATCAAATTAATAATCCATGAAGTACACAGTCAAGTGCGCGTGAAGAGATAGACGTCCTTCCAGCTAGCTCCACATCTATCAATATACTATATACTCCCTCCGTATCACAATTAGATGATGTTTAGGACAGCAACACGGTCTCCAAAGCACAACTTTGACTTCTCTTTTCTATAAAAATATTTATTGGAAAGTTATATATGTATATTTGTATAAAAAGTAAATTGCAAGAAAAATCTATTGATATAATTTTCACATTTATAAACTCAACAACTTAAAAGTTATTCATGATTTATATTTCTAATGTTTGACCCGACCTTATCCAAAACATCTTGTAATTATGATATGGAGAGGGAGTACCTAATTGTCAAAAAATATATTATACCTAATATACTACTGCTAGCAGTAGCAGGTAGTTATAGACTTGAGCAATCGTTAGTGCTCGATTACCATCCGCATTAGAGTGGACAAGAGGGAGACCGGGAATGTTCACGCGCCAACGCAATCTGTTCCTAGATTGAATTGAACGCGGCGGTTAAAAGCGGGCTGGCCCAACATGAACAAGGCCCAAACTCCGAAAAGGCCGGAACCTGTTGACTTTGACCGCAGCCGACCAACGGAAACCGCTCCGCAGTCGGCATCCCATCCTCCAACATGTTGGCCAGCACATCGATCGAGCCATCCATGAAGGTCCAACGAAGGTGCTGCGACAAGGCACCTCATCGATCTTACCCCTGCGTGGAAGGCGGCGCAAGGGATGTAGCAGCCACCAGTGATGACCCCGACCACCCGCCGTAACCACCACCAGAGGCGGATCCAAAAGTTCCTCCTATCGTGTTGACTTTCTCCCTTCCTTCGTCTTGATAGGGTATGCTACACTTCCAAATTATAAGATGTTTTATCATTCCTAGATTCATTCAGACTAGGTGTAGCAAAAACTATATGAATTTTGATATGCCAAAACATCTTATAAATTGGAACCAAGGGAGTAACTTTTAAGAAAAAATTAACATAATTGATTTAATCTCTATGTCTCGTGATATGCATGGTCACTGAATTAGTTTATGCAGTCAAACATTTCAATAGATTATCTAGCCGAGAAAACAAAGAGGATTACAAACCCCTCCCGATGTGTCGTCTCCCTTAGGGCGGCGATACACCACCACCGCCCACCACCGCCAAGCTTCCCGTCGAAGCAAGTCCCTAGGGCGCCACCGCTGCTCCCCAGCGGCGGTGGCGGTGGCCATTGACGGTAACCAACTACATATCAAAGACCGTCAACATACACCAAAACCATCTAGAGATAGGGGTTATAAACTAACAAATTCCATAGTTTTGGTGTATATTTGGTTCTTGCAGGTATAAGACAAGACATGTGCACTTTGGGCCAAAATACAAGGAAAAAGAATAAAAATACAATAAATAGAAAAAGCCCAAATGTGACAAATGGCAAGTCAATCCAACTTACCTCGGCCAGGCCACAAACTTCGGGCTCTCCACGTCCAAACCAGGCCCAAGACAACGAAACACGTCGACACGTCAAAGCTGGGCGGTTTGGGGCCCGACCAAGGTGCGCCCGCGCACCAGGGGATGCGCCCGCACCCTCCTCCTGACAGTGGGGCCGGGCCAGTGCGGCGGTACAATTACTCCAGAGAACGTCGGTGGCGCCGTGGACCAGTGCGATGAACCTCCAAACCGCCTATTCTTGGTCGGTTTGTACATTATGGTGGTGGTGGCTAATTTCCAAAGACCCCCTCCACTCAAGCTATAAAAAGGAAGGCTCCTCCACCTCTCACAACAACCAATTCAAAGGAGAATTCAGCACACTTGAGCAAGAGGAGTAGCTTAGCCTTCTTCCTACCTTGTAAATTCTAGAGAGTGAGAGAGGAAAAGCTAGAAGGAACTTGGATCCTTCTACTCGGAGTTGTCGGGTAGCCGGTGATCTGCCGGTTCCTAGGAGGTCGGTGCTTGACTTGTCGGCACCACGGCAGCTTGTACCTCACGGGCTTCTTACACTTTGGTGAGCAAGCTTGTGTTAGTCTCTCTGGCTTATTGTCTTTCGATTATATTGTCTTAACTTGTTATAGTCTTACGGGATCGGTAGATTGTCTCGTATGGCGTTAGTTCTTGGTGAAGGGACTCTTTGACCAAAGGGAACCTTGGCCAACATCAAGAACTGTGACCAATAGTGCAAACGTGGTGTTTGGGCTAGCGTTCACCTACCTTTTCTTGAAGCATCCACGGTCGTGAGGGTAGCGGCGAGGATTGTGACGGCCTTGTCCGTCCCCTTGTAATCCCTCCACGTTCGGGTGTGACGTAGAGCTAATTGCGGACTACGCCGGTTTTGGGCGAGGGCGGTGCCCGGCCCGGCAGGGAGATAACATCGCGAAAATCAGCGTCAAATCTAAGCCCATAGGGAAACCTCATTACTCATAGAACCTAACCTTGCCTTGGGTGACCCGCGAGGTCGAGGAAGCCCTCAACGCAACCGTCCTTGCGAATTATCACGATACCCTGTTTATCACGGGTGAAGTGCTACAACGGTATTTCCGTGCGCTTGCGGACTTTCTTTGCTTTAAGCTAAGAAACACCAACAAGCATTTAAAGCGCCGTTGCGGGGATCGGTTGTGCGTAGTTGTATTTCGGACCTAGTCAACCCGTGTGTCTAGAATATCTCCTATAAAACAAAACCCAAAAACAGTTCCTACCCATGGAGCAACCCACCATTCAAATCCTATCCGCTCTAAGGGCGCTCATAGAACCACTCCAATCTGCGAAGCCAATCACGGCTTCGATTATGAGCTCCGCCACGGCTTTATAGCCATGGTTCGGGGCCCGAGCCTTTTCGGGCTCGAAATATGAAAACCCATACCATCACTTACGGGGAGTTTGAGCGGCTACGTGGCTGCGACTATGCGGGCATGACACATGACACGTTGAGGTGGAAGTTGTTTCCGTTCTCTCTTCGAGAGGGCGACTCAATGGTACGCCCATAACGTAGGGTTGGTAAATGGAGACCGGAAGAACGCAAACCCGGATTCTATGTAGTGTTCTATCCCTTATCGAGAATCGCGGCCTGCGACAAGAGATCCTCAACTTCCAACAAAAAAGGGTGAAACCATAGGTGCGGCTTAGGACCGTTTTATCATTCTTACGGATCAGGCCCGGATCTGTCCATCCCAAACCATGTGTTGTTACAACACTTTTGGCTAGGTTTGGATAGAGCAAATGCACTACTACTTGATTTAGGCTGCTTGGAGGTTGTTCGCACATAAAACCATAAGCGGAAGGAGAAGCTCTCTAAACCGTATTCTTGAGAATACTCCTCGCTAGAACCCATCCGAGTAGAACCCAAAACCGAAAACGGAGGAAGTCTCTTCGACTCTTGCCAAATCTAAAAACATCTTTAGAGACCCTCACGAACGAGAACCAAAGGAGACCGCATGGACGGATCTCCCGTTCTTCGAGGAAGACCCTCTTGAACAATTTGGTAATACCTCGAATTACGAACAATGGAAGAAACCACCTGTCCCAGTTGGCCTGAACCACCCCCCTCGACGAACTTTTTCTCCAGGAGTCTATTAAGGAGCTAACCGCTATCATGAGTACAGAATGACTACAGGAGGAAGGGCCCTCTTTCGAAGAAATTCGATTGAACCATCCCTCTACGCCTATCTGTTGCAAATACCAAGGGGACGTAGTGGAGGTCATGGATAACCCTGCTGTAGGCATAAACATCATGTCCAAATCCTTTGCACAGCAATGTGACAAGGAAGCACATAGAACCCACACAGCATGGACATTGCGCATAGCACCTCGAACCATCATAAAATGCCGTGAGGTTATACACGACCAGATTCTCCTTCACAGGAATGTCAAATTATCTCTGGATTTTCATATTTTTGATATCCAAGATTTTGACATCCTAATTGGGCATCCTCTGGAAAAGATTCTTGATCTACCACAAACCGGGGATTTAGATGTCAAACTAGGAGGCAAATCATTGTCCATACCAGTTACTCGAGCCAAAAACTCAGTAATGGACTCCCTCCATGAGTATGACACGCCCGAGGAGGTCAAAGGAGTCATGCTCTATGAAAACCCAGAAACAGACCTAGAACGTGACGCCCAATTCTTCATAGAAGAAGAGGACGACTCAGGGCAAACCATAGGACTTCCCCAAGAGGAAGAGCGACTTCGACCTCAGTTGAGCTTAAACCCCCTGCCCCCAGGCCTACGCTATGTATTCCTAAACGGTGACACACAAACTCCGGTTATCATCGGTGATAAACTTAGTGACCAGGAGACGACCCAACTCATAGCCGTTTTAGAGAAACATAGATCGGTCTTGGGGTATTCCTTACAAGACCTAAAAAGGGGTAAGCCCAACACTCTGCACACATCGTATACCTATTGACCCTTCGGTTACCCCATCACGCGAACCACGAGAGAAGGCTCAATAATGCGATGCGTGAAGTCGTGAAGAAGGGAAGTTCTCAAACTTCTTCACGCGGGATAATCTATCCTACCACATAGCGATTGGGTTAGCCCAGTCAAGTGGTCCCTAAAAAGGGAGGAATGGCGGTCATTGAGAACTCTAAGAACGAGCTCATTCCACAAAGACAAGTCACAGGGTGGAGAATGTGCATCGATTATAGAAAACTTAACAAAGGCGACTAAGAAAGATCACTTCCCGCTTCCATTCATTGATGAGATGTTGGAGCGGTTAGCGAAACATTCTTTCTTTTGTTTCCTTGGCGGGTATTACGGGTATCACGGATCCCGATCCACCACGATGACCAAAGCAAGACCACCTTCACATGCCCATACGGAACCTATGCCTACCGTAGAATGTCATTTGGGCTGTGTAATGCACCTGCTTCCTTTCAGCGGTGTATGATGTCTATTTTCTCAGACATGATCGAATAAATCATGGAAGTCTTCATGGATGACTTCTCAGTCTATGGTAAGACTTTCGAAAAGTCATGCGAAGAATTTAGACAAGGTCTTTACAACGATGCCAAGAAAAGGACACGGTACTAAAGCGGGAAAAGTGCCATTTCATGGTCCGGAAGGCATCGTTCTTGGACACCTAGTGTTCGAGAGGGGGAATTGAGGTAGATAGAGCTAAGATAGACGTTATCGAAAAGCTACCTCCCCGGTAAATGTCAAAGGATCCATGATTTCCTAGGCCATGCGGGTTTCTATAGGAGGTTCATAAAAGATTTTTCACAAATCTCGAGACCCTCACGAACACGCTAGCTAAGAACCCACCTTTTCGACTTCACGGATGAGTGCATGCACGCTTTGAAACCCTCAAGAAAGCACTCATCTCGGCTCCGATCATCCAACCCCGGATTGGTGCGTTGCCGTTTGAAATCATGTGTGATGCTAGCGACTATGCGTTGGTGCGGTCTTAGGCCAAACCAAAGACAAAAAGCGCATGCAATCGCATATGCTAGCAAGACTCTAACAGGAGCCTAGCTTAACTACGCCACCACGGAAAAAAGAGCTCCTTGCGGTAGTCTTACCGCTATCGAGAAATTTCGGCTCTTATCTAGTGGGTGCAAAGATAATCGTTTACACCGATCCGCGGCTGCACTTAAGTATGCGCTCACTAAGAAAGATCACGAAACCTCGGTTGATCCGCTGGATTCTTCTACTCCAAGAATTCGATCTAGAAATAAAAAATAAAAAAGGGAGTAGAAAATACCATTGCGGATCATTTGTCGCGTATGCAAGTCACTAACATGCGAGGAAACTCCAATCAATGACTACATGCTTGGCGATGACATGCTACTAAAGGTGTGGACTCCAATCCATGGTATGCAAATATTGTCAACTTTATGGTTGCGGGGATATGTACCACACGGAGAGGACAAGCGGAAATTGCAAGTAGAAAGTCGGCGACACCTTTGGGATGAACCGTACACATGCAGTATGTGGTGACGGCTTCTTTGAGAAGATGTGTACCAAGGGAAGAGGGGATGCAAATCATCGAGAAATGTCATGCATCACCCTACGGTGGCCATACTGAGAGTATTCCGCACACAAGCCAAAATTTGGCGGTCGGATTTTACTGCCAAACGATGTATGAAGACACAAAAAGAATTTATCGAGAAGATGCTCAAGCTGCCAAAGAACCGAAATATCACTTGCTCGTGATGCGATGCCCCTACACTACAACCTTCAAATAGAAATATTTGATGTGTGGGGCATTGACTACATGGGGCCATTCCCTAAGTCACATGATTGCGAGTACATCACGGTGGCGATGGATTATGTGTTAAAATGGGTAGAAGCAATGCCATGCGAGAGCTGGCGGCGCCAAACATGCACGCAAGATGTTTCCGCGAAGTGATCTTCCCCGTTTCGAACCCCACGCATGGTGATAAGTGACGGAGGATCACACCGTGGACAAATCATTCGGGGCATTCCCGAAGGAACTTGGTGCCAAGCACAACATTGCTACCCCCGTACCATCCGCCAAACTAGCGGGCAAGCCAAAACCTCAAACAAGCAAATCAAAAACATACTCCGAAGGCGGTCAACGAGATGGGGAAAGGATGGAAAAACAAGCTACCAGATGCTCTCTAGGCATATCGGACAGCATATAAAGCCCCCATCGACATGTCACCCTACCAGCTGGTATATGGCAAAACCTGCCACTTACCAGTTGAGCTAGAACATCAAGCTCACTTGGGCCATCAAAAAATGGAACATGGACATGAAACTCGCGGAAAGAACCAACAGAGGCAAATCTCCGAGCCGGAAGAATGGCGAGAGAAGGCGCGTACCACAGTGCAAAGCTCTACAAAGAGCACACAAAAAGATGGCATGATCGGCGCATAAAAATCAAGGAATTCACCACGGGCAATAAAGTACTCTTATTCAACTCCCGGGTGAAGTTATTCGGCGAAGGAAAGCTAAGAAGCAAGTGGAAAGGACCGTACACCGTCATCAATACCTCGCCACATGGCGCAATTACAATTCAAGATGACGCCGGTTCAATCCAAAAGGTAAATGGACAACATCTCAAGCTTTTCTTTGAATCCCCGCCGATCTTAACCAAGAGCTTGATAGGATAGATTATGCTTTGAAAATAGTTAAAATAATCAGCATAAAAAAAAAGCTTATGAGGATATGTTTATTGTTATTTACCTTTTTGCCCTCACTAGCTCATGCTGATTTGTGCTTACTTTAATTATATTTTATTTGTTGCATAATTTTCTATTTTCAAAGAATAAATCCAAAAAGAAATCAAACACAGGATTGGGAATGCGGGATTAGAGCTCATAGCGAAACGGCGATATTCAAACTTTCAAATCCAATGACGAACGTGGCGAAAACTTCGACCGGGGGGCGCGCCCGATTAAGTGCGCCCGCACCACCGGCTATCACGGGCGGCTCCCGATTTCGTCCCACTTGTCTTTACCCTGCGAATGAATAGCATTGATGCTTGTTTATTCGCCAATTAATTGTGTCGAGGCAGAGGGTGATCCTTGTCCTATAAATACCTCACCTCTCCTCTCCTCTCCTCACACACTCATCTTCAAGCTCACCACTCCCAATCCTCCATATCTCTCTTCACCTACCAGCACTCTCCCAAGCCACAAACACCATGGCACTTGTGCCATTCAACAAGGAGAAGGCGATGAATTTTGCAAAGGAGTATCTTGAGAGAGAGAGAACCCCCAAGAGAGCTCTTGCCATCATCCCCTCCTCAAGCGAGTCTCCACCCAAGAAGAAGATGGCGTCAAAGGGAAGAGTGCTGCCCCCATGGGCGGCCAAGAAGAGAAGGTGGCCTACACCAATCTTCCACCTAAAAATCCTTTCGATTTCTCCCCGTAGTTCGGCTCGTGCTTCCCCTACACATTAGAGCAAATGCCGAACGGGGAATGGAAGAAGAAGGTCCCTAGGCCACAAATCGAGGTCAACCAAGTGGGCTTCTTCGATGACTTTGAAATAGTTCCCAAAGAGGGGCTTACCGCAAAGTAGCCTAAGCAAAAAGATCCAAAAGCTCTCGATTTTGTCCATGTTCTCTTAAGGCAGATTAAATTTGAAAGACATAGCGCTAACATTCGCCTCAAGAGAGAATTAGCGGACCTCCATTGTAGCACTCATGAGGAGGTGAGAGAGGCCGCTAAGAAAATGGGAGTAGAACGCCTAGCAGACCTCGCTGATCCTTACTAAAAGACGCTGCTACAACCCCGAATAAATTAGGCGCTACAAGAAACTTTAAATTTCAGCATTTCCCTTTCCAATTATTTTATAATTCCTTCAAGTCTTGGCGTCTACATTTGTATTATAATATATTTATGAATTCAATAAAGCTTGTCTTTGGAAATATTGTGTATGTCTCCACTTGTTTTTGTCTTGTGCAAAAAGAAAAAAATAGGTACAAAAAAACAAGTGTGGGGAGGCAACCGCTCTCTCACAAGTCAAGGTACGCACTGTATAAATTCAAAATTTGACTTGTGACATACTTTCTCTACCACCCATGTTGATGCTAAACCTGAACCTAAGTTGGCAAAACGCCATCTCTAATCTATCAACTGAGAAATGGCATGCATACATTTTATTCCTCGCCAGAGCCATTCTTTGTTGAGCAATCGAAATTATCATCCCGAAAAAAAAAAAAAAAAACCTGATTCATGTGGGTTGCATAAGCTCTATCCAAATCTAGGTTGTTGCCAAGTATGATATGGTACAAATGGATTTGCTATGACTTCGTCCAAAAAGAGATACTTGACATCCGGGAATCTAATTTGAAAAGAAAAGAGAAATGCTATGGGCTATGCTAAAAAAATGAAGAAGAGAGAAATATAGAAAAGAGATGAAAAATGGACACGTGTCCGAGGGCGAGTAGAGCCCACATCTCCAAAAAAAAAAGAGAGGAAATAAAGGACAAAAGTCTAGGGCGAGCAGAGCCCACCTCTCCAAAAAAAATATATATATAAATATATATTTAGCAATAAAGCCCATACTTTCTCGAAAACCAAACATAATCTTAATCTAAATAAATCCCGGATGAGAAAGTCAATCAAAAAGGATGAATGAAAAGCATTTCTGTTATAACCGTTCTATCTGGCAACCGCCCAAGGCTTTGAGAAAAGCTAAAAAGCCCCGCTACGATGAAAGGTAATAAAGGGTGAGAAAAATTGAAAGCTCACAAAGCAGGTGAGGCCCGGAATAACTTGTATGCAGGTCTGCATCTTGGAGATTGAACCACTCTATCCTTATGCCTTCACTCGAGGACGAGTAAAGGGCTAAGTGTGGGGGAGTTTGTTGACGGTAACCAACTACATATCAAAGACCGTCAACATACACCAAAACCATCTAGAGATAGGGGTTATAAACTAACAAATTCCATAGTTTTGGTGTATATTTGGTTCTTGCAGGTACAAGACAAGACATGTGCACTTTGGGCCAAAATACAAGGAAAAAGAATAAAAATACAATAAATAGAAAAAGCCCAAATGTGACAAATGGCAAGTCCAATCCAACTTACCTCGGCCAGGCCACAAACTCAGGCTCTCCACGTCCAAACCAGGCCCAAGACAACGAAACACGTCGACACGTCAAAGCTGGGCCGGTTTGGGGCCGACCAGGGTGCGCCCGCACCCTGGGGTGCGCCCGCACCCTCCTCCTGACAGGTGGGGCCGGGCCGGTGCGAGGCGGTACAATTACTCTAGAGAACGTCGGTGGTGCCGTGGACCAGGCGCGCGGTGAACCTCCAAACCCGCCTATTCTTGGTCGGTTTGGACATTATGGTGGTGGTGGCTAATTTCCAAAGACCCCCCTCCACTCAAGCTATAAAAGGAAGGCTCCTCCACCTCTCACAACAACCAATTCAAAGGAGAATTCAGCACACTTGAGCAAGAGGAGTAGCTTAGCCTTCTTCCTACCTTGCAAATTCTAGAGAGTGAGAGAGGAAAAGCTAGAAGGAACTTGGATCCTTCTACTCGGAGTTGTCGGAGTAGCCGGTGATCCGCGGTTCCTAGGAGGTCGGAGTGCGGGACTTGTCGGCACCACGGCGCTTGTACCTCTACGGGCTTCTTACACTTTGGTGAGCAAGCTTGTGTTCGTCTCTCGGCTTATTGTCTTTCGATTATATTGTCTTAACTTGTTATAGTCTTACGGGATCGGTAGATTGTCTCGTATGAGCGTTAGTTCTTGGTGAAGGGACTCTTTGACCAGGGAACCTTGGCCAACATCAAGAACTATGACCAATAGTGCAAACGTGGTGTTTGGGCTAGCGTTCACCTACCTTTTGCGAAGCATCCCACGGTGCGTGAGGGTAGGCGGCGGGGTTGTGACAGCCTTGTCCGTCCCTTGTAATCCCTCCACGTTCGGGTGTGACGTAGAGCTAATTGCGGACTACGCCCGGTTTGGGCGAGGGCGGTGCCCGAAGTAAGGAGATAACATCGCGAGAAATCATCGATCGGAAATCTAAGCCCATAGGGAAACCTCATTACTCATAGAACCTAACCTTGCCTTGGGTGACCACGGGTCCAGGGAAGCCCTCAACGCAACCGTCCTTGCGAATTATCACGATACCCCTGTTTATCACCGGGTGAAGTGCTACAACGGTATTTCCGCGTGCGCTTTGGACTTTGCTTTGCTTTTCGCTAAGAAACACCAACAATGGCCAGCGGTGGCGCCCAACAAAGCGGCCATCCACGAGCCTCCCACCTCCTCCACTCCTTCCTATCCTCTCTCTTGCGTTTGTCCTAGTCCATGGTGGCCGGTGGCGGAGTTGCCGACTCGTGGGTTAGATCTGTGCTATCCAAAGCGGATCCATGGACTGCCTACCCGAACGATGCTTGTGGAGACAGTACCTCTTCCCGCGGCATCACTCAAGCCGGTATTCTTCGTTGGTAGGCATGGCTGGTGACGAGCAGGTAGTGCATAATCTGTGGCCTCTAGGCCTGGATCCGGCGATCCCAGCCCTAGATCCGTCTTCGTCGGGGCGCGAGGAGAGCTAATCAAAGTTGACAGGCCGGCGACCGGAGAAGGTCGGTCGCCAACTTGGCGCCCTTCTTGTCCTAGATATGCCTACAACCCTGCTCATCCTAGACTTCATAGGCAAGGTCGCTATCGGTGGCACCGGCTCTTGCTCCTCGTCGAGGGCAGGTTCAGCTATCGTCGGTAGTTAGAGCCAAGCCCAGCGTGCCATCATGCGGCCGCGGCCGCGGCGCCGATGTAGACTCCCTCTCTAGCTCGCCTATGGCCTTAGGTGCCATAGCTGCGCCTCATCCATTGGGGCTTGGTTCCAGAGGAACTCCGGCGCCACCTGCGGTACCAGAGGAACAAAGTTTGGCCGTGGTTGCTCCGGCGGTGGCCTTCTTTGCAGGGGTTCAAAAGGGACATGATGTGCAAAGTTTGGCTATGAGCATCTTTGGCGGCGGGGCTGCGTACCTTGGGTTCCCTCCCCTGTGTTGTTCTTTGTGGTTGTTCTCCAGCCATTGAGGGCCTTCTCTGCCACCTACAGGGAGGGCAATGTGCTGTCTGGCGGTGCGCCAGGAACGAGAGGCTTGAGCCATCGGGTGGTGGCGCGCAGGCCCGGTGGTCATCATCGGCAATGTCGCGTTAAACAAGGTGCGCATGGGCAACAAGGGTGAAAATCCCTAAAAAGCGCTCTCACGATGGCGGTGGCATCTATAGATGTCACTCCCTTTGTTGAAGGCGTCATTGGCGCTCAAAGCTACCTGCGCTACCCTAAATATATCCTCGACTTGGTTGTTTCATCTCGATCTCGGTTCGTCGTCGGCGGTCTCGGGGAGAAAGCCCTTACAAGCCTGGTGTTGTGATCATCGATGATGGCGTCTGTGGTGTCACTTCCTTCCTCAAGGCATCGACTGAAGCACCTGCACTCTTGCATCTTCAGCAATGTTCCCCGCTTAGGGTAAACGGGCTAGCTGCTAGTCATTGCTGTCCTTTGAGGAGTATCCTTCTCTGGCGCCTCTGCTCTATCAGCGCTTTCCTTGATGGTGGCATAAAATCAAATGTTGGGTGACCGTCGCTGTGACCATTCCTCCCTACAGCTTCCTCCCCAACGTCGAAGGACGATACGTGGACTCAGATGTACCGGAGGTGTCACCATCATTCTATATGGAGGTAGTCGTGTTCAGTGGTCTTGGGCTTGTGTGTTTATTGCTGCTCTTAGTCCCCATCCCACTAGCTGTGAGGAGCGGCAGTGGGGTAGCGTAGCTACCAGGAGTAGTGTTGGGCACAAAGACCTTTGTGAAATTTGTGAGTATGCTATTCGACGGTGGCGTAAATCGGCCTTCGGTTGATGACTTTCGGCTTAGTCAAGGTTTACCCTTGTTGTTGTTTGTGTTGTTGTTATGTTCTTTGTGTTGGTGCTTTCTCTCATCTTTGTACCCTGTGAGACCTCCTTAGATCACCCCATGTATTTGGTGCTTGTACCTTTTTCACCGCTCGGCTCACCCGAGCATCTATGAATCGAAATGCAAGTGGGAATCCTTTGGATTCCCCCTGAAGTTGCCCTCTAAAGAAATAGGATTACTTTGCTAGTTATTAATTAAATACACGTTATTATAGTGGTGGACATTGCATACGTTCACCTCTAGTTTGGTTCCCCCAAGTCAACTGACCACACAAAGTATAGACCTTTCTTTCCACGTGGTTCCAAGAAAAGTGTATATATTTCCACACAGTTGCAGTCAGGTTGCACTGGCAATCAGTCAATATTTTGACTAGTCAATAGTTTGACTGGAAAACTGAGATCTGGGGATCACTTAGAATCGCCATTAAAAATCCATAAGAAGCAATACCTTTTTCCTTCAGTCCTCAACACAGAGACAAGCTCATTGTCTTTCCCACCATGCATCCTGCTCTAAAGCTCCTCCTCCTCCACGCCTTGGCTGCCACGTTCCTGACATCTAATGCTCTGCAGCTTCGGCCAACCGGAGGTGAAGGTGCAGCTGGTGCAAGCTGCATACCACACGAACGGGACGCCTTGCTCGCCTTTAAACATGGCATAAGCAGTGATCCTGTGGAACTCCTTGCCTCTTGGCACAAGGACGGAGACTGCTGCTGGTGGAGAGGCGTTCGGTGCAGCAACCGTACTGGCCATGTCCTCAAGCTTCAGCTTCGTAATGTCAACACGGCATCTTCCAGAAACACAGCGTTGGTCGGCCAGATAAGTCATTCCTTGATCTCGCTGGATAAACTGGTCCACCTTGATCTCAGCATGAACAACTTTACTGGCTCGAGTGGCCAACTACCAGATTTTTAGGCTCTTTGGTGAACTTGAGATATCTCAACCTCTCCGGCATACCATTCACTGGTAGAGTGCCACTCCACTTTGGTAACCTCTCAAAGTTGAAGTATCTTGACCTCAACCCCTTGGGTTTCTGGGGTCAACTGTACTCAACGAACATTTCATGGTTAGCTGGCCTTTCTGTGTTGGAGTATCTTGACATGAGCATGGTTAACCTCAGCACAATTGTTGATTGGGCAGATGTGGTCAACATGATTCCTTCCATGAAGGTCCTCCGTCTTAGTTTTTGTTCACTTCCAAGTGCAAACCAATCACTCCCACATATTAACCTTACAAATCTTGAAAGGCTAGATCTGTCTCATAATATTTTTGACCACCCAATGGCATCCAGCTGGGTTTGGAATTTGACAAGCCTTTAGTATCTCTACCTTGTGGGAAATAGCATGTATGGTGAAGTTCCTGATGCACTAGGAGATATGACATCCCTCCAAGTCCTTGATTTGTCATTTAATCGGCACATGGATATTATTTTTTTTTTTTTTGAGACCACGCCGTTGCGCGTTTTTCATTAAGAAGAATAAAGATGAAACAAAGTTGATCTTAGTAACCAAGGAGTTACCGAGATCCACCTAAACTACTGGATACAAAACCGGGGGATTACATCTTGAAAACATTTGCGACTAGCAGCACGCTAAGAACATCTACACCCCATTCCAGGCTAGAAACTCAGCGAGCCTCCTGTTGCCCGCCAAACACCAAGCTGCAGCTTCATCCTTCATCACGGAAGCCAGCTCCACCGGAGTGGCCCTCTTGCCCTCGAAGGTTCTGTAATTACGTTCTTTCCACAACAGCCATCCGACCAGGAAGAAAAAGCGAGTCGAAACCCCGCCGCACCGGCCTCGGCAGCTTCTTCCTCGCGGAAGCCACCAATACATGAATCGCATCTCGGACACCACGACAAGGTTGGCAATGTGTAGCCGCGACAGGATGATGTGCCACACCTCCTTGCTGAAAGGGCAGCCAAGAAAAATGTGATCTAAGGTTTCCGGTGCCTGATCACAGGATATACAAAGATTGGAGTCCTGCAGTCCATGCCGATGACGCCGGTCCGCCGTCCAACATCTTCCAAGCATGCCGAGCCAGAAGAAGAAACGGACCCTTGGCGGCGCGGCAACCTTCCAGAGCTGCCTTGCTCCCAGGATCGGTGAGGATCCCAGAAACATTGCGCCATAAGCCGACGCAGCGGAGTAGTTCCTGTCGGCTGTCAACATCCAGTCAAACGTATCCGGCTGATCCACCAGATGCACTGTGTCCAGGCGGTTGCAAAGGACAGAGAACTCCAGAAACATGGAGGAGGAGATTGGGCTCGGGATGTGCTGAATCCAACTGTCCTGGAGTAGTGCCTGCCTGACCGTTGTACCCCATCTGCGACGCGGGATAGCCGCGATGACAACAAGCTTGAAGAAACTCTGTAACCTGACTGTCCTAGACCTCAGCTTTTGTTATTCTAATGGAAATATTCAGGAATTGATAGACCGGATGCCACAATGCCGCGCAAACAAACTGCAGGAATTGCATCTGGGATATGATAATATTACTGGAATGATACCAAGCCAAATGGCACATTTGACCAGCTTAGTTGTTTTTGACATCTCTGAGAACAATCTAACTGGAGTCATACCATCAGTGGTGGGGCAGCTTGCTAGTTTAAACACCCTTTACCTCTCTGGCAACAATCTAACTGGAGTCTTACCATCAGTGGTGGGGCAGCTTGCTAGTTTAAACACCCTTGACCTCTCTGGCAACTACCTTTCTGGACATGTACCATCCGAGATTGGTATGCTTGCTAATTTAACTTCACTAGACCTGAGTTTCAATGAATTGAGTGGTGGTATCACAGAAAAACACTTTGCTGGATTAGCAAAATTGAAATCCCTAGACTTATATGGAAATTCCTTGAACTTTACAGTTTCCTCTGAATGGTTCCCTCCGTTTAGTTTAGAAGAAGCACATCTAGCACATTGCCAAATAGGTCCTCTGTTTCCTGCTTGGCTTCGATCTCAAGTGGATATTGTCTGGGTAGATATCTCAAGCACAGGTATAACTGACAAGTTTCCGAACTGGTTTAGCACTACATTCTCAAAGGCCACCTATTTGGACATCTCCCACAATCAAATCCATGGTATGTTGCCAAAAACTTGGAATTTATGTCCTTGGAGTGGTTCTATCTCAGTTCAAATAATTTAACTGGTGAAATCCCATCATTACCAAGAAATATTAGCATGTTGGACCTCTCTTTAAACTCTTTATCTGGAAACATACCAACAAAGTTCAGAGCTCGGCAACTAATATCTCTAAATTTGTTCTCGAATCACATCACTGGTGGTCTTCCCGTATCCATTTGTGAAGTGCATTGGTTATATGAACTGTATTTAGGTAACAATCTTTTTTTGGGTGAGCTTCCTCGATGTTTTAATGCTACTGCCCTCGGGTTTCTACTATTAGGCAATAATAGTTTCTCAGGTGATTTCCCAGTGTTCCTGCAACACAGCAAACAATTGGAGTTCATTGACTTGTCACGAAATAAGTTCTCTGGAAACTTACCACACTGGATTGGTGGTTTAGTTGAACTCTGGTTCTTATGTTTAAGCGAGAACATGTTCTCTGGAAATATTCCAATAAGCATCACAAATCTTACCCACCTTCATCATTTGAATCTAGCCAGTAACAGGTTGTCAGGTGTTATACCATGGGGTATGTCAAGTCTTACAGCTATGACACGAAAATATGTGAAGGATCCTTCTAATGAAGAAGATGCATAAGGAACCTATGGAGAGTTGAACAGTGACATCGGACAGCACTTCTCTGTGGTCACTAAGGGGCAAGAACTGTATTACGATATCAGAATTTTTGAATTGGTGAGCATTGACTTATCATTCAACCACTTATCTGGTGGAATTCCAGAAGAAATAGCTTCTCTTGATGCACTATTCAATTTGAATCTCTCAAGAAACTATTTAAGTGAAAAAAATTCCAGACAAGATTGGGGCCATGAAGTCACTTTTCTCACTGGACCTCTCAAACAACATTCTTTCTGGAGAAATCCCTTCCAGCTTATCAGATCTATCAGAATTGAGCTATTTGGACTTATCTAATAACAATTTAACAGGTCCGGTACCATCTGGACAGCAACTCGACACCCTCTACGCAGAGTACCCATCTATGTACAGTGGCAACAGTGGTCTATGTGGGCCTACTCTTCGAAAGATCTGTTCTGGAAACAACTCATCAACGCAATTTGTCCATGAACATGGTTTTGAGCCAATGTCATTTTATTTTGGACTTGGTTTGGGATTTATGCTGGGTCTCTGGCTTGTGTTTTGTGTCCTGTTGTTCAAGAAAGCATGGAGGGTTGCTTATTCCTGCCTCATTGACAAGATATGCGATCAGATGTATGTGCTTGTGGTTGTTACATGGAAAAGCTTGGCAAGGGAGGGATCTACTGCTTAAGTGTAAGAAATTGAAAATCAAGCATTACTGAGCTCTGGACACTTGAGCCTTGAAGACATGAGACTGAAAAAGTACATACATAGCAGCATCTTACGTTCTGATTTTTGTTGTTGTACTGAAGTTAATGTAGAGTGTAGTGTATACAGTTGTTCATTGTTGTATAAAAGTTGTTATGTATTCCTGAACCCCTGATATATCTTGGTCTGAGCCCAGAGTATTGGTATTTGTCATTATATATGTTGTGAAATTCAACTTTGTCATGTAATAAAGGCGAATATGCCGGGTCCAGCCGTTCAGTTGTCAAGTGAGAGCAAGTAAATTTATTAATGTAAGCTATCACGATTCATGAGCTGCTTAGCAATTCACTTTTTGCTTACATTTTGGCATAGAGCACACATGCCTTTTAACTTATAAATTGTGATAATCAATATGTACATGCTTCTGAGGAATCAGAAATTCAGAATGCCCAGGATCATAGCCACTTGTGGTAACACAGTCATGGTGCAGTCCTCCCCTCCTTGGCATCCTTGTACATCTGATCGATGCGATCCTGCAACAAATTTGCTTTTTGATGAATAAAATTACAAACATCACAGCATTGTAAAACGTTTGTGTGAATTTAGATAATTCCCTCAAACCTTGTAATATTTGAGCAGCTGGGGTCTCTTGAGCTTAAAGGTTGGAGTGATGAGGTCCTTCTCGATACTGAAAGGCACTGGCTCCAGGTAAATTGCTTTCAGCATCTCAAAGCCTCTCAACTGTATTCATGAAACAAGATTGGATTTTTTTGTTATTCTGAATAATTGTGTAGAAACCATGAAAATATATTGCTGCAATTAATCGCTTGCTAGCTCTGTCTTGTAGATCGAGCACTGACTTACCCCAAGTTTCTTGCCAGTTTGGTTCAGCTGATCCTGAATGTAACTCCTTGCTTTGGGATCAATGCAGAGCTCTGCAAAATCACCGGCCTTGTTGTTGGCTGCTGCCCATTCCTCGAGAGCTGGCCTCTCAGGGACAACCACGGCAACAAGGAATGACTCGAAGCTGTTCCCACAGACCCAGACCTGGTTCAGAGGAGCCATCCTCTAGGTAAGTTGAATCTGAACATGAAAGTAATTTGGTTTAGGATTTTGTTGGTAGGAGTCAGTGTACCGATGCTACAAGGGGACACTGCATGTATGCCCTTTCAGGACCTCAACTGCTACATATTCTCCCTGGGACAGCTTGAAGATGTTCTTCTTTCTATCAATGATCTTCATTGTGCCATTGGGTTGCCACTCCCCAATATCACCTGCAAACATAAGGTCATGGCAAGTTTAACAGATTAACCATCTTTACTAACTGATCGTTCAGTTAGCTGTGGAAGAAGTGACAAATATTCTTTTCACCTGTATGGAACCAGCCATCTGAGAACACTTCTTCAGTGAGGCCAGGGCGCTTGTAGTACCCAGAGAACATGGTGTGGCCCCCTCAAACAGATCTCACCCCGAGGCATATCTGACAGTGCATCGTAGCCCATTTCAGGGACCGATTCCAATCGTGCCTCGATCGTTGTGACAGGAGGGCCAACTGTTCCAATCATTGAGAAAACATTGGCGATTGATGTGAAGCATCCTGCACAGCTCTCAGTGAGCCCTGCATATCAATATGATAAGTCAGACCACATGGTTCGCAGGATGTACTAGACTGTAAGTAGAGTACTACAGTTCTGTTAAGTAGTGTTAGAAATCCAATACTATAGTTTCAGCAGATGAACTATTGGTTGTGCATTTTTATCATAAAAACTGAAGTGGTTCATGGTAAAATGTGTCTGAAGCTCTTACCATATCCTTGTACTACTATGCTGCAGCTAGTTACCCGCAGGAACTCTTCGATTTGCCCTGGCAAAGGTGCTGCTCCTGCTATCATGAGACGGATACGCCCTCCAAGCCCTTCCTTTATCTGTACCACATCATCGGCATAAATGTTCAGATCTTTGTAAAAAATAAACAAAATGTATATAAATATCTCCATAACAGTACAAACTTTGCTGAAAACTATCTTGTCGAAAAAATGGTGACGCTTCATGCTGCTTCAGCCCTTTCCTCATATTGGCAAGTTTGCTGTTGGCAAATGGACAATTTTTTAAATTACATTTGAAATGTAAGCATGCATGGATTTAAGCCTCTTTCCTTATTCAATCACGTAGTAGTACTTACTAGTTGTAGGCATACTGAAAAAGGTGTTTGGCTATCATCCCTCCAGACTGAATTTTCATGTTAATACCTTCAAGTAATGAGATCCAGACATTATCAGTTATCACTAAGCATGGAATCAGGATGGAATTGTGAATAATAAATTTATTTCTGGGTTGCATTAAACCTGTATATATACGATCATAAACACGAGGAACACCACAAAATATTGTAGGTTTCATCACTTGCACATCCTCCATCAGATACCTAATGTCCTGTAAAAAAAAAGTTATACACCTGAGTATAAGAGAACATCCACCATAGTAGTTAGAAGAAAATCAAAGAATTTTTTGAATTGCAACGGTTATTAGTCCGTACCCCTGCCAGAATCCGATGGAGGCTCCTTTAGAAATACAGTAGTTCTCAATTACTTGATCAAATATATGTGCTAATGGAAGGTAGGAAAAATAGGAATCCTCTTCTGTGATCTGCATGAGTATTAATATCAGCAGTGTAACATTACTTTAACTAAAGAAATCAAGTGAGGAAGAAGCCATGATGAATTTTACAATAGATATATCTTGATCGCAGATATCTTTGGTGATGTAAAAATGTGTGAAACTACAGAAGAAATTAGTAACACAGTGGAATCGTGCTTGATATTTATGCGGATAAAAGATTGTTAGAGCTTACCACTTTATCTGTCTCTTTGAGCATGTGTTCTGTAGTCATAACACCGGCAATGATGGCCCTGTGTGTGATTATCACGCCTTTGGGATCTCCAGTTGTTCCGCTGGTATACATTATCGTACAAATATCTTCCTTACATTTATTAGGAAGATTGTAGGCTTGTTTTCCCTATTCCAACAGCACATTCTGACATTGTCATGGTATTCTTAATGAACCAGTACTCCTTTAGGCACCCATAAAGAGTTGTAACAAGAAATCAGGCTAACCATTGAAGAGAATTCTTCCCAAGAAAAGCAAGAGACACCCAATTTCTCAGCTTCCATTTTCATCTCACTTGGAAAATCTCCAAAACTAACGATGGCTGAGGATGCACCGAGTCATAAATGATCATGTAAGGCAAAAGATAGTCATATTAAGAAATCTGAATCTGGTGTTCTGCAAGCTAACCTCTAAGGTGTTCTGTGCACTTAGGGACTACAGCTAGTATCTGAAAAATGAAATTCAATAACTTGTCAGATGTACACAGAAGTTGATGTGTAGCGTTGATCTCCAAAACTATTTTCAAATCAATAGCATTTGCTGGAGACATATTAATCAGTATAATGCAGAAACCAAAGGATAATAGTATTGTGCGAAAGGGACATATAGTTTTTGCTTACTGATTTGATCTTGCTCTCCTGGACAAAGGCAATGGATATCTCAGCATGGTCCATGATGAATTCAACAGCATTTGCTCCTGCATCGTGATTCGTGTTACACCTTAATCGTCTATCATACAATACAATTTGACAAGTACGTACAAAATAAGTACACTGTTGTGAGTTGTGAGTTGTTCATTCACTGTAATTTTTTTCTGCTATAAGATAAGATTGTTCATAAACACATGTTAACCATGCGAATAAATCTGAGTATTCGTGCATTCAGACATTCAGACATGTATGTGTTCCGGTGAGTGTGATGTCTTGGGTAACCAACCTACCGAGGGTGTCATACAGTGGCACATAACACATTCCTTGACTGTTGCATGCCTGAAGAAAAAAAAAAGTATAGATCAGATTACACTAAAGAAGAATTCTGATAAAAAAAATGAAATGAAATAAAATGAGGTCACCTGCATGGCCATAACCCATTCTGGACAGTTGGATCCATATATGCCACAGTGAGCTCCCTGCATATATATATATATATATATATATATATATATATATATATCGACTTGAAAATTCAGTTCTCTTACTGGCAAACATTTTTTATCAGGATGAAGATGAAACCTCCACAAACACAGGGACATCAAGCATTCTTCACTCACCGGCTCTACGCCCAAGCTTCTGATTGCTGATCCAATCCTCATGACCTTCTGGTACACTTCCTCATACGTTTGCCACACATACTCACCGGCCTACATATAAGAAAAACAATCGACTTCAACATCTGGATAAAAAAGGGTAAAATTCCTGCCAAGATAAATCTGTAAAAATTCAGTTTCACCTTGCCATCTGTAACTTGGCGCCGGCCGAGCATCCTGTTGGTGGAGTACTTCTTGACTGCTCCACTACGAAAGCACAAAACCAAAAACAAACTGAGATTTCGAGCTGAAAGTCTAGGACCTTGTAATAAGAATACTAAAATGTACCAGCCAAGGATTGGCATCAAGCAGCAGAATATACCCGTAGTGGCGGAGAAAGCCAACCAACGAACCTGAAGAAGTCCCATGGGGAGTGGATGTCCTGCGGGAGCTCCATGAGGCCGTCCTTGGCGTAGATGCTCCGGTAGACGGGCCCGGTTGACGGCCTGCCGGCGGTGGCCGGCGTCGCCTCCCCGACCTTCACGGTGAACGTCTCCGGCATGGACATCCTCTCCTCTCGTCTGCACGTACCGAGAGATCTGCAGTGTGGATGGATGGATCTTTGAGCTTGCAGGAGGTGGAGTGGAGATGGGTGGGAGGCCGGGCAGTTATGGTGGTGAGAAGGTTGGTGGGCAATTCAAAGCTTGTGTTACTGCTATGCCGGTGCAGAGTTCAGAGAAGACCTTATCAGTGTGACATCCAGTTTGACGTGTAAGTTCAGTGAAGACCTCAGCAGGTATTTGTTCGATAGCATCACCAATTAGCAAGCCTATTAGCGCAACAGAGAATTAAGTTTTAGCCGGCCACGCTAACGTTGTTTTGTCTCCCAATTCCAATTCCCAAACATGGCCCTATTATTGGCCTCAACGCCGCATATCTCGAGCGTCACGGAGGGACTGACGGCAATGGCAAGGCACCCGGATGAGGCTGAATCGGCTTGGCAAAAACAATTGAGAGTAATGTTGATAATGATCCTATAAATCCTGCAGAAAATAATAGTACAGTTGAGGAAGCTCTTCCTGAAAGCACAAATACTCAAATGGACAATAATTGTGCTGATTTGAATACTTGCTAGTAGTGAGCATATATCATCGAAGATTTCATTTCAAAGGACACTGAAAGAGTGATGCTATCCAAGTAAAGATTAGCTTGTGTACGTCAAGGAGTATCTTATTACAACGTTATACATTACATTGTATTGTTCATTTTATTGCTCTCCAGAAGTCCAGAGTCTAGAAGAAGCAGGAACAGGGAGGGCGTTGGTGGTTAGAGGGACGCGAAATGGCGGCAATTCAAGGCTCGCCGCTGGAAACAGCTTTGGGCAGCATTCATGCCCGGGATGTAATAACCGTTGCTGGCAGGAAACTTCAATTCCTCTGACGTCATAATATCGTCGGGTAGCGGAGCTAGGCCACTTTTTGTTGAGATCTATGACCCCGATAAATTTTGCCACATTTGTACTATTGATACGACTCCTAATGACCCCAGCTGCTAATGTTGGTTGAAGACCCCATCAACTGTTTTGGCTGGCTTCTCCACTTTGAGGTTTTACATATTTTTTATATATAATAAAAATAATAATAAAGGATGATCTTGGGCCGTTTGAGCTTCAGGGCAGATGGCCAAGGATGGGCCGGCTATATGGTGTGCAGTTAGTAGTAGTAGCCTCGCAGAGAAGAGACAGATCAGGCCTGCTTTTGATTCGCTCCTACATACAACGACCGCTGGCCTGCTGCTGCCCTGCCACTCATTCTCTGTTGAGCCCTCATGCGGCCAACGCAGACCCATTATTCTCCAGGAAAAAGTCTAATTTGCCTCCCCCAACTATTGGCAAAGTTTGATTTTGCTCCCCGAACCACAAAACCAGAAATAAAACCTCCCTCAACTTTCCATCCCGTTCAGTTTTCCTACCTCGATGGTTTTGTGGGTGGTTTTGCTTGACGGGGCACGTGGGTCCCATACAGAAGAGAGAGAGCACGCGACGCCGGAGGGGCTCACCGCCGCTACCGCTGCCGTCGTGTGTCCGCCCACCATGGCTCCGCCCCAACGAGGAGCCGACGAGGCCGTGCCCGCGAGTCCCATCCGCGTCCATATAGGCCGCCATGGCGCTGCGAGAGCGCCGCCGCCACGCCATCCGGGACCCGCGCCGAGGAGAGCACGGGGGCCACACCGAGGAGCCCTCGCCACCACGGCCGGCGAGCCTCGCCCCACCATGGCTGGGCGACCGCGCGCCTCCGGCCACGAAGCGTGCGCAGCAGCGCCGGCGTCGGCTCCCGTGAATACCGCCGGTGTCCTCGAATCTGCAGCGCCCGCTGCCAGTGGTCCGCTCGGACGACGCTACAGCGCGAAAGCACCGCGGCGGCGCCGGCGCGAACCGCGGTGGCGGTGGTGGTACCCTTGACCCGTGGCGGCGGGCGGCGACATCGGGCGGCTCGTCGCCAAGCCCGCCGTCTTGGCGCCGCACCACTAACCAGGCCTGCCCCGCCGAGCTCCCCGCCGAGGGAGAGCGCCGCCGTCCCTATCACGGACAAGCCGGCGCGGCTAAAGAAGCGAACAACCGGGGCGCCGGGCCTCGTCGGAACTACATCGTGCCGTCGAGCGAAGCCGTCCGCGTCCATGCTCCTGCAGCTCATCGTGTGCGGGTCGACGGCGCCGGCCGACGCGGCAGGAGGCGGTGGCGGCTCGGGGAAGTGCCGCACCGAGGTGACGCCACGAGGAGAGGTAACCTCACGCCCCACCGGACGCGAGCGGAGAGGAGCGATATTGGAGGTGGAGGAAGAGGCGAGGGCGAGTGGCTCCCCGGCGCCAGACGGAAATGGCGGTGAGCAGTGCGGGGCGGTGGTGCTCGCGACGGCAATGAGATAGCGGCGTTGAGCCCCGCGCCCCACCGTGCGCGCGATCTCCTCTCGCTCCACTGTGGGATCCACATGCCACGTTAGCAAAACCACCCACGAAAACCATCGAGGAGGAAAAGTGAACCGAATGGAAAGTTGAGGGAGGTTTTATTTCTGGTTTTATGGTTTAGGGAGCAAATTTGGACTTTGCCGATAATTGGGGAGGGAAACTAGACTTTTCCTATTCTCCATGATGGTTGGCTCTCCAATCAAAAAAACCTTAGTGTGTTCATAGACTCCATGATGGTTGGCTCTCCAAAACTCGAACATTTTCTTAGCATTTTGGCAAACTAGGTGTGTTCATAGTTCCCTTGACAGCCAGGCTTCAAATAAATTATTCTTGAGTGCCAAATCGTCAAAGAAATTGATTTCCCTAATCCTCTGTGCTTGATGGTTGATAGCTAAGGATTATTTCCTTAGCAGTTTTGCTAATTTTTCTCGACAATTTTTGTCACTCAAAGTGGTGTACGTGTGCTAACTATTGTTTTAGTGTGCACGATTACACGAGCTCCAATGGCCAATGCCAAGCTCGGTGACAAACTGCGAGTACCTTTAGACCCTGCCTAGAGATCCATGAAAAAACGCGACAGCTGCTTCTAGCCACTACAGCAGCGCTATAGCACGCTATTTTTTTCCAGTGCTAGAGATCAATTAGCTTATAGTAATTAGCTAGCTAATAGCGCATAGCTAATATTAGTTGGCTAACAATTGGTTAATTGTCTATATTAGTTAGGAGAGTGATTGGATACACATTCAATTAATGAATGCATGTGTGCCCACTATCTCGTTTTGTCACCTGATTCCTTCCATCTCACCAATAGACCCACCTGAGCCGAAAATGCTCTCGACGGACTAGGGATCCATTATAGGCACCCCTTTTCCGTCACCAGGGTGCATGGTAGCAATAATTAGCATTGGCGACCCACCCTTCATCGCTATGAGAGTGGGCATGGACACAATGGGCCTCGGTAGAGAGGGCGATCGAGGCAGCGGAGGAGGTAGCGACGCGCAGAGGGCGGGGCACGAAGAGGGACGCGACAAGCGGAGGTGGACAGGTGTGTGAGGCTCATGTAGAGAGGTGAGCATGGAAGGGGCAAGAAATGAGTGTTTGGGTCCACCTATTAGCTGCTATTTTTTAAGTTAGTCCAACTAACAAGATAGTTGTTACCAAAAGATAATTAGCTATTTTATTATCTATACCTATTTGGATCTAGAAGAGATCATTTATTAGCACTTACCTAGGATCCAAACTAGACCCCGTTTGCCCTGTTCATGCTTTGCAACCTAGCTAAATGACCATTAATTAAGTAATGACACATTAAGAAGCAAAGAGTCCGGTCAAAAACGCGCAAAACATCACCTAGCTAGCTCGTGATAGATAAGGGCCTTGCTATATTCCATCTGCCTTAGACTTAGGGCAGTCCCAATGAGAAATTTAATATAGTTTCTCTCCTTATTTATTGTCTTGACAGTTGCATAGATAGTAATGAAGAGAGAGGAAAAACAATGAAATTGTTTCTACTTCAAGGAACGACACGTCTACGCTAGGACCAAGATGTCAAGAAACAAGCGAAACCGCGATGGTGAGAAACCACCCGTTTCTATTCCCCTCTAGCCGGATCCAGTACTTTGTCGCCCGACGCGCAACCAATAGCCATGAACCTGAACTGCCTTACGCCGGCGCAGCATAGTCACGGGGAAATGTGTCCGCCGCCGTCGGGGCAGGGCCCGTAGGGCGGTCACGGGCCGGAGCGATACGGCTCCACGCTAGGCTCGCTCCTGCCGCCATTGCCAAGTCCGTGAAACGTGGCGACCTCACGATGTCATCATCGCCATGACTCGGTTCTACTCCGCTGAGTCGTCGGGGCTCACCTCCTGTTGCAAGAACTGTGCCTCATCAGATCAACCATCGCCTGAACATAAATGAAATTAAATCAGGCATCTGTTACACATATAGGAAAAGTGCATAGATAAATTTTAGCATAGATTTTGGTCACGTGCCTATATCTAACCTACCTCCTTGGACACTGGAGGCCTGCATGGAAGAACAAGGCTAACGCGTCGTGTTCGTGTCCCTCCTAGGACACCACCCCTCGCGCTATAAAAAGGGCAACCACAGACGCTCATGCATGCATGCTGAGTTGAACAAGCATATCAATGGGATAAAACCAAATTGCGGGAGAAGTTGTCAAACTATTACTCCTCCGTCCCAAAATAAAAGACGTTTTTGGATTTTCGTGCCACAAATTTGACTCGATTTGTAGAAAATACGTAAAAGATTTAAATCTCCAAATAAATTTGTTAAAAAACTAGACCAAAAGATCTTTCCAATGATACTAATTATGTAATATAAATATTAATCCTATTTTAATATATAATTGCCGGCAAATATTTCTCGGGAAGCGAGAACGTCTTTTATTTTGGGACGGAGGGAGTACAATACTAGGACAAATTCAAGCAAGAGAAAGAGATGGTCGGGCACAACGTTACCCCTATAGCAGTCAATTGGGAGCCTTGATCCAAGAGGTTCATTTTAGCGAGCAGGGCATCTAACAACAATGATAGATTAATCACCAGACTGGGTGGGACGACGTCCCCCAATCGTATTTCATTAAGAAGAAGATCTTCTCACGGATCCCGAAAACCCCCGAACCCCGCCCCCCCGCCCGACATGGGAGCCCACAAGCCCGTGAGAAGGGTCAGGCTTCACACCATGCTTTGGCACACACGGGGACCGGCGAGGGGATTTTTTTAACCTGAGGCCTGAAATTCGCTCCCCGGGGGGATTGAACCCAGGACCTCAGGAGTGCCGCCGGCCTGGTCTTACCATTGCGGTAAGGGGCCTTTGGCATGATAGATTACTCACACCAAGGGGTATCCAATCAATGCAAGAGCTCACAAATAGTGTTGCCGCAATGCATGAGGAGGCTACCCAAGGTTCGAATAGAGCAGGGAGAGAGGGATGTGTTGACCCATGCACTCGGAAACAAGGAGCATATATCCAGGGCATGGAGGCATTCCTCCTTCGGGGCAAGAAGCGTCGCATCGATGCCGCCGCTCGGTCCTAAGTGGATGTTGGTCCCTCGATCCGGTCGCAGAGTTTAGTCATCATGTAGTTGCTTCATTTAATTCCAGTAGATAGGTTGTTTGTTTTGCTTTCCTATTTCTTCACCTTCGATGTCGCCTCGACATCTCGGACTTTAGTTTGTATTTGGATTTGGTTTTCCTCCTCTTAATGAAAAGCGGGTGAATGGCCCGATCGAGAAAAAAAAAAAGGAGCATATATCCGGATACATAAGAAAGGGTTGATGTTGTTCCTTGGAAAATTGCATTTGAGGATGACCGAACAACATACCGGAGCCACTTGAGGATTGGCGTTGAATGAGTGGTCAAGGAATAGAGAAGGGTGGAGTGAATCGTAGACAAGGTCCTTACTTTCATGAGTACCAATTTTGAATGGAAGATTGAATAGATTGTCACAAAGAGAATGGGTAGTTGAAAGCCCTAGCTTGGTTTTGGATAACTGATGGAACCTATTGGACTAATCCTATGCTCTAAGTGTGTAGAATGAGATAGGATTGTCCAAGTCCAAAATAGATAGTTGGAACTCATGTGATGGAGATGGAAAAAGATGGTGATTTTAACTTGGAATATAAGAAAGAGAAAAAACAAAATGGGCTCAAGGCAAGGTATGAAAAGCTAGTGCCATTTTGTTTTGCCAATTAAGACGCAATAGAGCACATGATTGGATTTAGGATAGATAGTTGTACTATAAAGAGGGAAGAAATTCATGGTTGATGTGGTTTCATGAGCCAACCCCATAGTGATGGCCATGGATATATTACTGACGGCTGATGTTTTGACTCGGCAGTGATAGTTCATTATCATTGTTGGGTCACCAAACCGGCCCTATCACTATCAATTATCCTCTATCGGCACGAATTCGGTAATCGATGTGAGTTCAAAGCCAGCAGTGATTATAGTTTTCCAACGGGCCCGGCCCGGCCGCATGGCCCGAGGCGTCTTGGGCTCACCGTCCGCCGGGCCTCACCGGGCCCACGGGCTTCATCGGGCCGTGCCTCAACGGGCTACGTGCCTAGGGGTCAGCCGGGCACGCCCCTACGGGCCTCCAATAGTACCGGGCCGGCCTGGTAGGCACGGCCGGAAAAAAAACGGGCCGGCCCGCCGGCCCGTATACCAAAAAATACACTCTTTTTGAAATCGTTTTTCACAGATCAATTTTCAACAGAATTTCAAAGACTTCAAGGCAATTCTATGATCGGATCAAACATAGTTTCAAAGACTTCAACGAGAATTCATATCGATCAAACTTTCACAAACTCATTCAAACATCTCGGATCACATCGAGACACAAAATTAAAGGAAATTGAGCTGTGTATTTGTGTGCAATGCTACCTCATTAAAAACCTTTATGGGTAAAACTCACCCTTGTGAGATAAAACCCCATAAAGGAAAAGAGTACAACACAAACACACGGCTCAATATTGTCATTCAAGCCAGTTTAAAGTTGTTTACAAAGTCATACAGTCCACAGACTCACAGATCACAGTTCACAACCGAAAGCTCTCAACTCTCACAGCTCTCATCTCTCATCTCTTTCATGTCCCAATCCCTCAGCTCACAAGGTTCAAGAAGAAGATTACCTCAACCGATCAACTTTAGCCACCACGCCGCCTTGATGTTGTTCCTCTTGCAAAGAGCCCCCCTTCCTCTTGCAAAATGCAGCAGGAGCACCAAAGAGAGGAGCCCCCTTCCTCTTGCGGCGGGAGTACCAAAGAAGCTCCCCTTCCTCTTGCAAAAAGTGCGGCGGGAGCACCAGCGAGTAGCGGCCCCTCTTCCTCTTGCTCTTGCAAAGCGGGACCACCCGGCACCTCCCCTTCCTCTTCCAGTTGCAGGCTGCGGCAGGAGCAACAACAACAGAGCACCACCTCTTCCTTGAATCTTTGCAAAGGCGGGGAATAAAGCAGCGAGTGTTCCTCCACCGCCTTGTTCAGCTATACATGCACCATTAACACAGTCACAAAGTTAGACAAGAAGAAACTCCATCAACAATAAGAAGTACCAATAGTCTCAAAACATACCGTGGACCATCAACAATTGAAATTTTTTCAAAGCGCTCAACCAGTTCTTTATGCTCGAGACAACAAGATGCAAATGTTTCCTTTTGTCTCCTAACTCCCAATCCTTTATGCAAACCAACATCTCAACATGTTCAGGCAATAATCGCCGACGACGGTCCTCGAGGATTCTTCGGATATAAGCTTAAACAAGATTTTGAAGAAACAAAGAGAAGCCGGAACAGACATAACATCTCTAGCCAAGATTGATAAGACAGGAAAGGTTAGTTTGTGGTCTTTCCACCATAGAAGTATATCAAAACCATCATCATACTCGTCGGTCTACCACGTCAAGGTAAGATGACAATTCGGACAGAGACAATCAAGTACAAAAGCGAGCCAGGTTGTACCACACGTAACCACCTATGCCACCAAAAATTCTGTCCCATGTTGCTCCTTTTCTCTTACTTGTAATGCTTGGTGGTTGTTCTCTAACAGCCTTACAGTACCATACTTTTTCCTTACTTAGCAAACAATCTCTCAAGCTCGAGATCTAACATCAAAGATAGAATGAAGAGTAATCACAACCAAGAAAAGTCTTTAAGCAAATTCAAGGTATTGAAAAGACCTATCATCTTAGCTCTAGGATCAAGGACAAATGCAATTGAGAACAAAGATAGGTATTTCTTTCCAATATTTTAGGTACTTTTGTTTCATAGGATACACAATTGTATATAAGTTAATATCTTCATCGGCAAAGATGCAAATGCAAGGCAATTTCAAGTAGTTGATGCATAACAAGTGGATCTGGTTGGATAGTAAACACCGGATAAAATAACAAGAGACTCATAAAACACCTCAAGGAACTCTAACATCTTTTTTTACCAATCAAGAAATGCCTAGCACTCAATAGGGTTTCACCAATGTTAGCATTAATAAAAGTTGTGAAAACTTGAGGGTATGGTTCCTCACAAAGATGTTGAAGCATAATGTATGTAGAATTCCATCTTACCTCCATGTCCACACCAAATTTCCTAGGAGTAATACCTTGAGCAATGCATAAGTTCTTAAACATGGCAATTCTATGATTAGATGAGTTCAAGAAATTGATAGCTCTCCCGAAATCCTCAAAGTATGGTTTCAACCTTTTTAAACCAGATTTAACAATCAAATTTATTATATGAGGAACACAACGCCGGTGACAAAGGTTGTAAATAACAAGACTAGGATCATCAACAGGAACAGTGGTCGGCACCTAAATACCCACCAAACAACATATTCAAAGTGTTGAATTAGAAGAAGCATTGTCCAAAGTAATAGCAAAAACCTTATCAATCGGACCAAACTCCCTGAATAACACTACCAACCCTCTCAGCAATATTATCCCCAAAAGATGTTTGCAATCAATCAATCTAAACCCTATGACCTTCTTACGTAAGACCCAATCATCGAAACATAATGAGCAACAAGCGTAATGTAGTCTTCCTTAGCATTACCACTCCAAATATCGAGATGTTAAAGCAACAGCGAAGAGCACCCGTCAAAACATGGTCCCTAAGCACTTTCCTACGTTCATCAAACAACTTCTCAAGTTCTCTAGTAGTGGTTTGCTTAGACACGACTTAAATAAAGGGTTATGAGCACGCTGAATGTATTCTTCCCAAGCATCGGTCTCACCTATGCTCAAAGGCGAGATCAAGTCTAGCAATCAAACGAGCTAATTCAACTCTAGCAACATCAACTTTGTACTCCCGGTACCTAGACCATTACCACTAAGAGCAAGCCTAGATTGAACCCTAGCACGCCGGATCGGTTTTTTTTGAGAACAAGATAGCATATGTCTCTTTAAGTGGCCGGTACCATTAGCGGGAGACAAAGGACAAAAATACTCTTACACAATTTGCATTTAGCTTTGGGCAAACCATCTTCTTCAAGCTCATCAAAAAAGTCCCAAACAACGGATGTGCGTTTACCATTACCGACGATCGCGACCGGGAGCGGCAAAACACCAACCGATGGCGAAAGTGCATTGTTCCCCGTCCCCCATCAACATCAACCTCGATCGGATCGCCCTCGGTGAAGTCGATACCGAGCAAGGCAGCACCATCCTCTCGAATGTAGTCATCCTCGTACTCGCCCTCGGGGTCCATGCCCGGCGGTGGAGCTCGTCCTTCGCCATGGCCTCTCCAGCGGCCCGTTCCTCGGCGGTGCGGGTGGCCACCGATGACGCCCTCGATCTAGGCCGCAGGCTAGACGAGGATGCATCGGCTCTACCGACCGCAAACAAGAGAAAACAGTGGAAAAAAATGGGTTAGAGAAGCACACGAAGAAGAAAAGGGAACGGAGAGGGAAAGGTCCCGGTCACCTTCGCAAATCGAGCCCGTGCGGAGAGATTGACACCCGTGAGAGCGTAGACAAGACGACAGCGAGTTAGAGAGGACGGCGAGCTGCGGAGGGTGTTGGGGAAGAACGATAACTCACATGTTCGTGCAAGAAAGAAAGGGGAACGGGAGAGGGAGGGAGAGGGGGAGGGAACCAGAGGCGGATCGAGGTCACGGGAGGCGGATCGAGGTCACAGGAGGCGGATCGAGGTCACCGGCGGCGAATCCAGGTCACCTGACGGGGGAATCGGAGGAGGATCAAGGTCTCCGGCGTCGGCGGCGGATTTAGGGTTAGGGAGGCGAGTAGGAGACCGGAGTTAGGGGAAGGGAAGGGGGGACGTTTATATACGCCGTGTCGAAAGTTAGGGTTAGGGGCGGAGTTGGGCTACGTGGGCCAAAAGAGCCGTTGTGTGGCATTTTTTGTTCACAAAATACAGGCCCATACTGGCCCGCAACTCTACCACCGGGCCGGGCCGTGCTTTTGACGTCATCATGGGGGGCCGCCCCACGCACGCCCACGGGCTTTTATGGGCCAGCTTTATGCGGGTGTCACGCCCCCACTTTTAATGGGACTTTTAATCTCGCGTATAGGCGCCGTGATCACGCTACCAATACGTTTACCGAGTCACAATAATGGAAATCGTTATAGATGAACTATTCCGAGCATATATTGACATAGGATAGAAGGACTTACAAATGTGTTGAAGACACCACTGATTATATTGATCGGAGTAGCCAACGTGAAAGCGTGGTTTATCCGCGGACGGGTCCGCTGGGGTGCTAGACCGTCTAGGCACGACTCCATGTTCCACAGGCAACTTGAGCGCGGATGGAATTTCTGGGCTTCTACGTCTTTCTCCTAAACAACGTCTTGTAAACTCCTACGTCGTTGGTCTCCTACTGACGGCGGCGACCTTACCTTCGGATATGCCGATATCCGTAAAAAAATGTAGAGGGTGAGTACAAAGGTACTCAAAGAAGTCCAAACCGGGGGTGGTTTGGTATATTTAGGGTTTGGGCCCTAGCGAGTCTAAAAAATCGCTCTCGCTAGTTCCCCGAGATTATCTCATCCGGTCATCACCTTCACATCATCACAAACGTTAGTTATTTCTAATCATAGATGTTCTTTCCTAGCATTCGCCCATTCCAAGGGCGTGGTTATTCGAATAGATTGAGTAAACTCTGCAGAGGTTGTATAAATTTCCCCACACGATGGACACATCCTCTTCCATGATCGGTGGTCGACAGAGGTCTAATGAGATCCGTACCCGCTTGAGTGCTACTCTAGGTATATTGGTATAATCTTTACCACGACTTCTCAGGGGTTGGAAGGATAACACGTCACCCTAAGATGACGCATCATCCTAGACAATATGGTGATACCAAATCACCCGCGGCTTTACAGGTAATACCTAATTACCCAACCTATACTATCAACACCACACTCAATCATAAATCATCAATATGTGCCTCTAGCACTTTGCGCCCCACTTCGCCCAAACGCTTCGGTGGAAGACCACTTTCAAAGATCCACGCCAACCGGACCATGGGGCCACTCTCCCCATGTCCGCTCCTAATAGGTCGTTTGCCTGCTCCCGCCACCTTGGCTCCCAATTATACCTCAACCCAACGGGGGTGTGAATCAAACCGCCCCATTTACGGCATGTGGTCATACGAAAATATCTCACTAGGTAGAAGGTCTATGAACCGGGTCCTTAGGGAGGTGAGTATCTCTCGCCAGAATCCCCTCACGGCAATTCCCGTAGTAATCCATCTCACAATGAATCACTATCACCCACCTCTTTTTTGTAGGTTAGGGTTCATTAAACGATCTTACGTTATACTTGATTACAACGTATGGCGTAGATAACGTGGATGATTACGTCATCCGGCTTAGCTCCATAGCTACGTTATCAGGCTCATACCACTATATACTACTCAGATTATCCACGGTGATGCATCATGTCTATCATCATCATTATCATCTTATTAAGGTCATGATTAGGGGGGGGGTAAGGACTTGCCTGGGAGGTTCTTACAAATCGGCATGGCGTTGAACGATCCTAGCTCGCTTCGACCGGAAGCTCCTAAACGGTCGTCGAAAGCTACTTGCGACTGGCGATAAACCTAACTTGAACTATGACATATAAAACAAACATAGAACATTATGGTGGCAAGGGGTTAGATGCATAGAGCTAGATTTCAGATGAATTATGGAAGTCGTTTCACGCGAAACGGAGTTAGTATGCATGAGATATGGATTTTATAATATTAATCCCTAATTAAATCATTAGGGTAATATTATAATATAATTTTATCATGTATGAAACATGGAAATAAATACATGATAAAATTATATAAATCAAATAATGAATTTACAAATTTTCGAATTTTTCTTGACATGGGAAGGTCTACTTATAATATCCTGTGTACAATATTCGGGTGTATCTAGCAATTCATTCAGTGTACACAGAAATCTGCCCCGTACGCGTGGACGACACGTGGGCCCCATGGGTGCCACTGTGGCCGCCACGTAGGCGTCACGTGTATTACAGCATTGCCCTCACGCCGTTGACGGTGGTGGCGGCGTGGCCCCATGTCAAGTCGACGCCTTGACGCCGTTCTTCTTGAGTGACGGCGTCGTGGCGAGAGGGCATCCAGTCCCGCCGACGAGCCCGTGCGGCGGAGGGTCGCCCGGAGCTTCACCGGAGTTGCCGTTCTTTTGCCCTTAGCTCGCCGATGATGGAGTCTTTCGGATCGCCTCTCCACCGTGGTCATCTTTGGTCGACACTATAGCGGCGGAGGAGATCGTCCCCTCGGCGACGGCGGTTCTGGCGGCGCCCGACGGTGGCGCTCCAAAGGATCGGGTGTTACCGGGGGGCCGCAGTTTGATAAGTAGGGAAATCGAAAGAGGGGAGAGCGAGGAAGCGTACCACACCGCCAATTGACCGACGACGACCCCGTGGACGGCGGAGTTTTCTTCCGGCAAATGATTCCCGATTTGGGTGGAGAAACGCGGATTCCGCGGGCGTGGAGGAGGGGGGGAGGGTAACCGAGGTGAGCCCGTCTGCGTGTTCCTGCCGGAGACGGAGCTTGTGAACCGAGGGGCGAGGTCGACGATGGCGGTGGGCGGTATTTATAGGTCAGCGCCACGGGAGGTCACGCCGGCGATATTTTCTCCGGCCGCGATCTTTTCTGACATCTTCCCCTGTGCACGGCGACGCTGGAGCAGCCCTCCATGAGCTGGCACTCGCTATGCTCGCCTCGGGAGCGTGAGCTGGCCGTCAAGTGGAAATCAAGTTTTAGTTGTAATTATAAAAAGTTCAAATTTTTAGTGAATTTTAAAATGATGCAAAAACACGGGTGTTACAAATCTACCCCACTTAGATGAATCTCGTCCCCGAGATTCCTAGTCTACGGAGTGAAGGTCCTAATTAAGATCTAACAGGAAAGAAAGTTAGAGAGAGGGAGGGAAACTTTCCATTGCTTACAGTGTTGTCTCTGTCGAACCTCTACTATTATCATGCTACTTCTATTACTAGGGCAACACGATACTGTGGAGGGCATGCCTTTTGCTGTTGGTGATTACTGCTGCTTTTACCCCATCTTCTTGATCTTGCCTCTGTCTTTGTAGTCTTCAGTTCTTCTCTGGCGGCTACCCCACTTAGAGGGTTGATTCCTCTAGTGTCTTCAATCTTAAGTGTCTGCGTCTTCTTACTTGCTCCTTCACGGTCTTCTCGGGGGTATTTCTCTGTCTTGCTTCTTTTCCTGGTGATAGTCATTAGATAGTTTAGGCTATCATTTCTTGTTTGAAACTCTAAGTTTCTTGTTGCTCTTTATTTTCTCATCTCAGCCCATTTCCATATTTCGCTATTTCTTCTTGTTCTCGCCCATCTTGTTCTTTCTTCTTCTTGCTTTTGCCCGTTCTTATTTTTTCTTTTCTTCTAGTGTGTATCGCACTACCCCACTTAGAAAATTTCTACGCTTTTTATTTGCTCAGGGATTTTGAGCTTAGACACCCATCAATCTTTCTGCGTCGATGCTCGCATTTGGATCGTGGATCAAGCACAATGATCTTGATTATTTCAAGGGGAGGTACAACAGTAGAGGGAAAAGGTAATGCTACTCTACGGTTACATCTCCCTTGGGAGTGGTGGCATCGGTCATGGTGGTTTTACGCTCCTGGGTCGAGTCCGATTTGGCTCTGCATCGGGGGCTTCTTCTCTTGGTGGTGCCTGGCGAGGCGGGGGGTGCTTCGTTGTCGGTCTTCTCACAGGGGATGGCGGCCTAGTGGAGTCTGTTCTTCTTTCCGGTGAAAGGGTTGACGAACATCCCTTCGGTAGTTGCGGGTGCGGGCCAGGCCGTAGCGGCGTCTTGCCTTGATTGGAGGGCGATGGTGGTGTCCCTCGGTTCTCGGACGTGTCGCTCTTGGATGGCCCCTCGGGGTCTCGGAAAGTGTAGCCTCTCGGCGTGATGCCGCGTGGCGACTTGCTCTTTGGTTTGGGCGTGTTCGCGAGGGGAGTTGTTGAACGTGGCTCTCCGCTCGTTCGGCTCGGCGAATCAAAGGGCTTCTTATGGCGGTGTCTTGGCGTCGTATCGCTCATCGAGAGCGGCGGGTAGGGATAGGAGGTGCTTGATGACGGGGCTGCCTTGGCGGACCTTGCACGCCTCTAGGCGAGCAATCCAGGCGGGTGATTCTTTCCTTCGGGTGGTAGGTGCCTCATGGGGGGGTGCGGGCGATGGGCTCCTTGTAGATCCGGCAAAGGCGTGGAGTGCCTTGAGAAGCGGCGGCTTGGTAGGTGTCGGGAAGCGAAAACCAATGGTGGTCACACTCCGATGCGTCGGTGAGGCGGGGTAGTCTCGACTCTTGGCGATGTAGACGGTGACTCTCGCAGCGATGGGTGCCGCGCTCTTTCTATTCGCTACCCTCATACTCGGGGAGTTCACGGATGCCAAGGTTTTGTGCGGTGTGGTAGAGAAGTTGGGGAAATCCAGGGGGTGTTGATGCACTGGCCGCTAACCCATATTGCCGGCATTCTGGCTGGTTGGTGATGATTCTTGGTGGGTGGATGGCAAGGAGAGTGATGGCGAGAGGGGCGTAAGATGGAGGCTAGCAAAGGAAATGTTTGGAGTAGGATGATGGTGAGCCGATGGTGGTGCTCTTTTTATAACGGTTCGAGGGTGATGGCTTCGAGAAGCTTGGTCGACTGGGTGTCATGGTTATGGTGTGTGGTGGAAGGAATGGGAGTGAGTCTCTGTGTCCATTGACCTTGTAATAGTGGTGAGGTCCCGGGGACTGTGTAGTCTTGGCCGGTGGATTCCCTATAGTGGAAACTGTCGTCTTCTCTATTATCGCATACCGCTTTTTTGACTTTTTTGGTACGCCTGGGGGCATCGGTTTTGCTTTCGGGCATGATTATCTTTCATGGGCTTGATGACCTGCCTTAAATCACTTTGTCCTCCTCGATTATCTTCTGCAAATCTTCAAACGGCTTGCTTTACTTGGCACTGATTGCCATTTGAGATCTTTGCATGTCGTCCCCGACGGCGGTCGTGGGCCGTGGTTTGGTCGTCGTGGTAACAGCAAAGATCGGCAGCTTTCGGCATTGAGGTGACAAAGGCATGTCGGGTAATGTTGCACCTGGCCGTCGATCATAGTAATACCGAGGCGACGGCGTGTGACGGCTGCAGGGAAGAACACTGGTGTGGTTGAACGGCTACAGTCATGGAGTCTGTCATTGTCGTCCCCGTTCTGCTTGAGGGTTAGTTCCTATTCTACTTGGACCGGAAAGGGGAGTGGGAGGGAAAAGCATAAGGTACGATAGGGATCTACTCAACTAAGGATTAGAGGAAAGCAAGCATTTTAGGTAGGGATAGACTTTGGGGTATCCAAGTAACACGGGTGTTAGGAAAACAATACAAACTTACCCGGTGTGAATCGTATGAAAAGTTAGTCACGGCGAACTAAGTTTATAGGGAAACTTGTCTTATTACTCGTAACTTGAGGAAACTTTTCAAGATGTTCACGATCCTATCGAAATTTCCTTCTCATCGACTACGTAAGTAGTAATAATGGGGAAAATTTTGCATAGACAGTTTATTAAACAAACAAGCGCAAACAATATATTACATCACGCATGCTTACATAGATGATATAAGGTCACATCACACATTGCGACTGTCATGACGATTTATTGTGCGACTTTGCTACTACTAAGACTAGAACCATGGGTTACCATAGGGCTCGCAACTACTAGTACCGCTACTAGAAGTCTAGCAACAAGGTTCGTAGTTACAACAAGCATGCTACTGTGGGTCGCTTAGATCGGGACATCGCTACTTAACTAGGACTTGTCACATAACGGTGCCTTGTGGGATCTTACTTCAAGGTACTCTGCACAATCACCGAGGCAACAAGGGATCGCGTCTTGGGTTTTGCCGGTCTTCAATAGTGGAGCCTTCTTTTCTTTTTTTGACAGAGCGTCAACTGGTTGGCTTCCATACTCCTTGCAATAGGCACGAAGGGCTCTTAATGCAAGCTTACGCAAGTGTCCCATAATGCTGTTCCTTGTTCAAGGAAAATCTTGTGCCCTTCGCGATGTGGAAACATCGGGATGTGCGATTGCATCACACATTGGGTATTCCATTCTCCTCGCACACCGTAATAGTCTTGAGGCTTCGAGCGCGCACCCTAGTTGTGAGAGAATTTCCCAAAGAAGCTTTGAAAACGTCCCCAAAGGTCATCCATCTGTATGACCATCTGTCCATCTCTTGCATCACGTATAACATCAACATGTAAGCAACATAGGGGTATCGGATTGGCGCTCAAGTCTCTAAGTAGAAATCCTTAAGTAATTTTTTTTTTTAAGTATGTGCCGATAAATTAATCCAGATATTATTCCATCCTATACGGTCAAGCTCAGCTCTTTGATACCACTCTATCACGCCCCACTTTTAATGGGACTTTTAATCTCGCGTATTGGCGCTTGGGATCACGCTACCAATACGTTTAATGAGTCCGCGATAATGGAAATCAGTTATAGATGAACTATTCGAGCATATATTGACATAGGATAGAAGGACTTTGGCAAATGTGTTGAAGACACCACTGATTATATTGATCGAGTAGCCAACCGTGAAGCAAATGGTTTATCTCGTAATGACAGGTCCGGTCAGGGTGCTAGACCGTCTAGTGAAAGGTCCTAATGGCTAGAGGGGGGTGAATAGCCTATTAAAAATTCTACAAACAACACTAAGCAAGACGGTTAGTAAATAAGACGGCGTAGCACAAAAGCAAATGCTTCAAGCTAATTACGCAAGTCTCCTAACAATTCTAGCAATTCTAATATCACTAATCACAAGCAATGACTAGGTTGCTAAGTTACTCCTAGGTGGACAAGTATTTCTAACTAATTCTACCACTAGGAGCTAACAAGACTAAGCTAACTACTCAACTAAGCACCCTAACAAGATATACTACGAAGTAATGTAAAGGAGTACTAGAATACAATACCACCGGTGTAATTAATCGAGTTGTAGCCAATCACCGTGATCACCGAGAAATCTCCAACAAGCAAGAACAAGTGACACGATGATTTTTCACCGAGGTTCACGTGCTTGCCGCAAGACGCTAGTCCCGTTGTGGCGACACACTCACTTGACAGATGCTAAGCTTAATGGCCAATGCCAAATCCCCGATGGGAGCTCAAGCAACCAAGAACACAAGAGAGGGTCCAACAAGCCAAGAGCAATCCACTAGTGATGCCTTTCGCGTACCTCCCGTGGGGTAAGGCTCAACCCCTCACAATCACCACCGGTGTGGCCTCGAACAAGCTCCAATCGAGCTCAACACCGCCTCTTGCTCCAAGCCGCTAGGGAACCAAGCAAATTCCCAAGAGAAACAAGAATCCCGCGGCTTCTCCAAGGATGAAGTGCTTCTAAATGCAACCGATGCAAGCAATGCACTTCTATCACTCTCAATCTCACCAAGAATACGAGTTATGGATGGAGAGATGAGTGGAGAGGAGTCTCAAATGCTCACAAGCAAGTTAGAGTGTTCAAATGTGCAAGAGAGAGCTCAAGGAACCGGCCATCCAAGTATATATAGAGCACCCCTCGAAATAGAGCCGTTGCTCTAAAAAAAAATTTGCTCTCTGCGGGTGCACGGACGCACCCACCGGGAACCACCAGGCCCGGGTCCGTCAGCGTCCTCCGGTCGTGCTTCCTGGTCACAAACGACAAGCTTCGGGCCCACGGTGACTCCTTCCTTCGTGCGTCCGGTGTATGCTTCCGTGCCCGGCGTCCGGTGTAAAAACCGAGTCGAGCCCAAAACAAGCTTATGGATCCTCCCGGACCCGACCACCGGAGCCACCGGTGTGTGCGTCGGTGCGGTGTCCAGTGGTCCTTCGCGTCCGGTGCTCTTTTTTTCCAGCTTGTTCTTCATTTTTGTGTTGCCCTTGGCTTCTTCCTTGCTTAGCCTCTTGCCATATGTTGCCAACATGTCCAAGATGATCACGTTATCATGCATGTTAGCTCGTCGATAAGTTAGGCAAGATCGAAGTTAGTGCTCTCATTGTCCTAAATGCAATATGCAAGTCAATTGACTTGGCATCTTGAAGATCAAACTTCTTGATCATATCCTTGATGTACTTGCCTTGACTAATGAATGTGCCATTCTTCAATTGCTTGATTTGAAGTCCTAGGAAGAATGTGAGCTCTCCAAGCATTGACATCTCAAACTCATTGGCCATCATCTTAGCAAACTCTTTACAAAACTCTTGGTTGGTTGACCCAAAGATAATGTCATCAACATATATTTGCAACACAAACAAGTCATTACCAATCTTCTTGGTGAAGAGAGTGGTGTCCACCTTGCCCATCTTGAACCCTTTAGAGAGGAGAAAATCTCTCAACCTCTCATACCATGCTCTAGGTGCTTGCTTCAAGCCATACAAAGCCTTCTTCAACTTGTAGACATGGTTGGGATACTTGTCATCTTCAAAGCCCGGTGGTTGTTCAACATACACCAACTCATTTATGAATCCATTCAAGAATGCACTCTTCACATCCATTTGATAGAGCTTGATGTCATGTGCACATGCATAGGCAAGCAAGATTCTAATTGCTTCAAGTCTAGCAACCGGTGCATAGGTTTCTCCAAAATCAAGACCTTCTACTTGAGAATACCCTTGAGCTACTAGCCTTGCCTTGTTTCTAACTACAATTCCATCTTGATCTTGCTTGTTCTTGAAGACCCACTTGGTTCCTATCACATTGTAGTTCTTTGGCCTTTCCACCAATTCCCATACATCATTTCTCTTGAAATTGTTCAACTCTTTATGCATGGCATTGATCCAATCTTCCTTCTTGAGTGCATCCACAATGTTCTCCGGCTCTTCTTGTGCAACAAAAGCATGATGTGCGCAAAAAGATGCTAATCTTCCTCTTGTGATCACTCCACTATTGATATCACCGACAATTTGATCAATTGGATGATCTCTAGCAATGTTGGATGGTTGCATCACTTGCACTTGATGACTAGGATGAGGAGTTGGACTATCTTGTTGCTCTTGATCTTCATCTTGAGTGCCACTTGTACTAGCTTCATTTGCACCAATATCAACCAAAGTGGTAGGCAATGAAGTGTTATCATCATCATTCACTTGCTTAGGCCGAATATCACCAATGTCCATTGTCCTCATTGCATTCTCCAAGTTGGAACCACTCACATCATCATGATTTTCAACTTCATTTTGAGAGCCTTGGGTTTCATCAAATTCAACATCATGAACCTCTTCAAGCTTGCCACTACCCAAGTTCCAAACTCTATAAGCTTTGCTTGTGGTTGAATATCCAACTAGGAAACCTTCATCACATTTCTTGTCAAACTTGCCCAATCTTGTGCCTTTCTTTGAGAATGTAGCATTTGCATCCAAAGACTCTAAAGTAACCAATGTTGGGCTTCCTCCCATTTAGCAACTCATATGGTGTCTTGCCAAGCATCCCATGGCAATAGAGTCGGTTGCTACAATAGCAAGTCGTGTTGATTGCTTCGCCCAAAAGGAATGGCTAACATTGTACTCACTAAGCATTGATCTTGCCATTTCAATCAAGGTTCTATTCTTCCTCTCAACTACACCATTGGATTGAGGAGTGTAGGTTGGTGAGAGTTGATGTCCAATTCCAAGTTCATCACACAACTCTTCAATTCTTGTGTTCTTGAATTCACTCCCATTGTCACTCCTAATCTTCTTGATGGAAGTCTCAAACTCATTTTGAACCCTCTTGACAAATGTCTTGAAGAGCTCAAATACATCATTCTTGTCATGCAAAAAGAACACCCATGTATATCTTGTGTAGTCATCAACTATGACAAAACCATACTTGTTGCCACCAATACTAGTATATGTTGTTGGCCCAAACAAATCCATATGTAACAACTCAAATGCCTTGCTTGTACTCATTGTGCTCTTGGTTGATGTGCATTGCCATGTTGCTTCCCGGCTTGACATGCTCCACAAGGTTTGTCCTTCTCAAACTTCACATCATCCAAGCCTCTAACCAAGTCATGCTTCATCAACTTGTTCAATTGCTTCATCCCAACATGACCAAGCCTTCTATGCCACAACCACCCTTTTTACTAGCCTTTGAGAGTAAACATGTTGTCAACTTGGCTTCTTTGACTTGAAATCAACAAGGTAGAGATCACCATATCTAAATCCCTTGAAGATCATGTTTGCACCATCACCACTAACCACTTCAACTTCTTGGCTTGTGAATATACATTTGTAGCCATGATCACAAAAGTTGAGAGACTGACAGAGATTGTAATCAAGATGATCAACTAGCAATACTTTGGATAAGCTCTTCTCTTGAGTGATAGCAATCTTGCCTAACCCCAACACATTGCCTTTCTTGTCATTGCCAAATGTGATTGACTCATATTCATCAATGCCCTTTGATACTAATAGTCTTGAACATATGAGAATCCCCGGTCATGTGTTGAGTGCACCCACTATCCATTATCCAATGCTCTCTCCCAAGCACGGTAATTGACCTACTAAAAGAGATCAATTCTTCTTAGGTACCCAAACTTGTTTGGGTCCTTCAAGGTTAGTCACCAAGGTCTTTGGTACCCAAATGGCTTTCTTCTTTGAGCCCATCCATGGTGTACCAATGTACCTAGCACGAACACCATTGTTCTTCTTTACAAGCATATAAGAATGATCAAGCTTGATAGAAGTAACATTGGTTCTCTTGTTCATGCACTTTTTGCTCTACATGACCAACTTGCTTGCAAGCTTTTTGCAATAGCTACCATTGTTCTTCACAAAACGAGTCTTGTGAGTCACATAGGCAGCCTTGCCTTTCTTGGGGATATAGCCTAAGCCCTCCTTGTATAAGGATGCCCTTTGGCTACCCAAGCACATAAGCAAGCGGTCCTCACCACCATAGGCCTTAGCCAAGGAGTGATTGAGCTCCTTTACTTCCCTCTTTAAACATGCATTCTCATAAATAAGCATAGGGTTGTCATTATCTTCACTAGAGATGGATATGCTAGTGATAGAGCTAGTGGAGGTCTCACACTTGGGGTTTGATTCATCAACTAGAATATCACACATGATGCTTGCATTGCATGTATCAACTTTGTCCTCGACTAAGCACAACTTGTGCTCATCAAGTAGAGAGGAATGAGCTTTCTCTAACTTAGAATGAGATTTCTCAAGCTTTTTTATGGTCTACCTCTAGACTCTCATAAGATGCCCGGAAGTCACCAAGTTCTTACGTAAGGCTCTTTGTTTCCTTTCACGCAAAGCCCTTGCATTCCTTTCTACTTTGCTTGAACATAACAATGCAATCATCAAGCATGCTTTGCAATTCCTCCCTAGTGAGTGTTTTCTCCTCATCATCACTATCACTATCACCATCATCATCATCATCACTAGTGATAGATTGTACCTTGGTGGCCTTAGCCATGAAGCATGAGGAAGGAGTGTCGAAGAGGGAGATTTTGTCAGGCATAGCAAGGTGAGCTTGTCCCTTCTTCTTGTTCTTCTTCTCCTCTTCTTCATCACTTGAAGAGGATGAACCATCACTATCCCACATAGCCACATGTGACTCATTCTTCTTCTTGGGCTTCTTCTCCTTCTCATTCTTGGCATCATTCTTCTTTCTAGCTTTCTTGATGCCCTTCTCATCATCACTCTCATATGGGCATTCGGCTATCAAGTGACAATCATCATGACACCGAAAGCATGTCATGTTGCCTTCATTCTTCCCATCCTTGGTCTTCTTCTTGGATGATTGCTTCTTCTTGTTCTTGTTGATGTATGTCTTCTTCACATATTTGCCCAATCTTCTCACAAAGAGGGTCAATTGTTCATCAACTTCACTCCCACTTGTAGAAGTGTCATCTTCTTCATCACTTGATTCTTCCTTCTTCTTCTTTAAGCCTTTAGATGATGAGCTAGCCTTGAGTGCCAAGCTCTTCTTGTCCTCTTTCTTCTCTTTCTTCCTTGACCTTCTTGTTTGCCTTGTTGATGAGTTCTTGCTTCTTCTTATCATCTCTATAAGAGTCATCGGTCATCACCTCATCAAGCAATTGGTTGGGTGTCAAATCCTTCAAATTTGTCCTCACAAGCACGATGATGAACATCCCAAACCGCTCGGGCAAACATCTTAAGAACTTCATGTTGAAGGTCTTGTCCTTGATCTCTTCTCCAAGTGCATTGAGATCATTCACCAATACTTACATACGGTGAAACATCTCCGGCACACTCTCATCATCCTCCATCTTGAAGCTATTGAATTGCTCAAGCTTGATGTATGCCTTTGCTTGCTTGACACCTTCGGTGCCCTCATAGCACTCTTCTAGCTTCTTCCAAATGTCATGGGCAATGGTGAGTGACTTGACTTGCTCAAACACTCTATCGTTAAAAGCCTCATGAAATGCACTCACGGCCACATCATTGGCATATAGTTTCTTCTCTTCAACCGGAGTTGGTGCATCTTCTCTTGCTACCTCAAACTTCTTCTCGGCCACAACCCACACTTCTCTATTGATTGACTTGAGGTGTGCGGTCATCTTCACCTTCCAATAGGCAAAGTTGGTGCCATCGAAGGATGGCGCCTTCTTGGTGTTGTTGACATGAAAACTCAACGCCATTTTATCACCGTTGGATGTTAAGCCACTCAAATACGGTGCCTCGGCTCTGATACCACTTGAAAGGTCCTAATGGCTAGAGGGGGGTGAATAGCCTATTAAAAATTCTACAAACAACACTAAGCAAGACGGTTAGTAAATAAGACGGCGTAGCACAAAAGCAAATGCTTCAAGCTAATTACGCAAGCCTCCTAACAATTCTAGCAATTCTAATATCACTAATCACAAGCAATGACTAGGTTGCTAAGTTACTCCTAGGTGGACAAGTATTTCTAACTAATTCTACCACTAGGAGCTAACAAGACTAAGCTAACTACTCAACTAAGCACCCTAACAAGATATACTACGAAGTAATGTAAAGGAGTACTAGAATACAATACCACCGTGTAGTGTCGAGGTTGTAGCCAATCACCGTGATCACCGAGAAATCTCCAACGAGCAAGAACAAGTGACACGATGATTTTTCACCGAGGTTCACGTGCTTGCCGGCACGCTAGTCCCCGCTTGTGGCGACACACTCACTTGACGGATGCTAAGCTTTAATGGCCAACGCCAAATCCCCGGTGGGAGCTCAAGCAAACCGAACACAAGAGAGGGTCCAACAAGCCACGAGCAATCCACTAGTGATGCCTTTTCGCATCTCCGCGGGGTAAGGCTCAACCCTCACAATCACCACCGGTGTGGCCTCGCACAAGCTCCAATCGAGCTCAACACCGCCTCTTGCTCCAAGCCGCTAGGGAACCAAGCAAATTCCCAAGAGAAACAAGAATCCCGCGGCTTCTCCAAGGATGAAGTGCTTCTAAATGCAACCGATGCAAGCAATGCACTTCTATCACTCTCAATCTCACAAAGAATACGAGTTATGGATAGAGAGATGAGTGGAGAGGAGTCTCAAATGCTCACAAATAAGTTAGAGTATTCAAATGTGCAAGAGAGAGCTCAAGGAACCGGCCAGCCAAGTATATATAGAGCTCACCTCGAAATAGAGCCGTTGCTCTAAAAATTTGCTCTCTGCTTGGGTGCACGGACGCACCCACCGGAACCACCGGGGTCGGTCCGGTCCGTCCGTGCGTGCTTCCAAATCACAAACGACAAGCTTCGGGCCCACGGCTGACTCCTTCCTTCGTGCGTCCGTTGTATGCTTCCTGCCGGCCCGGTGCAAAAACCGAAGTCGAGCCCAAAACAAGCTTATGGATCCTCCCACCGACCCGACCACTGGAGCCACCGGTGTGTGCGTCCTCGGTGCTCTTTCCAAATTGTTCTTCTTTTTTTTGTGTTGCCCTTGGCTTCTTCCTTGCTTAGCCTCTTGCCATATGTTGCCAACATGTCCAAGATGATCACATTATCATGCATGTTAGCTCGTCGATAAGTTAGGCAAGATCGGGTTAGTGCTCTCATTGTCCTAAATGCAATATGCAAGTCAATTGGACCTAGAAGCACTTCACCAAAGGATTGTCATGGCATCCCCTTGATAGTCGGCTATCTATCCTATAATGTGATCACACGCCTAACGTGTCTTGATCACCGAAAGGAAAACCCTATCAAGTATACCTTCGCCTTGATCTCCCGGGTTCCTCTCAAGCCGATGTTCGAGCTTGACGATCCACCATTTCCATCATCATCGCCCATGTTCATGATCATCATGCTCTTGTCATCCATCTAATCCTATCTCATAGTCATCACTTAGAGCAAAGGATTAGTCCACAAGTGTGTCATCAATTTCCAAAACCAAACATGAGATTTCATCTAGGCACGACTCCATGTTCCACAGTAACTTGAGCGCGGATGGAATTTCGGGCTTCTACGCCTTTCTCCTAAACAACGTCTTGTAAACTCCTACGTCGTTGGTCTCCTACTTCGACAGCGACCTTACCTTCGGATATGCCGATATCTGTAAAAAAACAGAGGGGTGAGTACAAAGGTACTCAGCAAGTCCAAACCAGGGGTGGTTTGGTATATTTAGGTTTGGGCCCTAGCAGAGTCTCTAAAATCGCTTCCGCTAGTTCCCGGATTATCTCATCCGTCATCACCTTCACATCATCACAAACGTTAGTTATTTCTAATCATAGATGTTCTTTCCTAGCATTCGCCCATTCCAAGGACGTGGCTATTCGAATAGATTCAGTAAACTCTGCAGAGGTTGTACAAATTTCCCCACACGATGGACACATCCTCTTCCATGATCAGTGGTCGACAGAGGTCTAACGAGATCCATACCCGCTTGAGTGCTACTCTAGGTATATTGGTATAATCTTTACCATGACTTCTCAGGGGTTGGAAGGATAACACGTCACCCTAAGATGACGCATCACCCTAGACAATATGGTGATACCAAATCACCCGCGGCTTTTACGGGTAATACCTAATTACCCAACCTATACCGGCATCAACACCACACTCAATCATAAATCATCAATATGTGCCTTCTAGCATCAAGCGCCATCAGCGCCAAACGCTTCCGTGGAAGACCACTCAAAGATCCACGCCAACCGACCATGGGGCCACTCTCCCCATGTCCGCTCCCTAATAGGTCGCTTTGCCCCTCCCGCCACCTTGGCTCCCAATTATACCTCAACCCAACGGGGTGTGAATCAAGCCGCCCCATTTATGGCATGTGGCTGTACGAAATATCTCACTAGGTAGAAGGTCTATGAACCGGTCCTTAGGGAGGCGAGTATCTCTCCGCAGGAATCCCCTCACGGCAATTCCCCGTAGTAATCCATCTCACAATGAATCACTATCACCCACCTCTTTTGTTGGTTAGGGTTCATTAAATGATCTTACGCTATACTTGATTACAACGTATGAGCGTAGATAACGGGATGATTACGCCATCCCGGCTTAGCTCCATAGCTATGTTATCGCTCATACCACTATATACTACTTCGGATTATCCACGGTGATGCATCATGTCTATCATCATCATTATCATCTTATTAAGGTCATGATTAGGGAGGGTAAGGACTTGCCCGGGAGGTTCTTACAAATCGGCACGGCGTTGAACGATCCTAGCTCGCTTCGGACGGAAGCTCCTAAACGGTCGTCGAAAAGCTACTTTATGATCGGGCGATAAACCTAACTTGAACTATGACATATAAAACAAACATAGAACATTATGGTGGCATGGGGTTAGATGCATAGAGCTAGATTTTAGATGAATTATGGAAGTCGTTTTCACGCGAAACGGAGTTAGTATGCATGAGATATGGATTTTATAATATTAATCCCTAATTAAATCATTAGGGTAATATTATAATATAATTTTATCATGTATGAAACATGGAAATAAATACATGATAAAATTATATAAATCAAATAATGAATTTACAAATTTTCTGGGAATTTTTCCCGACATGGGAAGGTCTACTTATAATATCCTCGTACAATATTCGGGTGTATCTAGCAATTTATTCAAGTACACGAGTAATTCGCCCCTGACTTGGCGTGGATCGACACGTGGCCCCATGGTGCCATCGTGGCCGCCACGTAGGGCGCCACGTGTATTACAGATTGCCCCCCGACGGCGCTGGATTGGGTGGTGGCGACGCGGCGTGCCAGATGATCTGGCCGACGCCTTGACGCCGTTCTTCTTGAGTGACCGCTGGCGGTCGCGGCGAGGGCATCCAGTCCCGCCGACGAGCCCGCAGGCGGCGGGGGCCGGTCGCCAGAGCTTCACCGGAGTTGCCGTTCTTTGCCCTTAGCTCGCCGCGATGGAGTCTTTCGATAAGCCTCTCCACCGTGGTCATCGCCGGTCGACACTATAGCGGGCGAGGAGATCGTCCCCCTGGGCGGCGGCGTTTCCGCTGGCGTCCGACGGTGGCGCTCCCAGTGATCGGGTGTTACAGGCTGCCGCAGGCTTGATAAGTAGGGAAATCGAAAGAGGGGAGAGCGAGGAAGCGCACTCACATCGCCAATTGACCGACGCATCGACCCCCGTGGACGGGCGGAGCTCGTGTTTCTCCCGGCGACGCGGATTCCCTAATTTGGGGGAAACGCGGATTCCGCGCGCGTGGAGGAGAGGGGAGGGTACCCAGGTGAGCCCGTGTGTTCTCGCCTCGAGGAGCTTGTGAACCGAGGGGCGAGGTCGATCGATGGCCGGGTGGGCGGTATTTATAGGCCGCGCCACGGAGGTCACGCCGGGCGATATTTTTCTCCGCCGCGATCTTTTTTCCCGGACATCTTCCCCTCGGCGCTGGGCGACGCCGAGCAGCCCTCCATGAGCGGGCGCCGCTATGCTCGCCTCGGGAGCGTGAGCTGGCCGCTCAAGTGGCGCTAGTTACGCGGGCGTCGCCGTCCCGCCATGGCGGCAGGGGCCGAGCTGCGCGGCGCTGCGGGTCACGCTGCCGCTGACTCAAGTCCTCGCGGCGCTGCCGAGCTCAAGCAGGGATGGCCGTGCCTCGTGGCACCGCGTGCCAGCCTCCGGGCTGGCGGTCCGGCCGCCGACTCTCCCCGTAGAGGTTGGGCGATGGGACCGGCAGAATCAATGGTGGCGCCGTGGACTCGATGGGGACAACTCACGGCGCTGGGCCGCTCGCTGTCCGTGCTCCGGCACGGTGGGGCAGGTGGCGTCTGTGGCGGGCGCCGTGTCGAGTCGCCGCCATCGCTGGCAGGCGGGGCTCGTCGGCGCATCGTAGTGCGGTCGCCGCTACAGGCCACGGTCGGAGGTAGACGACGGAGGCGGGGCCCGTGACGCCGGGCGAGGGAATGAGTGGAGTGCCGGGCTGGGTGTTGGGCCTGCTGGGCTCGCTCACAAAGCTTGGCCACAACAGGTGGCCCACACGGCGTGGAAGAAGGAAAGAGGGAAGGGGAGGGTTTGCTGCTGGGCCTGTACGTGAGATTGAGCCCACGGGCTGTTTCCACCTTTCTTCTCCTTCTATTCTTTCTCCTTTTTCTATTTCTTTTATTTCCTTTCTTTCTCTCATTATTTTATGTGTGTAACTACATATATATATTTATTATATTTACTTGCATAAGATCTTGAACCTATATTCTCCTAAACTTTTATTTATGAGAATATTTATTCAAGGTGCTCATTCAAATAAATATATATGTGTACACACATCTTCTTCCCTTTCTTATTATTTTATGTGTGACACATTTATATATATTATAAATATTTTCCCAAGCATCTTTATATTCCCATGACGTATTTGTCGAGAATATTTATTTGTCGTGCTCGTAAAATATCCACATATACACATGGTACGCACGTGTCTCGTAGGTGTTATTCCCTAATAAACTTGTAAATCATTCTCATGCGATATTTACTTCCATAAAAATCTAGAGCTTACCTTGCATCCGTTAAGTACCATAAAGCTCAACAAACAATAAGCAAAGGGAACCTAATATTCTAGATGGTGACATGCAGGTTTTCGAAAAGGTGGTTTTGGTTTAGCGAAAAATAAATCAAGTTTTAATTGTAATTATAAAAAGTTCAAATTTTTAGTGAATTTTAAAATGATGCAAAAACACGGGTGTTACAACGGGCCTCCTACGGGCTCGGGCCTTTTTGGCCCGGGCCGAAATGCCGTGCTCGGGCCGGGCCTTCGGTCGCGGGGGCGCATGGAAAAGTATGGCAGTGATTATCCGTTATGGCGTAGTAAAATTGTTTTTGTTACCCACAGGACAATTGTTGTTTTCCATTTGTGTCAAGTGGTTCAAGTGCGTGAAGTGAGCATAGCCGAGTTGGCTAGATTCTTATGGTTGATGTTGTTTATCTGGATTCAAGTTCTCAACTTGATAACAATGCTTTGATTTTTCTAGGTCTATTACAAGATTTAGTGGCACTGTTCTTTCAATGATAACTAGATGAATACCCGCGGCGTTGCTGCGGGAATCTCATGTTATACTTTTAAAATACCACGTAAAAATTAACATGATTTAGGGGAAAATAGGACAGGAAAAGATATAAACAATATATGAAGGTCTATTATTTTGTTTTTGTCATGTTCTTTTGATAAAATTTGCACTGCTTAAAATTATTGCCGCTAGTTGACCTAGAAGTAATGATCACAACTCACACGACGGGGCGGTTATGTGGCAGGCTAACGAATATTTTTGAACAGAAATAGTGGATGCCACACAATACGTTTTCCTATCCATCTGTTCTCGTAAAGAAAACTGTTGTATATGATTAAAAACCGTTGTAAATACCAGAGAAAAAACGAAGGAAATCAGGTCACGCACGGACGCGCTGGCAGGCTCTTCTCCACTCGTTTCATCTCCCTCTCGCTCATCGCTCTCTTCGTTTGCGCCTCAGCGATTTTACATCCGCGCCTGCTCCCTTCCACTGTCGTCTAAGCTTCTTTGCTCAACATCCCGATCCACAGATTCCAGAGCTGCATCACCCTGCATTGCGGAGAGGAGGCAACAATAATCGTAGTCGCGCGCCTGTTGGGAGTCGAACTTCTCAACGTAGGAGGCAGGAGGCCGAGTATGGGGCAGCGTTCGTAGGTAGACAGCGAGCGCGCAAGGCGGTGGATCTTCCGTATGCTGGCCCTTCACTACTACAGAATTGTCCATCACTGCCGGGCCATAACCCTCCTTCACCGCCGAAAACTGAACCGCACAACCATAGCAAAGAGTGATGTGGGGTTCAAACACTACCGGGTCAAAACACCGGCGGTGTTGCGAGGAGAGACTGCCGGTTTGATATCGAACCGGCAGCGCAGTGTCACCGAACACTGTCGGGTGTTCCACGGACCGGCAGCATTTTTGATCCAAGCACTGCAGGTTCGGAAGTCAGCCGGCAGAGTTGATATTGAGAGCACCGCCGGGCTTTAACAAACCGACAGAATCAGAAATTTGTCACTATCGGGTTAGATTGAGACGACAGTGTATCCAAGAGCTAACAATGTCGGTTTACTATGGACCCGCGCTGAACTTTACGTGAACACTGCCGGCTGATTTCAACCCGACAGCGTTATTAGAGTGGAGACTATCGGGTTGGTTAATGTAGCCGATGCTGATGTTTCGCTGCCGATGACGGTTAGTAATTCAAACCGATAGTGTTTGGCATAGTTACACTACCGGTTTGTTTCTCATTCACTGCCGGACCATGCCACCCGGGCGTTTTGTTTTAAATTTTTAAAATTTTTGAATTTATTGATCGAAATCAGCTCTTTTTAAACCCATAAAAGCATCATATATATACATTAATATCGTCAAAACATTACAGGATTTAATGGTTACATACAACAAAATCCACCTAATGTTCTAGAAACTAAGTCAACATCAACTTCTAAAATAAAAAGACCAATGACCATAGAGTCATAGACATAAATAAAAGCATGACATCTTTCCAAAACCAATTAAGCAAAGAATTCTCGCAATCTTCGCAGTAGTATGTGGGGTGGCTTCTCTTCAATCTCCGTAGCCGACTAGTTTGCACCATTGTAGGCGACGACGGCTTCACCTTCGTGTTGTATTTTCAGAATAACAATTATTAGCGTAGCCTTGGACTTGAGCATAGCAATCTTCCCAGGTTAGATAGATCCCCAAGACGCGACCAACAAACACTACGCACCATGCCATGTTTGCCTATACATGTAACCAAAATAGGATGATATTGCTATGTTTCTCATAAATGTTGTACGAGTAAGCACATACATATATTTAAAATATCCAAACCGGATTTGAACAACACTAACTCATGAATTTTAATCACATTCGAGCACGAGGTTGCGATGGGACCGAGACGGGCATTTCAACGAACACCTAAAGGGCAGTGACCGCACGACTCACCAGCCGTGCGCCGCGCGCCCTCCTATCTTTTTCTTGGAGGATTTGAGGAGGACAAGGTCGCGGGACGGTACGGCGTCGGGGTGGTGAAGAGGAAGACGGGCGCGAGGCTGCTGACGGCGGCAGAGGTGTGGTGGCGGTCCTCCGGGGCGCAGGGAAGACCAAGCGGGCGACGCGAGGCTAGGACAGCGGCGAATTAGTTCTCATTCTCATAGGTAAAACTCAAAACCTGGCAGGGATAATTAGTTCTCACCGTGGAAGGGGCCGGCGGGCAGAGGATGCCGGGCGCGGCGCTACGACGCCGAGGGAGGAGCGCGGGCGTGGGAGAACGCCGCCAAGCTTCGATTCCGCTTAGAGTAGGGGACGGTTCGGGCGGGCCGGGCGGCGTAGGGGACGCACGAACGGCGACGTTGAGTTGGTGGTGCGCCCCGTCGGTGAATCTGGGTGCTCTCTCGGCGCTGGGGGAAAGAGAATGGCGCTGTGTTCAAATGGCTTGCCAAAATTTCGCCCGAGCCACTCACCTATATATATATAGGCAAGGCTGGTTTGGGCGCCGTGGGGAAACGAAATGGCAGGAGGTTCAGATAGATTTGAAAAATTTCACCCCAATCCTATTCGGGCCCCGGTTATTACACGCAACCGGCGGTGAAATAGAAATGATGCCACTTCATGGATTATCATGTACCTTTGTGAAGGATGTGTAATCCTCCATGATGGAAATGGCTTGAATTTTTTTCCCAGTCATGTACACCCAAAATATGACCCCACACAAGTTCTTCGGTTTTTCTGATAAATATTTTAATTACTATGATTTTCTTCTAGCTAAACTAGCGACAAGAAGGCTAATTAAACCATGGAAACACAAGATTTTTTCTTGGACCTCCACGGTGATTTGCCTCCTAGGGCACATGAGACCCCTGGGAAAAGTCTAGCAAAGATTCCGGCTCTTTTAGGTGGGTACGCTCAGTTCAAACTATAATTACAAGGTGGCGTCGCGTAGAAATTCAAATAAACTGGGAAAAGTACCAAACCAACTCCGAAAAACCTCAAACTTCGTGGGTGCTTCCCCATTTGCATGTGAAAGGCTCAGAAAAAGTTTGAGACCACTACAACACAGGCAAACATACGAACCACATTGAGCACAAGAACTACACTGTATAGTCCTGCTTCGATGGTAGGGATCATGTGCCTTTGTGAAGGATGTGTAATCCTCCATGGTGGAAATGGCTTGAATTTTTTTCCCCAGTCATGTACACCCAAAATATGACCCCACACAAGTTCTTAGGTTTTTCGATAAATATTTTAATTACTATGATTTTCTTCTAGCTAAACTAGCGACAAGGAGGCTAATTAAACCATGGAAATACAAGGTTTTTCTTGGACCTCCACGGTGATTTGCCTCCTAGGGCACATGAGACCCTTTGGAAAAGTCTAGCAAAGATTCCGGCTCTTTTAGTAGGGTACGCTTCAGTTCAAACTATAATTACAGGTGGCGTCGCGCAGAAATTCAAATAAACCGAAAAGTACCAAACCAACTCCAAAAAACCTCAAACTTCGTGGGTGCTTCCCCATTTGCATGTGAAAGGCTCAGAAAAAGTTTGAGACCACTACAACACAGGCAAACATATGAACCACATTGAGCACAAGAACTACACTGTATAGTCCTGGTTCGATGGTAGGGATCATGTGCCTTTGTGAAGGATGTGTAATCCTCCATGGTGGAAATGGCTTGAATTTTTTTTTCCAGTCATGTACACCCAAAATATGACCCCACACAAGTTCTTAGGTTTTTCTGATAAATATTTTAATTACTATGATTTTCTTCTAGCTTAACTAGCGACAAGAAGGCTAATTAAACCATGGAAACACAAGAATTTTTCTTAGACCTCCACGGTGATTTGCCTCCTAGGGCACATTAGACTCTGTGGAAAAGTCTAGCAGCATTCCGGCTCTTTTCGTGGGTACGCTCAGTTCAATCTATAATTACAGGGTGGCGTCGCGTAGAAGTTCAAATAAACTGGGAAAAGTACCAAACCAACTCCGAAAAACCTCAAACTTCGTGGGTGCTTCCCCATTTGCATGTGAAAGGCTCAGAAAAAGTTTGAGACCACATGGGCCACAAGAACATTACAAATTAATTAGGCAGGATCCATACAACCTTACAAATAATTAACATAGTAAACACACTAATCATCATCATCGTCGTCGGGAGCAATATTGGGTCCAGCTTGTGATCCATGCACACGAATGTAGGATTGTAGAAATATCGGGTAATTGATGTCACGGGATTAAGTATCCGCTTGAGTCGATGAAGGTCAATGCCCTTATGATTGCACTCTCTCGTCCCCTCGCAAGGACGTAAAAATTCTTGACCATAGATATAACCTCTTGAATCCACCGGTGTCTAAGTTAGTAAACCTTATGCAGTATTGTCGCCCTTCCGTAGTTTGCTGGCCGAGGTGTGCATAGAAGTCCCAATCGTACCCGAGTCGGGTCTATAGCTTGGTCGAAACGGCCGCCAAGCCACATGCAAAGATAACTAAGATCGTGGAGCAAAATCTGCAAGTGGGAGAATCAAAATGAATGAGGATGATGTGAATCTATCTAATATGCATTGCCAAAATAATGAATTTAATTTATTACCACATCATCATGGTTTAAACTCCCAACAGATTCGCTATATTGCCATGGGGGATATTATCAGCAGACAAGGCAAATATCTTGAAGTGCGAGAAATCAGGCACAATGTAGCAAACACGTCGAAGAGAATCTAAGCACAAGGAAACGGCATGGTACTTTCGGCCAAGCACAAATCGTTTCTCTCGCTTCCCCTCTCGTGGATTAGGTGGTCATTTGTGTCCCGAATCCTCGAAGGGATGTAAAAACTTATTTCACACGATATAGTTCACCACCATGTGACGATGCTCTAGATGTCGTGGTCTCCACAAAACCAGAGATAGAGAACCAAATAAGTGCTTTGTTTCTAGCTATTGTATTGGGGATAAAGTCCGGTGACACATATAAATGAAACAAAATGACATTAAGTTAAACTAATTGTAGATGTATTTGTTATAGTAAAATAAGAAATAAAGAATGTTAGAAAAAATTACATACGACGATCGGATAAGGGAATGGCCTTGTGTCCACACCCGGGGTGAATGGCTCATCGCCAAATGGGAAACCTGGTTCTTGTGGTGGCGGCAAAGGAGGAGGACCGTTCATACCACCAAATTGAAAGATAAAAAGGAAAAAAAAAAGGACAAAGCTCATAAATATATATAGTATATATATATGTATTGTTTATATATGCATATATATAGGAATTTTAGACAAGAAAAAATATCCTTACCAATGTAATATCCTGGAGCCATGAACAAATCTAAAGAGAGAGAGAGAGAGAGAGTGAAAGAGCCGAGTGGATTTCGTGGGGGTGACCGAAGCTCGTGGGTGCGTGCTTGGATATGTGTGTGGATGGGCCGGACGTCTTGATTTATAGCAGTTGATCAAGCAGGTATCATCACTTTGCGGGTATTAAGATATACCCTGTGAGTGATAACAAACATGACTACTGGTTGTTTGAGTGGAGCCGGCAAGTGAATACAATATCACTACCGGTTGTTTGTATGTATCCGCAAAGGAATTTACAATGTCGCTACTTCACTCGGTTTGCATGCATGCATTGTTGCGATCTTCTTTGCATATGTACTGAGTAGATGCTTCACGCAAGCCGGGGTTTTGGTTATTCGTTCTTAAGGGGATATGGATGTGAATAAAATTCATTATTTGTTCTTTGTTTTTGTTACATATATAACTTTATTTCATTCACATTAGATTTGGATATATATCATTGAATTTTCCTCACAATATGCAAGATATTTCATCGACGCAACCGCCTTCTTCATTATGTTCGATCAAGGGTAAAAATGGGAACTCAAAGATATCGAAGAGACAATCAACATTCATAAGAAACAGAAAATACAATAGATAAGAAATTTGATTGCATATATTTCCATAACAAAGACCTTACATTACATATATTTCCATAGCAAAGACCTTACATAAAACTAAATATACGGTAACAAAGACCAATTCACGAGATAGTTCAATGCTACAATCGAAGTGTACTAACACATTAAAATTAAACCACCTCGGTAAGTCTCTTATAGCACCTCCGTGGGATCGAAGAAGCGGCGAGGCTGCTACGCGTGCACTCATTGAGGAGGTTGGAGGATGAGATTCACCGGGAGCTTCATCTTCAACCCAAACTTGACCAATGGACCGAGGATGAAGTCACCTCAAAATTGGTCCAATGGTCATTGTTTTTTCCTTGGGTGCACCGTATGATTCGTGATACTATATGCCCATGTGCCCGGGGTATTGGCCGAACACTAGCACCCCAAAGCACAAGGTCTCCTGAGTCTTAACATGAGTCCGTGAGTTCGATCTTGAATCATGGCACCCAAAGAAGCCGCAAAGCCCCTGTCTCTCCTTCATTAGTAAGACTCTTATAGCACCTTTTTTCTCAGTAAACCATTTTTTTTTTGACTAGGCATATCTCAGATGTGGAGGGCTTTCTCCCAAAGAAAGGCCATATATGTGGATCCGAAAGTACTTTGCTAGCAAAGAAGATCGAGGACGAAGAACAAGGAAAATAAGGAGAAAAAAAGATTTCCTAGATCCAAAACCCATGACACTAAAATTTAAAACTAAGCCCCCTCAGATTTTGAGGAGAGAGTAGGAACTACTTGGACGAACCAAGAATGCAAAGAATGATAGGAGAAGCCGGGTGCAAAACACAAATGGCCCCCCTTTGCCATTTAAATAGGCGAGATGGCGTGGTGAGTCGACCGCCATTGTATGCGGAGGACGGGCAAAGAAGCGCCAAAGATTGGTGTAGTAATCGGGTCACCGGTCGAGTGGAGAATCTGGCGGCCGTTGAATATTTCAATTCACCGCCGGATCCAAGTTCCCACCCTAAGAAGATCACGAATACCGCCGTAAAGATCTGCACCGGCAAAGGATCTACACATCACCGCCGGGTGTGAAACGTAACCCGCAGTGATCTATTATCATTGCCGGGTGTGTAACTACACCCTACAAAGGTTTTAACCGACATTGATTTAACCTCGGCCGACGCCGCAGCGCTATGCCACGTGCTTTTCTCATCGATTCCGCAGACACCGCCGGTTTCCTAACCGCAATGAATACTACCGGCAACGGTTCTCCAAGCCAGGCATGCATGCAAAAGATGTGCCTCTGTGAACACGCTAAGTGAACGTGATGGCTAACGTATTGTGGTAAAAAAAAAAAAAGGTGATGGCTATCCGTTGGGCGGTACAAAGTTTGATTCTATAAATGGCCCGGCAGGTGTTGTGGACGTGCTACGCTTACTAGTTGTGTGTCATTCGTGCTCCGGCCAAAGAGAAGTTTCTCATCTCCCTCCCTCCCCGCTCCCTCACCGGTCGGCATCGAAGGTACGTGTGGTTGATCGTGTAGAAATCGTAAATAATGTAAAGCATGCATTCCTTGTTTGAAAATAACAATGCTAAACTCGATCATCGTTCTTGGAAAAATGGTCAAAAACGGCTTGTTGGGGATCAAAACCGGGATTTCGGGATTGGTTTATTGGGAAATGCCGTGCCCGGCCGAGGAAGCGCCATTGGAAACGCCAGCGCAAACGCGTAGCCGACCGGCCTTTCGTGGGGAGACGGGCCGATCGCGACGCCATTGGATGAGCCGGTCGTCTTATTGTTGGATCGTTTTCATGGCGCCGCGTCTTGGGAATGACAATCGACATGCATTCCATGGCTTGTTACTATATAAGAACGATCCGATTTGATACCATCTCCATCGCTAATTAGCCTCTCTCTTTCCATAAACCCTAGGCAGCTAGCTTCTTCTTCATCAACGATGGCCGGCGTCTACACCAACGAGGAGCTTGTCTTCACCGCGGGCGCCTCCACGACGCCCTCCCTCGAAGCTCACCAACCTGGCCGAACAAGTCGGCCTGCCAACGATGGCTTGGCCGTTGGTCGAGAAGGCGAACTTCTACGCCTTCAAGGTCGAGGCCATGGCCGACATCCTCACTAGAGGGAGGCGAGGCTGGCGGAGCTCCGTGCAGCCGGGCGGCGGGAACGCGCCGTCGGGCGGAACGCGGCCGGGCGGGGGCGAGGACGAGGCCGGCAGCGGGACGAGGCCTAGGCGGCCGGCGGGAGAGGCGATGGCGGCCACCGCTTTTTTTTTTTTTAGTTTTGTAAATATATTATCTAGTAATATATAATGACTCTCGATCGTTTTTAATTCATCTCCGTTCTGTTTCTCTTGTTCCTTCTTCATTCAACCCCCGCGAGCTATCGGTTCCTTTTGCTTCCCTCCCAAATCGCTATCGGTTATAATTCAACCCGGTTGTGTCAATCTTCAAATCGCTTTTCGGTTCTAATTCAAACCCGCTGAGTGATCTGTGGTCCATCAATACCACTGCCGGGAACGATTCAACCCGGTGTGATCTGAGTCTTCACTGGGAATTGCTCGAATCCATGGAGTTTCGAGTTTCCCACGCTGAACGGCTCATCACTTGCCGGTGTGGTTCATCGCTTTGCCGGTTAACTAAATTTTGGCGCGGTAGTGATGAGCGAATCTGTAGTAGTGCTTGTTGGCTATTTCGGCCTCCTCTAGCCCCCCATGCCGCGCCAACACGCCCTCCATCATTCATCTCCCGCTTGCAACCATGGCCACGGTCCCGCGCCGACACGCAGCGCATCTCCCTGCACGGTCCCGGGCCTCCCGGCCGCTTGTCATGAACCGCAATTGGGCCGCCCTGAGTGTGGCTAATTGGGCCCGGCGCGACGACCACCGGCCCAACAGGGGGCCAGGGCGCCTTGCGGCCAGGCGGGGCCAGCGCCCCCCCGCCGCCGCCGCCTCCTCCATTTGTCCGAAGTCTACTTCGTCTTTAAGTTAGGATTATCTTAGGTAAATTTTGGCGTGCAAGGGGCTATCTCATCTATAAGGGAGACCCTTATTAGGAAAATAAATAAATAGGAAAGCTTGCAAAAGGTATTCCGGTCGTATAAGGAAACCTTATAGAGATTGCTTAGATTACAAGTCCCACTAGTCGGGCTATATAAGCAAGAGGCATGTAATCTCTAGGGGATAAGCAAGCAAATAAAAAAATATCTTTCGCCCTCAGGCTCTCCTCTCCAACCACCGCCGCCGCCCTCACCGCGCCCGGCGCCGCCCTGCGCCACGCCACGCCACGCCACCACAGCCACGCGCCCCCCCCTCCTCGCCCACGGCTCCTCGCGTGTACCTCGATCCTCGTGCTGCTGCTCGTCGCCGCCCGGTGAGACGCTGCAGCCCCGTACACCGTCTCTGAAGCTTCGTCGAGCGAGGAACACGTGTCAATTCCGGCCCAATCTGGCGGAATCTGACACCGCCGCCCCTGCAGTGGCCTCGCCGCCTCGTCCCGCCGTTGTTTACATGCTGGCATGGTGGCGGTCTTCATGACAGAGCACCTTGACATCGTAGCGATGCAGCTAGGGTGGCACGGCGGATTGGGGCTGATCTAGCTTTCATTTTATAGAAGAAAAAAACGGATTGTCCGTTTCATAGCTTTTCAATCAGATAGTGGTGCAGGAGGTGAAGCGTCGTAAGGGTTAGATAATAACGTCTTGCTTTATGATGCACGATTGGGTTGTGAGTCCCTTGATAAACGGGGAGGACATTGCTGATTTAATTAATAGGTTCGACTGGCTGTTCAGATTGCATGTTTGGAAAAGGAAAAGTGAATGTCGCCTGTGATGTGAATACGGGATGCAAGGGGATGATTCGGTTGCTGTTGGAGGACTGGGTGGGGCTACTGAGCTGGTGTAGCTGCATGTTGAGAGAACTCTCTTAGTGAGGTTCTTCTTTATAGAAGTTATAGATAGATATGTCTGTCTATGGTAAGATGTCTATGTCAACTTTATCAATCTCGAGATCTCGACTTGTTGATCCAGGTTAATCTTTTCGAGGTGTTCCTAGATATTGGGAGGGAGTACGTTCATGTAGGGGTGAGGAATTGAGTACACACGTGCATACTCCCTCCGTCCCATGGACTTCGTCGTTTTTGACTTTTAAACTTCATCTTTGATCATCCGTCTTATTCAAAATATTTACGCAAAATTATAAAATAAAATAATCAATATTCAAGTATCTTTATTGATAAAATAAGTTATAAAAAATAAATTATATTTGTGCAAAAATTTTGAATAAGACGAAGCGTCGAATAAGATGACACGAAAACCAGGGGTGACAAAGTCGGTGGGACGGAGGGAGTATGAGCGTATGATTTCTGGGGGGAACATACCTTTGAGTGCACTTTTGACTGTTGCCGCGGTTGTTTGTACTTTTGACGTTGGCTCCCGTGTGCAAGCTCGTGCACTCGTTTCGTCGTACGTGTGCGTACGTAGTACGGGAAACATTGACTTGTCATCGAATTCTTACGTATGTATGTAAACCCTTAGCCTGAGGTCAATCACGGCGCGACTTCATCTCTTCACGCGCGCCATTTCGATCACACTTGACTTCATCGCTTGCTTTTCGTTGTCACAAAGCTGGATACATGATGGTTTCGTTTCGATCATGGTTGGACTAGCTAGCCAATGGGTCCATGTCCGTCTCTTCATGCCACTTGAAAGCTGCGTCCGCTCACGGACAGAGAGAGATAAGAATAAGAGGCACGGATCTCCACTACTATGAAAAAAATAGACCACGATCGATTAACCGTGACCTTGCAACCGCGGCAGTTGCACTTGCCCACCATGGAAAACAAAATGCACACACCTCGGTTTAGAATTCTGTAGTAGCACTACCGAATCGCCCCTTTGTCGAGTGCCTCTCGCACTCGGCAAAGGCCAGAAAACACTCGGCAACGCCTGTTGCGAAGTGTAACACTCGACAAAGGCCCCTCGGCATATTTTTCTCGGTAAGGCGGCCTTTGGCGAAAGTGCCAAATATCGAAAGTACTCGGCAACGCCTTTGCCGAAAGTGTCTAACATTCTTTGCCGAGTGTTTAACATGCACATGCCATAGAAAAAGCAAAGTGATGAAGGCCATTTTGACGGACTTATTTACCGAGTGTCGGGCCGGGCACTCGGCAAAGAATTCTTATTTTTAAAAATTGATTTTCTTTATGGAGTGTCGGGTACTAATAACACACGGCAACGAAATTTTATTTTTCCCCACTATAGTGTGCTCCCAACGAAGAAACCAAAACAAGTCTGATGATGTTATATATGCGTTGCAACTAGCTAGATCTTTTGTTAAGCACGAGATTTTTTTTTTTTTCGTGACATTGAGTAAATTAGATTTGACACACACATAGTTCACAAACCACATGTATCATATTCAAACGATTTTTTTTTTTTTTTTTTTTTTGCTAAAGATTATATTTGACACACACATAGTTCACAAACCACATGTATCATATTTAAATGATTTTTTTTTGCGAAAAAGGAAGATATATTAAGCATCAGCACAAGTACATCCTCCCCTATTATAAACCGAACTCCGAAGAAAAAAAAAAATTACAATTGAGTCCTCAAGAACCAATCTCATCTTCCTTGCCTCCGATCTCCGGTTCGCCATCAACTCCACCACAACGATCCATGTCCACCTTTGCTTCCACCAAGGAACACCAAGCATTGGAAAAGCCGCTTAATCCATCGCCCGATCACCAAGCGAATCGATTCCGTTGAAAGAAAATCGGCTAGCCCCTTAGCAAAAGAAAAAAGGAAAAGAAAGTTTGTCGTCACCGATCCGGTGACCGATGACCGAAAACATCCACCGCCGCCAGAAACCCAACGACATGGTAGAACCACAAACCCATGAGGATTACGAAGAAGCTCACATACCTGATGCTGGCTGTCTTTGAAAGAAACACCGCTGCCGCTGGTAAAGGAGATGTTTATTTGCCGGCACGCAAGCTCGTAGCATCCGCCATCACCGAAAGTGGTAACGAGGTAGCCAAAAGCCCGCTGGTCCCCAAGAACTTTATTTGTTGTGCCGGTGGCGGCGCCACCGCCAGGACCTAAACTCCATCTCCAACGACACAGTCATGAGAAAACCCTAACCTACTAGACTCCACACCCTAGCAGCTACAACGAGCCCGGACATCGATCCGCCCCGCCCCCACTGCACCGGGGCGAAGAGGCCATCGGAGGGGAGGGGCCGGGCCAGATCAACGCCGGCGGTGCGACGCCTTGGTCGCCCCTAAGCAGGTGACGGCTAGGTCAAGCGGTCCTTCAAAGGTAGTCTGTGTCTGACATTAATACTTGAGCATATTCAAACGATTAACTAGCTAAAAATTTGCTCCGGATTAAGGGGACCCATGGCCGATGCAAGGCTCACCCGTGGATGAAACGATTACTATAGTGTTGGACCTGTCGTTTGGATTTGTTCACTAGCAAGCTAAACATTAGCTCTAGCGCATCCAAACAAAAGATCTAATAAGTGTTAGAAGCTAAGCCTCTAACTAGTTGTTAGACAACTCCAGCTAATGTAAGCTATTTTTTTTTTACAACTAGTATCTAGTACTGGTGATCCCAATAGGCCTTTAACTTAGCTACTTATTGCTCTAAAAAAATTACCTACCTCTATAAGTAGCTAGGGTCACTACCAGATCCCCCTTTTGCCGAAAGTGGTTGATCCTTTTGCCGAGAGCAAGATATCGAGCACTTTTCGGCAAAGGGGGTCCTTTGCTGTGAGGGCCGTCCGGCAAACCATAAGCACTTCGGCATAGGATCTTAGCCGAAGCGGCCGACTCTCGCAAAGGAGCCTTTGCTGAGTGCCACGCCCCGCACCGCCGACAAAGATCACCGTGTTAGGGCAGGCCGACACCGACACCTTTTACCGAGAGGGGTCATTCGACTCGGCAAAGGTTTTTGCCGAGGCCTTTTTGCCGAAGCTGCGTTTTGGCTTCACTCGGCAATGGCGGTTCTTTGCCGAGAGCAGCGCCGTTAGGGCTCTCGGCAAAGCTCCCCGCTTGCCATTACTTTTGGCCCTTTGCCAGCGCCGTAATGAGGCAGCGCTTGACAAAGGCGCCATCACCGCTGCCCTGCCATCCCGCTTTGCGAGAGCCATTATGGCGCTTCGGCAAAGACCCTTTGCCTACGAGCGCTTTACCGAGAGGGTTATGGTCTTTGCCGAGTGCGGCTCGCGCCTCGATAAAGGGGACGAGTCCGGTAGTGGGTCATTTTCATAGGCAAATGACTTATTAGAAATGCTCATATTTCTAAGCACAATGTGTTTCCTTCCCTGGTTGCTTCATTCAAGCCAACATTGTCAAAAGGTTTAGTCTTTATTTCATTAAAGAGAATTGGCACTAAAATGTAAATATATGTCATTCCTATGTTTTTTTAAAGTTTGTCACACAATTTATGGCTTAATATGTGTTTATGGCCTAGAGAGGCCGGGCATGTGTTTTCAAAACCATTTATTTAGACTTCAAATTAATTTTAAATTTGTCCTCACATTTCTGGCTCTGCACCTCTGGCCGTCTACTGACATGTTCATGCAATCATCTATGATGTATCCTCCATGTTGTGTCTAGGGTTTTTAATCTACCAATGAGGAAAGATGGTCAATATTTGCGCAGTATCCACCATAAGGATCCCCAATTAGGAGTGAAAATGGTACTGGTAATTCTCTACCCCGCTTTCCATCCAAATCCCAATCTAAGGGACACGTTAGAAGAGTTTTCAATTTCGGTAATGTGCATAGCAAATGATTTGATTTTCCTGCAGATTCTTGAGAGAGGCCCTCTGAATCTAGAAGAGAGAAGAGCCAACCTCTGCATGTGCCAGGTGCGCACACAAAATCACACACACGGTCCTCATCAATGCCCAAGAAATCTGGAGAGGCGACACAGACAAACGCAAGCAATTACTCCCTTCATGAGCGCCACAGCAGATAAAGGAGTCCTCCAGCGAGCCGTGTTCCTGGGCTTGCACACACACGCAAAAGCATCGCAAAGAGAGACGCCGGCCGATTCATGTGATCACCTGGCTGACTTTTGCATTGGAAAGCAACAGTGCGAGATCAAAAGCGTTTGCAGCACAGGCGAGTGCGAGCTTATATGAGGTCATGCAGTATATAAGCACTCACATGCAGCTACCTTAGCTTGATAGGGCACCTGTGCAAGGGGACAGGTAGGAGATAAAGCAGCTCTCCCTGCTGGCGTGTCCTAGTGTCCTAGAATAAAAGGAGACCCATCTCATATCAGCAGAGGGTTCTTGTGTGCAGGGAGGCCATTGTACAGGGCCGCCGTGGCTAGCTGTGTAGGCAGCAGCCACAGCTTCAGTCCCATCTCTTCTTGTTCTTCAACTACTTGCTTGCCTACTATATCTACTAGCTCTAGCCGTAGTAGCTAGCTACCTCCTTGTTTGCTAGGTATATCGGTCGTCCGAGGTAGGAGACGGCAGCAGGAATGGGGAGGCCACCGTGCTGTGACAACGGCGTCGGCGTGAAGAAAGGGCCATGGACGCCGGAGGAGGACATCGTCCCTCGTCTCCTACATCCAGCAGCACGGCCCCGGGAACTGGCGGTCCGTGCCAGAGAACACAGGTTGGATGATCGCCGAACTTGATTTACACATGTTGAGAGTTTTGTCCAGTGCTTGGGTTTGGTTTACTTTGAGAGAGAGAGAGAGAGAGAGAGAGAGAGAGAGAGAGAGAGAGAGAGAGAGAGAGTGTGTTTGATTCTTTTGATATGATGTTACATGATTTTTGTTTTGTTTTGTATAGGGTTGATGAGGTGCAGCAAGAGCTGCAGGCTTCGGTGGACCAACTACCTCAGGCCTGGGATCAAGCGTGGGAACTTCACCCCTCATGAGGAAGGGATCATCATCCACCTCCAGGCGTTGCTTGGCAACAAGTAATCACCATTATTCCTAAAAAATGATTTCTTGTTTTCAAATTTTTTTTTTCTGTGAGCACCAAAAAAGGTTACAAAAGAGTTACATTTAATCTAGAATAGATTTATAACTTTCTTGAACTGTTCAATTTCATATCCATCACCAGTTTGAAATTAATTAAAAATCGATTCAACTTCCATTTCATTGAGTCACAAACAAGTTTGAAGTAGGTCAAGCAAAACCATAAACAGCATAACCTATTGCTTCATGTAGTTTGGTGTCTCATATATATCACTTGTGCTTTCATGCAGGTGGGCAGCCATAGCCTCCTACCTCCCTCAAAGAACCGATAACGACATCAAGAACTACTGGAACACACACCTCAAGAAGAAGGTGAAGAGGCTGCAACAACCGGCAGCCGACTCCTTCCAAACCACCACTGCCTCCTCCAAATGCAGTCACCTGCAGCCCAAACTACTACAGCTCTAGCAGCAGCAGCCACCACAGCCTCCAAGGAATGCAGCAGCAGCAGCCCATGAACAGCTACCCCAACACCGCCTGCAGCGGCGCACCCAGCAACAATGAGACTACTGCCACCGGCAACGTCTCCAGCCTCTTCCAGACATGGATGATGAGGCCATCACCAGCAGAAGCAGCGACAGCTAACTGCAAGATCGCTATGCAAGAGTTCCAGGAAGAACAAGACGCCTCCATCGTTTGCCAGGAACAGATGGTGATGACAGGCGGCAGTGATGTTAACAAGTCGTCAACGCTGGAGATGGTGGTGGCGCCCGCGGTGATGGGAGCAAGCACGGCTACCTTCTCGCTGCTCGAGGACTGGCTGCTGGATGACATGCCGGGGCAGGCCATGGATGGGCTCATGGGGATCTCTGCCGGTTGCTGTGCAGATCCCATCATGTTCTAGCTGTATGTTGTATTGTCGTCATGGCTATCATAGGCTTCATTCTCAATGCTGGTTTCTTGCACTTGTAATGTCGGTTGATCGAATGATGTGATCGGGTCGTCGATCCTATGTTTCCGTAATAAGCCGTTTGTTTCCTCAGGAGAAAATCCCTGGAGATGGTCCAGTTAATTTGGAGATATTAATAGTACTGAAGGATATAATAAAATGCATGGTTTCACTTCAATACATAATTTGGATACTCATTTATTTGCATAAATTTGATGTTGTGTTCTACTTCTATCATTTAGCTTTTGATGCTATCACAAACACCTTTTAAATCTGTATATGCAAATTTATGTGGTCATTCATTCGAAAAACACAAACATTATGATCGTATATAGTTTTCACAAGATATGATTCTATTATTATCGGTGCTATATTGCCCTTATGTGCAAACGTGCATTTCATTGGGTGAACCTTTTGTTTGTAGATGAATCTTTTCATATGAATCACTCCGTTGCCTGCTGTTTCACTGATATAATGCAGTTTGGCTATTTATACAAGTTACTGACATGGAGTACACATAATCTAGATATGCATGCAAATCTGTTCATTATTTCTACAAGTCATTAACATGGAATGCAATGCAGTACTATTTTCACTAGTACTATTAGTACTTGTGTATGATAAATATTTTTCAGAGTTTTAACTACTTGATATATAGGGCTTCAAGGTTTCTGGCAGATGAATGGTTTTAGCTAATGTTTTACTTACTTTACCAAGATGAGAATGCTAATGCTAGTAACATTTTGAGATGATTGCTAGATGTTATTCTAGCACCATACATAGAATAAAATAATTTCACTTCCAGCATTTATCACAGGACATGTCCTTTCTGTTTGCTAGTATTGAAATCCATTTGGGAAAAAAAAAATAATAACCATTCTAAGTACTTAATACATTAAGAATCTGAGCACTGAGGAGGGCACAATTAGACAGAAAAGGGCTCTGATAGCCAGATAATACACATTTAGGGTTAAGAAGAAAGCCATAAGTTGGAAGTGTAATAATTGGTGTCGAAAAAGAAACAATTACATCTAGTGTGCCTGATATTATTTATCACAGAGAGAAGGAAGAGTTTGTTATATCCACCCTCATCAGCAGAGACAAAGCTCATACAGTGTTTACAGTATCAGCGAGGGACCGCAATATACAGCCTAGGCCTGCCTTCTCAGTAAGTTTTTCATGAATTTTGAGGCATTGGTCACATGTTGGCCTATCCCCTGTAGATAAACCTCTATAAAAAGATACCTGCGCGACAATGGTATAAGAGACAAATAATCTTCAGATTAGCATAAAAGGAATCAGAAATCATAGGCGGCAACAATTCCAAGACAGAAATAAAGAGCTACAAGTGAGGAAAATGGTGTACAGCTAAGTTAATTTAACCACAGTTCTAAGGTGAGTGGCACAGCAACCTTTAATAATGTGAAATCAAGATTAGAATGAAGTGATAAAGTGGACAAGCGTAGGAATGTTGATCAGCATGCATACATTTTCATTTGATCATGTACAGCAATATTAAACACCTCGTTCAGAAAAGCAATATTAAACAAGAAATGCTCACATCCAACTGCATCCCACAAGTATCCGAAGCTTGTTCAGGTATTGAGTCATACAACTCATTTTCATTTTGTCAATAGTAGCAGTAGTTTATAGAACAGATCTTGTTCAGGTATTGTCATACAACTCAAAACTCATTGTCGGTTCGTCCATAGTACACTGTAGTTTATAGAACAGTTTTCACAAAACCGTGTGTCATCTAGTCCAAAGCAATGGTGCTCTCAAGATTCCATTGTGTTTTTCTCTCATGTAATTTCATTAAGCAACATCTAAACTGGCAAAACAACATTTCCCAAATCCCAACGGGCCACCACAGCAGAACGACAAATTATAAAACCCGTGGCAGGATCAAAACATCAATAATGTTGGGTACAGGTACAGCATAACTGTTACCATCAACGGTCAGCCCAGAGCCCACCACAAAACTGATGTCAAAGAAAAAAAACTAATCTTTTGTAGCAATACCAATACACACTCATCGTGGATCAACAATGCAACAAAATTTAAAACACATAATACAGTGACTGATATCTAGTTCTGGAACGAACTGGTGATTTCCAAGACTCTGAATTGCAAACCACTAACCTTCACTGACAAGTAAATTTAGATCTGGGAAGCAAAGTGATGGAAAGGGAGGAGGAGCAGGGGAGAGGTGTATGTATCCCTTACTTCATGAGGATGTCGTAGTACTCGGGATCCAGGGAATTGAACATGCCATCGACATCCCTGATCGCCATCATCGCGCGGTGCACCACGATCCAGTTCGCCGACTGCGCGCAACCGGCATCAATCAACAGTCAAGAAACCCAGATCGAATCCCGGGAAGAAAAACCGAGACGAGCCATACTGAATAAGAAACATCAAGACCCCAACCTTGCATCGCTCGTCGCGGGTCTTGAGCGGCGACCCCTCGAGCGCCGTCTTCAGGGCCTCCACCGGCTTCGACCTGCCCCGCACCCACCCACGCGGCGGAGAAATGAGCAGGCGAACCAAAAGCAGGGGAAGAGTGGAGAGGAGAGGGGAAGGGGGCGTACTGCTTGAGGAGGGTCTCGATCTTTCGGGACTTCTGCTCGATGCGGGTGATGATGGCCTCCAGGTTCTCGTCCGCGTCCGGGTACGCCGCCGACGAAGCCATCCCGCCGGGCGCCGGCGACACGGAGGTCTGTGTGCTGGGTGGGGTGATCTCTGCTCTGTCGTGGGTGGGTCGTAGATATGGCTATATGGGCCCGTAAGGCCCGGCCCAGTACGGGCCCGGCCCGAAAAACACAGCCGATTCGGCCCGGAAGTTGTCCATGGGCCTAGGGGCGGGCCCATATAGTCGAGGTTAATTCCTCCTCGTATAACAATAAAAAGGCAACTACAAATTTTTCATCTTTATTTGGTTTGCGAGATTACAAATTAAATGAGATTAAGAAAACACTAAAAATTAAATGCTGGAGTGAGGTGAAAGTTCCATCGTCTAACACCACCATGAATTTTGAAAAAAAAAAAAAATGGGAAAAAAAAAAAAACATGAACTTTGGAAAAGAAAAGAATTGTACGAATATATAACAAGTACTCTCATTTATGGATTTCATATAATAACAGCAGAAATAATGCAGTTTCATTCCATATGTTCAAAAGTTGAACAATAGATTTCAAAAGGAATGTCATAATGTTTAAACAGATCATACATATATCTCAGGCCTGCAGTATTACTGCATTACAAAACAAGCCCCAAAATTTAATGCTATCCTAAATCACACATTTTACAGGCATCATTCCCATTTGACATCACTGCAGGTTCACCGACGTTGGGCTCCCCTTTTGATGTGTTAGCGCAGTTGCTTGTTAAGCTGTCACTCAGTCACAGCTAATCAAGGTTTGTGAGGAATATAAAATCCTCACTCTCGAGCTCCTCGTGGACCATATTTATTCTTGGAGCGGCAGGTAATGTATTTTGGTAACTGCTGGACTCCGGTGACCTCTTGCCCTAGAGGTTAAGAAAAGGGAAATAATTAAGGAGACAGCTTTTCTCTAGGGCCAAAGTAGTTGCAGCAATGAAGAAACTTGTATAGTGGAAGAATTATAATTTGTATGAGGTAAATAATCAAGCTATGCTGGGTAGGATGGAGTGAGATCAGAGCAACTGCCCATAATTAACCTTCTTAAGAGTGTAGAAGAAATAATGGAAGCCATCACCAAAGGTACTGTACTCAACAGACCATGTAAACTCAGGAGCTTCAAAAATCGCCGAAAAGTGTGGCTGACATATGAAAAGTTCATTGAGAACAGAAGATTAATAATTAATATATACAAGAAAATAATAAGGCATCAATTCCACCTTCAGTTCAGATTTTTCACATCTTTACTTATTTAATTAAACCCTAGGAAAGACAGACTTTATTATTTCACGATGCAATGGTGCGGGACATAGTTCTGAGAGAAAAGTGGTTTCATTCAAAAGGAAACCCCATTCCCATGTAATGCACACATCTATATACTGTAAATAGGTAAACCAAATATCTTCAGACCAAACCAGAAGGTCAAAATAAACAAAAGAACTGTGACAGAGAAGATTGTTGGTAAATCTCCCTAACCTGTCCGAAGGTAATTGATACAAAAGACACCTTCTGGCTTCAAAACCCTGTGGATACATTTAAGCATTTTCATCACGTTATCCACTGTTGTAGGATTGGGGTCCCATGGATCGCCACTGTCCACAAACAGTACATCCTGCAGAAAAGGATGGTCTTCCGATAAGTGTAAGAAACAACATCATGTAAAATAATAGAATAACCATTAGAATCAATGGAATACATCATGCTGTGGGTTGTTTCCAATTATGATTAATTGAAGACATGAATGTTGGACCAGGTCTTCTTGCCTGTCTGGATATATATTTTCCTTGAGCAGAAGTTCTTCTTTGAAACCATTTCACGAATCCAACATATATCGCTGTACTGTTGTTAAATAGAAGTTGTAAAAGGCTTGTATTGCATATAAAGACCATTTCACGAATCCAACATATCGCTGTACTGTTGTTAAATAGAAGTTGTAAAAGGCTTGTATTGCATATAAAGACGAAACTGTTCATTTCAACGCTAGACAATAAGCCATCCTCCAAGTTTTAATTTTTAACCCTACCGGCAGTACATGTTGAGATTTTGCACGCGCTAACTAAATGCAAGCCTCTCTTGTTCTTATCAACGGCTTAACGTGTGAACAATGGTGCTAAAATAGCTGTCTGGTTATCTTCCAATATCACGGTAATATGATTAGCACACTGTACCCTTCAAACTGATTTTTCATGGAATTGGCCAGTCTTTAATATTTATATGACTTCAAGGCACTATGTGCACACAATAGATGCTTAACAGCCAATGATCCTTGAGGTTCAATATTAAAATGTTCATCCATTTTAACCAGTATTTGCCCAATTGTGCAGGAATTACTTGTTGCAGTACACAGAACAGAACAAAGCTGATGAACATTCCATACCATGGTGCCCTTCTCAATCACAAGGTCAAAGCTCTCCTTCTCAAACGGCAGGTCAAGCATGTCCGCCACCACAACATCCACGCCTGCAATGCAAGAAGAAGATTCAGAAGAAAAGGACCAAAATCTCAACCCAAATCGCGCTGAGCTTGAGCTTCTCTTCTTTCTTCTACTGGCGAGGAAATGAAAGAAAGGCCAGTAGATAAGATATAGTACCCACCTTCGGTGCCCTGAGCGGCGAGGCGGTCGCGCATCCGCTGGACGGCGACGGGGAGAGGTCGACGCAGGTGATGCCGCCGGCGACGCCCTCCCGCAGGAGCTCCTCGCCGAGCCGCGAGTTGCCGCACCCGACCTCGAGGACCGAGAGGGTCGGTGGGGAGAGGAGCGGCGACAGGAGGTGGCGGAAGTGGGAGAAGTCAGCGAACCACTCGTAGTGCTCCTCCTTCCCGAACCGCGCGTCCCTGCGAGCGAGCGAGAGAGCGGACGCACGGGCAGGCCGGCGTCCATTGCCGCGTCAGAGTCGGACGGATTTTTTTGCTGGCTTGCTCTTGCTTCTTCAGCTGCTCGGTCAGGAGGGAGGAGGGTAGGAGGAGGAGAAGTGAGGGAGGGAGAGCGAACCAGTAGGAGGGGTCGAGGTAGGCGGAGGCGGTTGATGGGGCGACGTCGTCGGCGGAGGCGGCCATCGCCGGCGGCGGCGGCGTGTATCTCGCAGGGGAGGCAAGGGATGCGCCGATGGGTTGGGGATGGGTTCGTTGAACCCTATTGCGGGGCAGCATCGCCGTCCGATCAATGAATGGACGGTCAGGATCGAGATAGGAAAAAAAAAAGGAACCGAAAAAAAAAATAGTTCCATTGCCGGGATTTGAACCCGGGTCGCCTGGGTGAAAGCCAGGTATCCTAACCGGACTAGACGACAATGGATTCCTGCTATTGTAGCTTCCTTGGTTTATGTATATTTTTTTGTTCTTTTGGTTCACTATAGCTAAAGTGAACTTGTTTTGAAAAAAAATAGTCATGATTGATATTTATCTATCTATTCCAACAAGTCTACAAGCCACGAATGACTATACCACTCGGATGGATATGTTTTTTTACAATTTTGCAATAAGCATAGGTACACGATAAGTTTATAATTTTTTTTTTTTTTTTTTTTTTTTTTTTTTTAGAATTCAAGGACCTTGAAACATAGTGATAATAAGGTAGGAAAACACGTAAGATATGAGTTTTGTATAGAACTCACATCCCCATGACTTTTAAAGTTGTACAAAGACAATAGGAACCCAATGTGGGGAAACCTTTGTTGAATATGGATTGTATTTGTATATCATTGTTGGCTAGCTATACGAGAGAAATATGTACTCATATGTTGACATTTTTATCGTACGAGCCAAGTTGAAGAAAGTGTTATAAGCTGCAAAGTAGAAAAATATATGATTGTGATGTATAGAATCAATTTCCATCTCCCACCTCATAATTTGAGATGGGCTTATATATGAACTTTGAAAAATGGTGGAATAAAAAATTCCAAGCCAAGTAGCTTAATTTATTCATTAGATTTCAGTTCTTCAAATGAAATACCCCTAAAGCCCGTTTGGATCCTTGCAATTGAATTCATTATAGTTTTGACACATATTTGAGATAGGCTATATAATTTATATAACTTTACTTAAGTTGGAGTGTACAAACATAGTATGGTGATCTATAGAACCAATTTCGCATCTTCCACCACACTATGAATTTTAGATAAACTTATTTGTGAACTTGAGTAAAGTTGTTGAATCTCAAATTCCAAACCAAATAGCATAATTTATTAAGTAAATTCCAATTCCTCTAAAACAAAGGATCCAAATGAGCCCTAACGTAAATTCGAATCCATTCTATTTGGATGTTGATTGATTTGTGTTGGTCTGACGTGGCTTACGCGTTAGTGGTCACGGAGACATAAAAAAGAAAGTTCCATTTTATTTTTCCTCGAATGTTCTTATATGCTCTTATGATAGGAATGCACAACACACACACACACACACACACACAAAAAAGGCGCCTAGGACAACTTCGTTTTTCCAAAGACTCTTTATGCAATTTGTGTTCATTAATCATGACTAATCTTTGTTTATATGCCAATAAATTGTGAGCTTTGCAATACTTGTTTTAAGACGAAGATACCAGAAACACAACTTTGTTGTATTAAGTTTGAAAAATGATTTGGCCCATATATATATCTACATTTTGCGCATGAATACAACCAAATATACATACGTGGTACACTGTGTGTTTTTTTTTTCGTGGTGAACAAAATTCAACTCAAAAGTGAAAGTACCATAAGATTTCTCTCTGGTACTACTCTGCTAGTACATGAGGCCTTTTCCGCTGCCGGAGCTGCGAGGCGACTCCGGCGAGTTCCGCCAGCTGAGCACCGAGACCCCCGACAGCCTGAGGAGGCGCTGCGCCACCTCGCCGGTGGTGGGCCGGCGCGCCGGGTCCTGCCTGACGCACCTCTCGATGAGCCTGACCAGCATGACCACGGCGTCCTGCGGGCAGCTCCCCGCCGGCAGCGCCGGGTCCACGAGCTCCTCCAGCCGCTGCAGCACGGCGTCGCCGCCGCCGTCGAGCTCCTCGGCAAGCTCGCGCAGCGCCACGAACAGGTCGCCCACGCCGTCGACGCCCACCAGGTCCTCGGCGTCCCTGCCCGTGACGAGCTCCAGCAGCACCACGCCGAGCGAGTACACGTCCGCCTTCGGCGACACCACGCCGTGCTCCAGGTACTCCGGCGCGATGTACCCCGCGCGTCCCCGCGATGCGGCTCGTCATCGTGAACAGCGCCTCCTCGGTGCCGTCGGCGCCGGCGGCGGTGGCGCCCGTGATGGCCCTCGCGGCGCCGAAGCCCCGGAGCTTGGCGCGGGGCCCGTCGCCGGCAAGGAGGACGCTGCCGCTGCTCACGTCCATGTGCACCCACGCCGGCCGCGCGTACTCGTGCAGGTACCGGAGGCCCTCGGCGACGTCGAGCGCCACCTGCACCCGCTGCGCCCACGTCAGCGCCGCCGCCGCGCCCGTGGCGGACGCGAGGAGGCGGTCCCGGAGCGCGCCGTGCTCGGCGTACTCGGTGACGAGGTACCACCGCCCGCGGTGGTGGCACAGGCCGATGAGGCGGATCAGGTTGAGGTGGTTGATCTTCCGCATCAGCTCCACCTCCGTCGACACGTTCCGGTCCACCACCTCCACCGCCGCGGCGTCGCCGTTGAACGCCGCGCGGTACACCGACCCGCCGATGTGCTTGTCCGGGCTGAAGTCGTCGGTGGCCGCCTTGAGCTCCGCGTAGGTGTACACCTTGAGCGACGACTTGATGTCCGTCACGGAAATGCTCGAGAACGCCTCGCTGGTGGACAGCGAGAACTCGCCGCCGCCGCCGGTGACGGTGAAACCCGACGACGTCGCTTCGCTACCTTTCCCTGCCGCTGCTTTACCATCCTTCCTGGCCGCCATCACTTCACCGGCGGTGGCAAGAACGGCGCCGGCTCGTCTCCTCCTCGCCCTCAGAGCGAGGAAAGCTCCAGCACAGGCAATCGCAGCGACGGCAACCACCACCGCGACAGCAACGCCAATGTAGACCCCAACACGGCTCCCGCTCTTCTTCCCCGTCACAGGCGGCGCTAGCACCACCGGCGGAGGCGGGGAGGCGCCGGCGGCGTCTGGATGCGCGACACGTTCGGCTGTGTGGAGACCGGGATGAGCAGGGTGGTGTAGGGGAATATGGTGAACGACGGCGGCTGCAGTTGGTTGGCGTCGGCGACGGTCTGGGCGTCGACCCCGAACCGTTCGGCGACGGTGGAGACGTCGTCGGTGACGTCGACGAGGTAGGTGACGAGGAACCTGGCTCCCGCCGCGGCCTGCGCCGCGGTCGGGCACGCGCAGCGGAGCGGCACGGGGACAGCGACTGCCCGGCGTCCAGGCTCTGCGGCGGCGCGCCGCGGAGCGCCTGGGACTCCAGCGCCTGGCACGACGTCAGGCCCTGGAACGTGTTGTTGGCGATGATGAGCAGCGTGTCGCCGGGGGCGGCCACGTACGTCGTCGTGGCGTTCCGCTGGTAGAACCGCCCGCCGGCCCCGCCGCCTGGCGTCGTCGTCGTCGCCGTGCACGCGCACGTCGCCGGGACCAGCACCCGGGTGCCCGCCGGGAGCGTTGTCGCGTTGGCGGTTTTGGTGGATTCGGTGGGCGGTGGTGCCAAGAGGGTGGCGGGGTCGGCGCCGAGGAGCGCCCCGATGGAGGTGAGGCTGGAGTAGGGTCCCCGGGCGGTGAAGGTGAGGAAGGTCGGGCACGACGGCGGCGCGGTGGCGTCGCAGAAGTAGCCGAGCAGGCCGGAGGAGTTGTGGGTGTTGGGGCAGTCGGCGATCTCGCTGCCGTAGGGCTGCTGCGCCTGGACTCGCAGCGGCACGCCGGAGAGGATGATGGAGAAGAGGAAGAGGAGCGTGGCGGTGGTGGTGGTAGTGAGAGCATCATGGGACGAGGCCACCGCCATTGCTTCCACGAGCAGCCTGCCTGCGACGGTGGCTTCCCCTGCAGAGTTCTTGGTTTCAGCTCGAGGCCGGCAGCTTTATGGGGGACAGCAGACAGGTCACGGTCAAAGTCAAAATGGGGGTTTTATTTTTGTTGTGATGTTAGGCTTCTGATTCTACAGCAATGCATTCGGTGATGAAGATGCAGAGTTGAACTTTTTTTTGATCGTCCACATGTGGAAAAGTTCATCGGTTTTCAGAGGTTGCTTGGAACAAGTCAACGTCCTCAGTTGAAAACGTGGGGAAATGCAGAAACCTCTTTTCCTATACTACAGAACTATACCACAGGTACTGTGAACGCGAAGAAACTGAAACGATTTTCTTGAAATTTAAGCTGAGATTGAGGCAAATTGCAGGACATGGTTAGTATTATCCAATGAGATAGTGACGGGACAGGAGACCGGTCGAGTGGGCAAGATAATAGATATTGCGAGGTGGTCTTAGCCGCCACGAGACGTGTTGAAACGTCAACAATGCAGTCCTGTACTTGTCAAGGCTATCATCTAAAATGTGCTTTTGGTTATTTTATTACTGTAGTCTGTAGTCACAAACAAAAAGAAAGAAACAAAAGGCTATCATCATCGACATCGACCACACAAGTATAGCCAGCCATAGGCCAGGCATTGCCGGCTTCAAAGGTGCGTCGACAACGTCAAATGTGCTTTGAGATTGGTGCTGGGCAAGAGAGAAACTGAACCTTCATGCTCATTTTAGGATGGAGACAGAGTTCCAGTCAAACTGCCAGGTGAATGTCTTGCAATTTGCATTGATAGATCCCGCAACGAAACGTTCAAGGTTACTCGTATATGGCCTGGAAGATGCAAGTCTGCAGCAGAATTCAACCGTTCAGATATGTGAAAAGTGCACTAGGAGCGGTCCGTGATGATAGGCATACAGAACAGGACAGCAGCCGACAGCGTATACTCCTACTAATGTTGTGGAGCCTGGGGGTGCATTTCCCCAAGCTTGAACTGCATACAGGAAGATTGAGAGAACCATAGTTCGACAACCAAAAGGAAAACAGAGCACAAATTTCCCCTACCTTCAATCCGTAAGCGAATTCCCCCTACCTTCAATCCGTAAGCGAAAAGATCATCTGCGATCCAAACTCACGGTGACAAGATATCCAAATCTCGATGTACATTTCTTTCCCACTTCACAAGCATGACACGAAAATCAAGATTGAAGAATGGCACGGACCATTTGGCCAAAAGCAAGCAGAATCGCATCATGGTTTACCAGAATACCGCGAAGAAAGGTTTTACGCCAAAAGGTCAGTGAAAGCATAAGGGTAGCAAGCAAAACGCTGAAGGAAGACATTGGTCAAGTAAAGGCGGATGCAATTGCCAAATCACAAGTGCTGTCATCGATACAACTAATCCATGGCCAAATAGCCACCAGGTCACCAAAAAAGCACATCACCTGCAACAAGATATAAACATAACAATGATGTTTGTCAATTTCCTGAGGGCATAAATAGCCAATTCAATTTTAAGCAAGCAAGGTGTAAATGTCACGATTCTGCAAGGTTGATTTTTAAGGAACTTACCATCCTAAACCTGAATTTTAATGGGCTTGATTTTGATCTTAGGGAGAGGACAAAGATGCGCTGATAAGATGCGTGATATGATCTGGGCTCTTTGATCATCCTGTGGGTCGCAGTGGATTGTGATTTTTCTAAGTTTTTCACAACTAAACGTTTGTACTGCTTCCACACAGGGAGGATCTATTTCAGCATCAGCATCAGCATTTGGAAGACTCTCATAGTCATCATGTCCACTCTGATAGATGAAAGAAACCATTACTAAATTCATATAATAAGCAGAAACCACATTGAAGAGGGAGAGGGTAGTATATCTTGCCTGGTCAAGTTGCAGGACAACTTTTCCTATGCCAGGCGAGTGCTGAAGAAACCATATTAGTGGATAGCACCCACCATGCAGAAACCACTCACCATGGTGCAACCGTTTCAAGTAGCTGAATGTCTCACACCTTTGAAGATCACTCTGTAATACCTTTGACACCACCTGAAAACAGGTCCAGAAAAGTTTCAAAAGATACACAAAAATGGTACATCAGAGCAAAAGTAAATCTAGAGTAGGTACCATACATCTTCAAAGACAGACGGAGATGCCAACGTCAAGTCAGTGGCATTTGACAGAGCACTAATAATACTGCAGGGAACCTGAGGGTTCTGGAAAGAGAGGGAAAAAAAAAAGTAAATCGAGGCTTCTTTCACTGATGACACATCCGTGAGGTGAATAATCCTTCTAGGAATGTCTTCTAGTCTCAGGAAGACTAGGTTTGGCATATCTATCACAAGATACTGAAACTCTCCAGGGAAATCTTTACCATTTTCTGTACTGGTAATGGTCAATGTCTTTAAATTTGTTGACGAGAACACGGTGACATGGATGGCACAACTTGTCAACTCTAGATCCTCTAACACTGGGCAACAGAGAGAGAGGTTCTGGACAAAGCAGTCATCTACCGAAAAATGGCAAAGGCCTAAAATTTTCAAGTGCACCGAGGTGAAAGGAAAGGGATAACCCTCTATAGAAAGGGGCTTGGGGCCAGAATGCTTCAGTATGCTTAGAGCCCAGGCATTGCTATCAAGGGCATGGCAAATCCACGGATGGATGTCAGAATATTCAAGGGAATCATCAGAGCTGTTGCAGATGGCAGAAATAAAAAACACATGCAGTGGCACTGGCTCCGGCAAAGAGCTTCGGTCACTACCAGGCTGAAGACTTTTGCTTACGGCTTAAAACCGTCGGGAATGTTCGAAAACCGACAGGAATACCATTCCTGACGGGCAACCATAAGGGATCAGCCGTCGAGGAACGAGTCGACGGGAAAGATGAATCCTAGGGCGGCGGCAGGATGGGGGTGGGGGAAAAATCCTAGGGTTCTGGGGTTATATATATATATATATATATATATATATATATATATATATATATATATATATATATATATGTCTCTGTGTTTTTTTTTTTTGAGTAAAATATATGTCTCTGTGTGGGATGGTGCGGCGGGCAGATGGGTTCGGCGGGCTTCTTGGCGCGCTGAAGTTCCTGGGCGCGTGAAAATTGTTTCCGGGGTCGGGTGAGGCGGCAAAAATTGATTACCGTCGTTTACCCGTTCCCGACAGGAATAATCTCATGGATTCCTGGCGGTTTTCGATGATTCCTGGCGGTTACCCAGCAACCGGCAGGAATTTTAGTACCATTCCTGACGGGGTATTGTCGGCCAAACAGGGAGTTATTCGACATACCTGGCGGTTTGCAGCGAGCCGATAGGACATTCGAAACCGGCGAGGAATTGTTCGTAGTCTGGTAGTGGGTACATGACCAAATTGTCAACAAAGTTCTTGAAAGTTGCCATGCTGCTGAACTTGGCTGCATTGCTGTGGAAGCACGGCATAGATGCCCAGAGGTTATTCCACCTCCGTGACAGCAGACTTGTCTGCACTGCCTCCTGCAGTGTTAGGATGTGCATGATAGAGAACACCAACTCGTTCGGTAGGTCACTGATCCTGTCGTGGGCACTGTCGTCACTGTTCCTGGCAAACATCCCTGTTTCTGTAAGAACTTGCTTCATCAGGGGCATTCAATCTAGCAGGTGTTGTGCACGGATACTGTTTCTGCAGAATAAAGGAATACAAAGAGAAGAAGCAATGTAAGCTAAAGGAATAAATTGTGAGGATAATATGCAAATGAATGTGTTATCGCAAGTGGAAAACAAAATGAATTTGAAACATGAACGGAATAGGCAATCTCAGCTACATTCTTTTGAGGAAAGAAAAAGGTTCTCCTCAGTCCACATTAGCCAATGCTGGACATTTTAACCACTCGAGGCCATTGCAATCTGGTTTTAATCCAAGGTGGAACTAAAATGGGCTGTTTTTAGGATGTGATGTTAACCCAATAGTCAAAGACACATAATGTTCAAATAAAACTGTTAAAAAATGATGGGATCCATATGTCAATCTCTAAATACAATCTCCCCCCTTCCAGCAGTATTTTCCTTCTAAGCTGTAGTGCAGCAAGATACTGTCAGCACCCATAGTTGCAGCTTCCCTTCCCTCCTCCCACACCTCAATTTCAATGAGATTCTTGGTATAAAGATGAGAGGGTGTACGTGGTGCTGGTTGAGAAGTGTTAGTGAAGAAGATACGATCAGGGGAAACTTTGTGGCTGGATCTTATGACTGATTGAGGAGCTGTTTGCAGCTTGGTGCAGGGAATCGGTTTAAGTGGTGGATCAAGAGACTGTGCACAGTGCAATCTCCCAAATACATCTCACCAGTGGACGTGGTACCAACAGCGGCAACTGTATCACACATGAAGAAGAAACACCCAAAATTTTTGCAGCGACTTTTATCTCAGAGAAGTATAATCTATGTGGCTTGTACAGGGGCTGCAATATAAGCTAACATTGGCAGAGTAGAATTGCGGAAACAAAGCGCCTCCCCGCGAGGGCGACTTCGAGGCGACTCCGCCGCCGGCCGCACCCCCCTCCTCCTGCCTCCCCTCGGCCGCCGTCGCCCGCCGCCCCCGGCGTTGCGGCGCCGCCCCGTCGGCCCCGCAGGGGTGCCGCGCGGCTCCTCCTCCTCCGCCCCTCCCGCATCCCCCTCCACCTCCTCCTCCATTCCGGCTTGACGGCGACCGGGCGGGCGCCGACGGCCAGATCTTGCGATCGGGGGCGGATGCAGGCCCCCTGGGGCGGATCGTGTGCGGCGGCCTCGCTCCCACCGCCCGGTAGCCATGGCGAGGCTGCTAGTCCCGGGTGGGCGCGGGCGAGCCCGGCGCGCCTCGGGCGGGGGACCTCGTCTACGCCGATTCACGCCCAGGGCGGCTGGGCGGGACGAGGTCGGCCGGCCCGGCGGTAGGCTCCTCCCACGTCGGCGGTCGGGCCATGGTCGTGGGTGGCCGGCATCGGCCGTGACGGGTCACCCAGTCTGCGAGTGCGTCGTGGTGGCGCGAGTTATTCTGCGCGTCGCAGTGCCATCGGCCAGTAGTGGTTTGGATGGTGTTTGCTCCCTCGTTCGGTCTGCGGCTCGTTGGGTGGCGCTAGGCGAAAGCCTCGCTGTTGGCGGACGATGGCGGCGCCTTCTTGGCGCCGTTTTCCTCCTTCGAGGCATCTGTCGTTCGCCACCCATTGCCGGCCCGGCTTGGGCTTCTAGGTGAAAACCTGACCCGTTTGGGTAAACGGCGGCGGCTCCGGCGTCGCAATCCTTCTTGAAGGCGTTGCTTTTGAAGTTCCAAGCCTTGCGGCTGCCCCTCTTCGATTGTGGCGTGGGTCGTCATCGGCGTCTCGGTTTGGTAGTCCTGCTGCACCTATTTGGGCTTCATGTTCCTCCTCACCTAGTGTCCAATTAGTGTGTGTTGTAGCCGTACATGAGGTCGTTCGGGTGGATGCTTTGCCACGGGGGTGTCGATCGTCTAGCTTTGACGGATGCTTTGCGTGCGGGCGCTAAGCGGATGCTTTGCCGCCGCGGGGATGTGTTTCTAGCGGGACGCTTTGCGCCCTGGTGGTTCACGGTGGACCCTTTGCCACCGTGGTCGTGGTCGCCTAGCTTTGGCGGATGCTTTGCCGTCACGGGTGTGTTTGCTAGCGGATGCTTTGCCGCTGCAGGTTGTGTTCTGGCGGATGCTTTGCGCCCGTGGTAGTTCCGGCGGATGCTTTGCGCCGTGGTAGTTCCGGTGGATGCTTTGCCACCGTGGTTGTGTTTACGGCGGATGCTTGGCGCCTAGGAGGTTACGGTGGATGCTTTGCCACCGGGTGCAAAATACTCCGGCCGGATGCTTTGCTTTGCCGAGGTGTATCTTCTACGGCTCACGATCACTACGAGCTACCTAGGTGTTGAGTTATCTTTTGTATAGGCGCAGCTTGCAAGGGTTGTTAGGTGGAGGGTTCCCTGCCCCTCGCTCTTCTTGCTTTCGTTTTTGTTTTAAATTCTTCGTTGGTGTTTTCTCCTGTGATGTCTTCTCGGCATCGGGGATTGTTGTATTTGGATTTGGTTTTCCTCCTCTTAATGAAATACGGGTGAACGGCCCGATCGCGAAAAAAAAAAAATATAAGCTAACATTACCAAATCACGCTTAGCTACACCTGGAACTAGAAGCTTGTATACAATGGTTCTCACGGCCATCATTTTTAAACCACAACCAACTTACTAAACAATGCAACCAGACAGATCCACAGCCACACAAAAACTAATATAGAATACACGACTGCATACATCAGCCCCTGAAGAATATACAATCTGGGGAAACTTGGCGGCTGGATGCTCCAACTGATTAAGGAATTTTTTGCAGCTTGGTGCAGGGAATCGGTTCAAGAGGTGGATCAAGAGACTGGGAATATTGCAATCTTATCACACATGAAGAAAAAAACCGTAAAATTCTTGCAATGACCTTTATCTCAGAGACGTACAATCTATGTGGCTCTGCAGGCAGGGGCTGAGATGTAATATAAGCCTAACATTACCAAATCACTCTGTGAGCAACACCTGGAAGCTCACGTGCATCATTTTTAAACAACCAACCTCTTAATAAACAACACAATAACCATAGACCCATAGTCATATATAAACTAATACGCAGAGTACCTATCTAGTAGAATACACGACTGCATAGCATCAACACTTAACTGAACCAAATGAGAAAGGGGGACTGGGCACACTTACAGATTAGCCGCCGCTGCTGCTCAAGCCTGTAAGCGACACAATGCAGCGGTGGTATGCGGCGGGGAGAAGCGTCGGTGATCCCTAGCTCCGAGGTCGAGGAGCTGTTCCAGCGGCGGCGGCGAAATGCGGCGGTGGTATGCGGCGGGGAGAAGCCGAGAAGGCCTTTCCCGTGTCTGGACTGGTGAGCTGGAGATCCGTTGGGAAGAGTTCGGATGCGAGTTTCTAAAAGGAAACAGAGCGAGTTCCCCATGCCGCCTTCAGTCCACCGCGAGATGACAACGGCCAGCCCACGACCACGCGCATACCTCTGGGCCTCTGGGCTGGGCTGGTAGCTGATCCCAACATGGGCCGGGCTTTCTCACTCACTCCACGCTGACCAATTCCATGCTCCTCCCAAATCACTGTTAGAAGACATTTAAGACAGTTACATGAGTCTACTAAGACACAACTTTGACTTCTCTTTTTAATAAAAATATTTATTGGAAATTTATATATGTATATTTATTGGTACTACAATTAAAATCTTATATTATTTTAGGTACACATAAAGACAAGATAACTTTCGTGCACACAAGAATCTCCCTCCATTAAACGTTAACTGTTGTGCTGGTAGAGTCGTGTGTCGTGACATCTAAAATGATGGTATTGGTAGCAATGGTGGCACCGAAAGTAGATGTTCTTCCTGCTGGAAATCCATCTTCTTTCTCCTGCAAAATGTTAGTACCAACAAGAGGCAAGGAACTAGGAGTAGGATCAATGGAACATATAGTTAATTTGCATGTTAAAACATAACGTGGTTTATCATGAGCATCAAAATCAGCAATAAGGTCCGTGGTGGCGTGGGATTCATGATAGTCTCAGACCAAGATAAATTAGATTTGTTTTTTTTGTGTATCTTCATTTTGATAGTTTTTCTGTGCTTCTTTTCATGCCTATTCACCTGGTTACGATTGAACGAGAGCCACCAATGGTCAGAATAGGCAACATCTGACATTAACATAGAAATGCTTGCACATAGCAGCAACACTACATTAGTATTAGATATATACGGTTACGGTTGAATTTTTTATGATTGCGGGCACTGGATTGGTGCTGCTTTTGAGCATCGTTCGTGGACAAGCTTGCACTGGCGGCACAAACGAAGTCACCAGCAATTTGTGGTACAAGCAAGATGGCATGGGAATGCAGACATTCTATTGATAAATAGTTAAAACTAGAAATTTACTATTAGATAGCTTCCAGATTATAAGTGAATTATTACTTGTAGAAAAGGAGTTCTATTAGAAAATTACTACTCAGAGAAATTAGTACTAGCAAGGTGGCAGGGGAATGTAACATTGTACCAGTAATTTAAGCTAGAGGTTTACTACTGACTACTAGTTTCCAGATTATAAGAGAATTACTTCTAGAGAAAAGGAGCTATATTAGTAGTACTGACAGTAATATTAGTGGTATAACTAGTGCTACTGGTAGTTTTACTTTTTTGGTAGTAATACTGATTGTATATACTGTTATGACAACAAAATGTTACTACCTGTATTTTCTTGCGGATTGGTTGTATTTTCTTGCAGAGAGTTGGTTATATGCTAGCGTGACTGTATCTTTTTTCCTATGAATGTTTTTCACGTTCAGCGGAAATTTCCAAGTTTTGCTTCTATTAGTTTTTCCTTCAGCTTTGACGAATGGATGAATTCAACCCAGCCCAAACCCAGCTTATGCCTAGTACTAACACTCTCTTTTTTTTTTTTTTTTTGGGTGGGGGCGTTCATACTACTGCCAATGTTACTACCATCGGTGGTACTGCATTTATTTTGATAGTAATATTGTTTGCATATACTGCTCTGATAAGAAAATTTTACTACCTGAATCCCTTGTTTTAATACTGCTATATGGATGGACAACGACAATATCACTTCCAATATATGTGAACATAAAACATCATAAAAGATATTGATGCAGTCAACTGAAAATTCTGTTGTGTAGGAACATAAAGCATTAGAGAAGTCCTCACAAAAAAAAAAAGCATTAGAGAAGATACTGATCACCGTCAACTGAAAATTCTATTGTGTATGATATGTGTAAAATGAGAGCAGACAAGTGATGAAGAAATTGAAACAATAGGTTTGCACATGAACATATATATAGGTGATAGTCCCCTCATAGGCTTTCCATACTAACACAATCTGTGTTCGTGTATGCCTAAAATATTTTAAAACGGAAACAAACATATGATTCGATATATATATGAATGAAATGAAATTGGGACAATAAACATAAGAGGCTTTGATGGTAGTCCTTCGATGTACTCCTATATTAGTGAACATATGTTGTTCTGGCATATCACGACGCTTGATGGCATATCACGACGCTTTCAATAGAGCTTCAAAAAGGACGTCCAATAGCGACAGCTCTTGCAATATCCACGAGCATATGCATAAGTTCGGCGTTGGGACTAGTCTATTCAGGTGGGGGTGCGGCGTTGCGCTTTGCGTTTTCCCGGAGCCCATCGATGAAAGTCGATGCTGCTTGCTGTACATAAAGCGACCCCATCACTTTTGTCTATACGAAAAAAAAAAGGAAGACAGTTATTTTTTATGCAAGAAAATTAAAGACGAAAGAAGAAAGCAACTATTCAAGAGGTATCGATATGTACCGCGTTATGCCTTCTTATTGTTGATGTGGGCTCACCAGGGTTCATGTCCAGGGCTTTCCGAATTTCATCTTCCGTGGCCTCCACCTCGTCGGACGTGGTAACGAAGTCCTCATAGGATATTTTAATAGAGACATGCTCAAGTGACAAGAGGTGCTCCAGACCCATGTCACCAAACTTATGCAGTACCTTTTGCACCCAAAACTCTAAATGGAGTTCCCTTAGGTTTTGCATACCTCCAGGTGCAAACACCACCGCCATGGACGGATACTCTATGCTCATTTTTGTTAGGCACTGGAATGGATAACACTTGTCAATGACCAACCTTTCATCTCTGTCTTCCTTCGCACATATACTGAGATGACAGAGAGATGGTATGCTCCCAAGGACATGAATATCCTGCTCTCCCAGAGTTAATAATGTGATGTTTATGGAGGTCAGGAACCGGAGTGATGACATCCACCTTGGCACTGCAGTGATGAAGACACAGCTTGGACCCGAATAAGGCTTCATATCAATGGAGCAAAGTTGTTGAGGCCCAGGATACAGTTTGTCACGTTCGGAATATAGGCTGATCATCGTCGCACCTTCTATTTTCATGGATTTGAGGTTCACAAGGCTAGATAGACATTGGATGAAAGGTTCCTCATAGCTCTCATCCCAATAATCACAAAAGTCGATGGCCAAGGTCCTGAGCTCAGTCAGACACCCCAGATAATGCAGCATGCTTGGTGACTTGATAATCATGGTCACTTCAAGTAGAGAGGTTAGTTTTCCAAACCCATCAGGCAGTCTTACTATGTAGCAACAAAGCTGCAATAGGTGTCGCAGGTGAATAAAGGTTGAAGGCACCCTTTCAATGTGCCTAGCATTTCTCATGTCTAGAACTTGCAGAAATTGTAAATTTTGAATCTCCATTGGCATCTCAGTGATAAATCTTCCACCGATACTCAAATATCTCAGGTGAAACATATTGCAAATGTCTCTAAAGTGATGATTCTTCACTCCCTTACTGTTACTTACATCCAATACACGTATTACCAGAAAGGCCGAAAGGTTCGGCATCAACTGAAAATCTCAGTGGACACAGTAAGTGACCTTATATGGGAGAAGCTCATTGTAGCCAGCTGCTTGACATCCTCTTCCCTGACTAATTTGGAGGGATAACCGGCGGATCTTTTTAGGCAGATCAAGAGATGTGGGCTGCCGCCCACCTACTTTTGTGAGAAAATGCTCCTCATTTGATAAGGAAGTGGTAAGATCAAGGACCATATCATGTATCCGACAAGAAACAGTCTTACCATCAAATCCAATATCTACAGGCTGTACCATACTTCTGTTAACTAACTCTTGGATATAATCCTCACCTACTTCATATAAGGTCTTCCCCATTCTTCATGGACAAAACCTTCACCAATCCATTTCCATATCAGACCTCCTATTTTGATCTCGTAGTCCTCTGGAAACAAACTTAGATATAGCAAGCAAGTCTTCAGATGTGAAGGTAGGTCATTGTTGGGTGATTGCTCAACACAACACTTTATTGATGATGATATGGTTTACAAAGTGGCCATTCAACATGGTCATTACAAAGGATGCCAGGGGGTATTTATAGGCCCCCCTGGCTTCGTAATGGTACAAAAATACTAGAAATTCTAAATGGGATATCTTCAGCCTATCTTTCTCAGCGAAGTTGTAATCTTTGTCTTTGCGATGTTCCCTATTGTCTTTGTAGCCACTTCACTATCCCTCGGCGAAGTTGTTGTAATCATCTTCTCTTGAAAACCCGATTCTGGTCTTTTTTTGTTTTCAACTTCGTTGTTTTCCTCGCGGAGCCAGAACCTGGCGAAGTTATCTTCGTATCTGTCTTGGCTTCATTCCCCATAATCCGAGTACTTTTACTCCGCTTGCCAAAACCTTGCGAAGTCACCTTCGGCATTCGCCTTGGCTTCTTCTCTCGTGACTAGTCGATTATCCTGCAATCTTCAAAGTTTGGGGCCGAAAGTTTAACAAAATCAAAGTTAGATCCCAACAAAGCCCCTCGTGGGCGAAGGCCCGACTTCAAAGGCGTGAAACCCACGAACTCAGCCAAAAACGTCGTCCACGACTTTGAAGTTGGACTTACTTTTTCTTGCGGACACCTTCGCTTAAAATCATGATGAGGGTTTTTTTTTTTTTTTAATGACTAGTTTGACCGGTTTGACCGAAGTAGTCTATAAATAGCGAGCACACCCCCCCCCCCGTTTTCTTCATCTTTTTTCAAGAGGGGCCACCTTTTGAAAAAAAAATTTTAGTACTACTTGAAGTCAAAATCTTGCTGCGGAGTTGTTTTTTTCGAAAGTCTCAATGCATTGCGAAGTTTATAAGTTACTTGACTTCGAAGTGAGTTATCTCCCGAAACTGTGTTTTTTTTTTTTTTTCAATTTACATATGTATACTTTTCTTATAATGCATTCTTCGATCTCTTTAGGATGGTCGAAGTTGATGAAAATGTGCTTGGGTCTCAAGAAGAGGTTGAGCAATCATCATCTCATAACCAAGAAAACGAAAATTCGATGAGGGATTAAGTGATGTTTACGCTTCGAATCGGAGCTACTTCACGATGACCGGATTTCATTGGTTTTTGGTCGAAGTAAAATGACACAGGCTGATTTTGACAAGATGGTGAAAGATGGGGTTTTGAAAGTTGGTCGAGATAGGCCAGCAGGTCCGGATGAGAAGACTCCGGCCGGAAGCCGATGAGTGCATTGTTTTCCGAGATCTTTTCACCGCAGGACTTCGCATGCCTCCACAAAATTTTCTTGAAGAGGTGTTTAAAAGATACAACATTGAAATGCATCATCGACTCCCAATGCGATAGTCGGACTATCGGTTTTTTATTTGGGCGGTGCGAAGTCGAATGTTCGACCGGACATAGATCATTTCTATGCTTTGCATGAGTTACCTTTATCAATTTCGAAACAGGACTATTGAGCGGCGCAAGGTTCAACTTTACTTTGGTTGTTGGAACTTCAAAACTGCTCGTGGCCGGGGCGTATATCTCCCGGCCGTGAAAAACAAATGGGCTAATGGTTGGTACGCGATTCTTGGGTTCTACCACAAGGTTCCCATGGTAGAAGAAAGACTTGGTAAAAGGGGTGTGGTGAAAAGATTTCCTTTGGCTGCACGTATGCATAGAGAAACGGTTTGGCCAGAAGCCTAGGTTTTCCAAATCTCAAGGCTACTCCGAGTGTCTTAAAGCTTTTTGGTCGAAGTTGTCTTTCAACAATCGACTCGAGATCTTGTCGAAGAATATATTCTTTCTTTGGTATATGGCCACTTCGCCTTGGGTGGGATTTCCTTTGCTATCATACAAAGAAAAGTAGAGGAAAGGATTATATTTTCCCCAGACGAGAGATCTGATGAAGCCTTCAAAGTTCGACACTGAAGAGGAATTTGTTCTTCTTTTGTGGAAAATAAAATCACATTGATTTGCTCGGAAAGTATCTTCATACTGAAAAAAAAGTTTATGGATGACATCATTGGTAGGGATTATGTGAGGCTTGAACAGGGATTTTTGATCTTGCTAAGATTACCTACAAAGTTAAGGCCACCTCCTCGCTATGCTCGTGTCAAGGATAAAAAAGACTCGATAAAACTTTGAAGCGAAGCGAAGTGATGCTGTGAAGTCTACTTCTTCGGGCTGACGCCCCTAAGGCAGCGGTTACTAAGCCTCAGAAGAAGAAGGCTAAGAAGGTGGTGGCGGATTTGCTTGACAATTTGGACCTTTCTCGATAGTGAAGTTGATGGCTCAAATCTTGGGGTTCCTGCTCAAGAATTGGAGGTGAGGAAGATTTGCAAGACTTTTACTTCTATTTTTGGGTTTACGCCGCGCGCTACTTACCCCTCTTGCGGATTACTTACAAAATTTTGGCTCTTCGCGAGAATTTGGGTACCGGGTGGTATTGGTGAAGATCTTTGTCGCTGCTATGATGGAGGCCTCTCCCTACAGATCTTTGCAACTCCTTCTTCACCTAGACTTAGGCATCCAACTCCCCGATTTTCAAATGAAGTTAAATTTGTCAACTTACGCTTTATGTGATGATAATGCTTTTCCCGAGTTAGCGAAGTTGGCTAGAGATATTTACATAAGTCATTTGCTAGAAAATCCTTCTTCAGCTTTGAAACTTTAGTTTACGAAAAAGTTACTGATGAAGAAGCTGAGGCTGCGGAGAAGACCTCTGCGAAGCCTTCTTCGATACTGCGAAGGTATCGATGTTGCTAAGGAGCCAACCGATGTGGCGAAAAGAAGTTGCTATAAGTATGAGTCTTTACACTATTATGGCTTTGTATGTTTTCTTGAAACTTGCTTTATTTTGATTTGATTCCTTCTTTTTGTAGAACAAACTTTGGTAGAGAGAGCTCTCAAGAAGCGCTGAAGGTTATAAAGGAAAAACTTCACAAGAAAGGGGCGAGAGAACTGCCGGCTTCTCTTTTGATGATTTTTCCGATGTTGAGGATGAAGAAGCCGAGCTTGACTAAGCGAAGCCGATTATCGGAGTCGTTGGTTAATGTTGAAGCTCAAAAGAAAATCCCTTGCCCTTTGAAAGAGGGTGAAAAATTTGTAAGTTTTTTCTTAACTTTTGCTGATTTTTAAGTTTTGAGATAAGGTTTGTAACTTTTCTTCTTTGTGTGTTTCAGCTCAATTTTTCCCTCGATGCATCGACCTCATCCGAGAGAAGACTGTTGATGTTGGGTCTATGAAGGATGTTGTCCTGAGACCCGGTAGACTCGCAAGTGGGCCGGCGATACCCAAGAACTTTCTTACGAAGATATTTCAAAATCTTTGGAAAACACTTTGAAGTTTTGCTTGGATAGTGGAGTTAACTTAGATTCCTACAAGTTTGTCGGTGTTGGGATAGACAAGCTTCGCGTGCTTAGAAGAAACCTGAGTTGCAATTGTCTAAATGCATTGATGATGCGTTTTAGGTTCCCGATCTTTGAGGCGAATCGGGCGAAGAAAAATCCGCTTGAGCTTGCTGATGCGGGTTTAGCTTTGATGTATAAGGTATATTTTTCTACATATTTTTGTGCGAAGTTAGTTTTTTGTACTTAAACTTGTGTTTGATTTTTATACTTTTGCGGTGTGCTTGTTCAACGAGGTCTTAGAAAATCTCTTGAAGACGATTACCCACTTTGCTTTTTTGCACTCCGTGAGAAATCTCTCTTGTCTCGAGATTGAATCCTTGAAATCTCAACTTGCCGCCAAAGAAGTGGAAAGAGGCAAAATTTGTTGATGAGTGGCACAAGATTGATAGATTGTATCATGGTGCTTCGGATACTATCAAGGAAAAAGGAAGATGAGCTTACACTTGCGAAATCCACCATAAACATTCTTAGGCAAGAGAAGGCATATTTGGAGAAGAAGAAAGTTGAAACCCGATGAGTTAATGATGCGAAGATTTAATAGGACATGGGAGCTATGCAAAAATGCTTATGAGAAGTGGGGTGCTACTCCTGAAGATCCTAGTTGGGAGCCGGGAGAATTTGACCCATTCTTTAGCTTGTTATGTAGGCGCGTATGAGGATCTCGGCGTTGTTGTCCAAGGCGCCTTGCCGATACAAGTGTCATGTACTCTACACGAGAGCTCTGTTGCATCTTATGAAAGAAGCTAATGACCCATTGTATGACACCTTCATTTGAGTCTTCTTTCAAATTTCCTGGTGATGCAATCAACAAGATTTCTACTCGGACACATATTCTTTGCAAGAAGTTTTTTGAAGAGTATTGGTGCAAGTGTGGCCGTGAGCAATCATCTCGAAAAGTGAAGGAGAAGCCGAGAAAGGTATTATGTTTTCTTATTAGGTTTTACTCTTTTTTTCTTTTTTGTCTTGTTTGACTTTGTTTTTAACAGTTGAGCTTGACATCTTACGGGGAGGAAGAAAATTTGAAGAAGCCGAAAGAGGAGGAAGAAAGGAAGGCTCGTGAAGAGGAAGAGAGAAACGAAGCTTGATGTTAGTGAGCGAAGGAGCTAGCTTTATGGATTAGTTTTTATTTTGAGTGTTTTGGGAGGAGAAAGAAAACATGTTGGCAAGGGTTGTTGTAAATTTGTTAAGTTAACGATTTGTCCGGTCTTGTTTAACTTTATGGTTTATGAACTGCGAGAAGCTATTTTTAATCACGAAGATAGATTGCGTTTATGATTATTTTTATGAATTTTGACTTTGGGATATCTGCCCCGCGGTTCCTCAAGCGAAGCCCGCGAGGATATGATACTGTTTTTGCCCCTTATGATTGCGAAGGACAACTTTATTTTTGAGACTTCGAATTTCTAGAGTGTTCTTGAGGCTTACGTGGTGCCGATGTTGGTGTTTTTGTGAATAAATGCCTTGGGAAATCTAGTGCGAAGACTTCTTATAGGATGCCTAGGGTTGTTGATTTTAGTTCTGTTGGACAGGTAACTTTTGTGTAGTCAAGCTTTCTCTTGCGTTTTTATCTTTTCTTGTTCTTAGTTCTTGCCTTTTTTGTTTTTGATCATCATGCTCAAGTCGTCCCCAAGCTTTGTTTTTGGGGAGAATTTTCAAGACGCGGCAGATAAAATAATCAACGAAGTTGTTGAAGATATTTTGTGTGAGGCAAACAACTAGTGTTGCCTCTGAAGAATTTTGATTGGCTTATGTGTTATTTTCAAGAAACTTGTATATTCTATGTTGTATGTATGATTTGAATAAATGCTCTGTATGATGTATTTTCCATTTTTGTAATTGAAATAATTTTACAACAAAGTTTCGATTTTATGAGAGTTATTTGTTTTTGGTGTGAATTTTAAATTTTGTCTCCTTTATGGATTTTGAAAATGTCGTCCCTCCTTTTTTGCGAAGTGAGGGCTTAAGACTTAGATTTGAAACCAAAATTCTCCTTAGAGAATTTGAAAACCTCGTCCCCTTCTTTTTTGCGAAGTGGGAGCGAAGACTTCGATTTGAAGCCAAAATTCTCCTTAGAGAAATTTGGAAATGTCGCCCCTTCTTTTTTGCGAAGTGGGGCGAAGACTTCGATTTGAAGCCAAAATTCTCCTTAGAGAAATTTGAAAACGTCGTCCCCTTCTTTTTTTTTTGAAGTGGGAGCGAAGACTTCGTTTTGAAGCCAAAAATTCTCCTTAGAGAAATTTGGAAACGTCGTCCCCTTCTTTTTTTTTTTCGAAGTGGGAGCGAAGACTTCGATTTGAAGCCAAAATTCTCCTTAGAGAAATTTGAAAACGTCGTCCCCTTCTTTTTCTGCGAAGTGGGAGCGAAGACTTCGTTTTGAAGCCAAAAATTCTCCTTAGAGAAATGTGTAGGTAATAATTTTAGTTTTGTACTTAAATTATACCTACTTGCCATTTATTTTGTGAAAAACTTTTAGCCAATGCTAAAGCTTTTTGCTTTTCGGCTTTGGAATAATAAAAAATAGTAAAGAATGCACAAGTTGGGGAAACTACTTTCTCATTTATACTTGATATGAGAATTTACAATAGAGTCTGCCTCGTTAAAAAACCACTCACCCTGCGAAGGGTTTCCCCTGAGTGGAAAAAGAGTGCAGCTCTTGATTGAAATTGATGAAATTCTTCTAAGGAATTGAATCTAACTTGCTTATTTACATAAACTTGAAAAAAGAAAATTCTAGGGATAGTACTTGTGAAGATCCCTAATGTTCCATGTGTGGCTTAATTCTTCTCCCTTGAGATTCTCCAAGTGGTAAGAGCCTTGCTGTTTGATTTTGTTATGATGAAGGGTCCTTCCCATTTTTGTTGGAATTTTCCCACGGTGTCTTAGTTTCTTTTTCTCTTGAGTACGAAGTCTCCTAGTTGTAGTTCTGTTTTTACCACTTTCTTGTTGTACCATTTGCTTGTTTCTTCTTGGTACTTTCTCAAATTCATCACGTCTTGGTTTCTTTCTTCTTCGAGCAAATCTTTGCTTGTCTTTTGGTCTTCTTAAACTTGCTATTTCCACATTTGTTCTTGGACCTTCGAACTGGATTTCTTCCGAGTCATTGCTTCATCTCCGTATAATAACTTGAAAGGTGTAAACTTTGTTGATCTTGTGGTGGTTGTGTTGTGACTCCAAACAATTCTTGGTAATTCTTCAACCCACTTTCCCTTTGGAAGTCCCACTAGGTTTTTTTGATATTCCTACACATATTATGCCATTTGCTCTTTCGGCGGCACCATTAGATTGTGGATATTTGATCGATGCAAAGCAAAGTTGGATTCCCAAACTTTCACGGTAGCTTCTGAAATCTTCGCTATCGAATTGAGTTCCATTGTCCAAAGTTATGTGTCTTGGGACTCGAATCTGCAGATTATGTTTTGCCAAAGAAACTTCTTCATTGTCGTTGATGACATGTTTGTGATTGGCTTCGCTTCTATCCACTTTGTAAAATATTCAACCGCAACAATTGCATATTGATGGTTGCCCCAGCCGACGGAGGGGAGTTTTTCAATTATGTCTATTCCCCATCTTGCAAGTGGCCAAGTTGGTTCAATGTCTTTGAATAGGGTTTCTTTGGGGCATTTGACTTGTTTTTGCTGAAATTTGATAGTTGTGGCAAGTTTTCACTATTTTCTTGCTATCTTTTTTGCTTGTTGGCCAATAAAATCCTTGCCTAAATGCTTTCCCTGCTATGGCTCTTGGGCTGCATGATTCCCACATTCTCCGCTATGTATTTCTTGAAGTAGTTCCTTTCCCTCTTAAGCTTGAAATACATTTGAGTAATGGTTCACAAATGCCATGCTTGAAGAGCTTTGGTTGTTGATCGACTTGTAATTTCTTGTTTTGTGCTTCATTCTTATTTCTTCAACTTAAACTTTACGGTTCATAAAACCCTCTTAAGAATGATACTATTGCTGATCTCCGGTCTTAAACTTTCAATGATGTGAATGTATTTTGGTTCTTCAATCTTTGCTTTTATCGAAGATTACGAAAGTACTTGATAAAACACATCGGTGGCAATTTTACTTTTTGGCTGCTTTGCTTTTGCAATTTCATCCGCTTCTTCGTTGTTTGTTCTTGAAATGCTTCAAGCCTTGTGAATCCTTCGAAGTGTTTTTCTTGATCTCGATACTGCAAAATATTTTGCTAACTTCGAGGTCTTTTGCCTTGTAGTTTTTCTCAACATGCCCTGCTACAACTTGAGAGTCGGTTTTGATCGGAATCTTTTGTACTCCCATTGCTCTTGCCTTGCGAAGCCCCCAAAGAACAATGCTTCATACTCAGCGATGTTGTTTGTGCATCGAAATTCTAGTCTTCTTTGCATATTTCATCTTGGCGCCCGGATGGCGAAGTGATTATTGCCGCTACTCCATCCCTAGCGAGCCCCATGCTCCATCACGCTTCATTGTCCATTCTTGACAAGATAGAGTCCATTCTTGATGGTCTTTTTGATCTTCGTGATTTGTTCTTTGGTGTCAATCGAGATAAAATCTGCTAACACTTGTGATTTTATTCTTTGTTCTTTTTTTAATTCAATGAAGTATTGTGAGATTTCAGTGCCCACTTGCTAAGTCTTCCTGAAGATTTACAACTTTGTAGGACATCTTTGAGGGGTTGATTTGTTGGGATTCTCACTTTGTGTGCCAAGAAGTAGTGCTTCAACTTTCTTGTTGCCACGAGCACTGCGTATGCTATCTTCTCAATCTCACGAGTAAAATATTTTTGACCCAGAAAAGGCTTTGGAGACAAAGTAGATTGGTTCTTGCTTTCTTGCGTGGTCTTTCTCTTTTTTCTTGAACTAGAACTGGCAGCTTCTGACCTTCTCGAATCTTTGAGATGTAAAGGAGTAATTCTTGATCAATATTTGGTGTTGTTAATGTTGAAGGACTGGAGAGATATTTCTTTATTTCTTCAAAGGCTTTTTTTGTTGCTCTTCTCCCCCCATGTGAAGTTTGTCTTAAGCCCCTTTCAGTGCTTGAAATATTGGAAAGCTTTTTTCTGTGACTTTGATATGAATCGTTCAAATGAAGCTAATCTTCTGTTAGCTTTTGGATGTCTTTGATGTTCTTTGGAACTTCTGTTTCCATTCTTTGCTTTTATCTTCTCGGATTTGGTTCGATGCCTTTTCTTTGAAACTATGCATCCGAGGATTTTGCCTTTTTTGTACTCAGAAGGTACATTTTTTCGGGGTTGAGTTTGAGATTTGACTTTCTCAAGTTCTCAAATGTTTGCTTCAAGTCCTTTATGTGGTCTTAGCGTTTCTTGCTTTTTACTATTATGTCATCAACATATGCCAACAAATTGTCTCCGATTTGATCTTTAAGTGCTACCGAAGTCATTCCGATGAAGCTTGACCCGCATTCGCGAAGCCCCTCGCCATTCTTTGAAAGCGATGTAAGTTCCAAATGGTGTGATAAAACTTGTCTTTTCTTCATCTTCTTTCTTCATGTAGATTTGATGTTATCAGAAAACAATTGAGGAAACTTAGCATTTAAACTTCCGCGGCCCGATCGACCAATGTGTCAATTCTTGGTAAAGGGAAGTTATCCTTAGGGCAAGCTTTGTTAAGATCTGTGAAATCTATACACATTCTCCACTTTCCATTGCTTTTTTTTACCATCACGATGTTAGCTAACCAAGTTGTGAATTGGACTTCTCTTATGACTTTCGCATCAAGCAGCCTTTGAACTTCAGCCTTCACGGCCATTGTTCTGTCTTTCGAAATCTTCCGTAACTTTTGTTTCTTCGGCTTGTAACTTGGATCAATGTTTAGGCGATGTTCGATAATGTCTCTGGCGACTCCTTCTAGGTCTTTTCTTGACCATGCGAAGACATCTTGGTTGCTTCTTAAAAAATTTATCAATTGTTCTTCCTCTTCTTTTGCTAGATTTGCTCCTATGATAACTTTCTTGTATGCGCTACCATTGGATCTAGCAATACTTCTTTAGTTTCGCCTTCGAGCATGTCTTTGCTTTCTTACGAGACTTCGCATTTTCTCATTTCTTTTTCCTCTTCTTCGATCTCTTCGATTGCCAAAATGTTTCTTTATGCCGGGAGTTGAGTCTTTCTCAATGTTTCTTGCTTACATGCGGTTCCCATGGATTGATATTGGCCCATTGAGTCTTTGGAACTTTCATGCACAAGTAAGAGTAATTGATTACGGCTTTGAAGATGTTTAAGCTCCCTCTTCGAATATGGCATTGTATTGGCTATGCATTTCAACAACATCAAATGCTACTTGTTACATTCTAGCATTGTTTTGTGTTTTGAAAGATAATGGCAACACAATTCTTCCAACCGAGTTTATCCTTTTGCCGGCGAAGCCAACTAGTGGGTATTACGCCCTTCCCAAGTTTTGCCTTTTGATTTGCATTGCATCTAAAGTTGATGCGAAGAGAATGTCTGCGGGAGCTTCCTCCATCCACTAGAATTTTTGTAATGTCCCGACCATCAATGTTTGCTTCGATGACCATGGCATCCATATGTGGATAGTCTTTGAGTTTCATGTCTTGTTACGTGAAGATAATTGGTTGATGTGACCATCTTGTTTTCTTGTAAGGGCCTTCCATTGTAATTGCATTGACTCTTCGAAATAATTTCTTCTCGTTGTTTGTTGAATGTTCTATCTTTGTTTCCCATGATTGTCATTATTCTACCTCTACTTCTTTGTTGACACGGTGGTGAACCGTTGTTTTGGACATTTTGGATGTTGTTTGCCATTGAAGCTTGGCCGTGTACTTTGCATTGGTCCCCATTGTGGCGAGCTATTGCCAAAGGTTGGCAATCGTATATTGGTGGTGGTCCCGGTAACACTTGCTCGGTTGTAACTTGGATCATAATATGCTTGATTGTGTGAAGTGCTTGCTTGAGACAAGAAGTTTATTGATCTTTGATTCTCCATTAATTTGCTCTCTTGTTGTACTTGCTCTATGCTCTTCTTTACCATAGGACACATCTTGGAAGTATGACCAGCCCCTTTGCCATGAATGATGCAATACATCTCTTCGGGCTTTAACATTCTTCTTTCTCCGAATCTTGCTTGATTGAAACCCCCTCTTTGGCTATTGTTGAAGTTTACATGTTGTATTGACTTCATTTGGTTGTTTTGAGCTGAATGTTGTCTCGCTTTGCTCATTGTTGATTTGATTGATGCAAAGTGGTGGTTGGTATTGGTATTGTCTTTGCTCAAAATTTTGGGGTTTAAACCGATTTGTTTGACTTTGCTTGATTTCTTTGTGCATTCTCTTCTTCAGTCTTCTTTCTGAAATCATCGTCTGATCTTGCATATTTCTGAAATTCCTCATATAATTGAGCAATAGTTGTTGGTCTTTCTCTTTTGAGGTGCGAAGACAATTGTCCGGCTCTGAGTCCTCTTATTGCGGCAAATGATTACGACTTAGTGTCGATACGTCCGGGATTTGTGTCTTCATTTGGATGAACCTTTTATAATATTGAATTATTGGCTCTTTTGGATATTGGTTGATGTCAAACGGATCATCACTTGTTAGTCCCGTGTCTTTGGAATCCTTGGAAATCGACTAACAAGGTTGTTCTGAGTTGTTCCCAATTTTTGAGTGATCTTGGTTTGAGCGAAGCATACCATTTCTGAGCTGGTCCTTTCATTGCCATGATAAGTGCCTTCGCTAGTGTTTTATCATCTCCTCCTCCTGATTCAACGGTGCTTGAAGCTCATCAAAAATTGTCTTGGATCTGTTAAGCCTTCATATGTTGGTATGACATTGAACTTGAAGCCTTTTGGCCATTTTGTCATTTGTAAGTCTACTGATAATGAGAATCTGGGTCGATTGTGACTATTGCCTTTTCCTTGTCTTGATTTGTCTTGTGTTCATCTGTGATGATGACTTAGCTTTCTTGGCTATTCCGTTCTTCATTCAGTCTTCTTATTTTTGCCCGGCTTCTTCTATTCTTTGCTTCAATGTTTTCTCTCGGTTCTTGCCTTGCAAGCCTCAAGTTCTTTTGTTTTTTAATCAACTCTTCTTCTAGCTCTTGTAGCTTTCTTGCCTCTTCACTTTGATTATCTTTGGGGATGACTTCCTTGGATACATTGTCTTCGCTTGTTCTTAGTACTTCATCTTCTATTGTTGTTTCTTCGGCAGCCGCTTTCTTGGACTTGTTCTTAGGAGGTCTTCCCATGATTTCTTGATGGTCGTGGGATAGATCGTTGCTCACACAAAATCGGTGGGGGCGCCAAGATGTTGGGTGATTGCTCAACACAACACTTTATTGATGATGATATGGTTTACAAAGTGGCCATTCAACATGGTCATTACAAAGGATGCCGGGGGTATTTATAGGCCCCCCGGCTTCGTAATGGTACAAAAAATACTAGAAATTCTAAATGGGATATCTTGACCTATCTTTCTCGGTGTTGTAATCTTTGTCTTTGCGATGTTCCCTATTGTCTTTGTAGCCACTTCACTATCCCTCGGCCAAGTTGTTGTAATCATCTTCGCTTGAAAACCCGATTCTGGTCTTTTTTTTGTTTTCAACTTCGTTTGTTTTCCTCGCGGAGCCGGAACCCCGAAGTTATCTTCGGTATCTGTCTTGGCTTCATTCCTGTAATCCGAGTACTTTTACTCCATGCGAAGCCAAAACCTTGCGAAGTCACCTTCGTCATTCGCCTTGGCTTCTTCTCTGTGACTAGTCCGATTATCCTGCAATCTTCAAAGTTTGGGACGAAAGTTTAACAGAAATCAAAGTTAGATCCCAACAATCATAGTAACTAACTGATAGTATCCTTCTCATATCCTTCACATTATTGCTTCCATCTAGACCAGAACCCATAGATTGGTACATATTTGACCAATAGTTATGAGTATTTATTCCATTTCCAGTTTTATTGGCCAACATACTTGCCATTGTAATGATAGCTAATGGTACACCACCGCATTTCTTCAAGATTTTATCAGCCACTTCAACTAAATTATCTGGAGGACATTTATCTTCGCTGCCAAAGATTCTTTGGAAGAATAACTTTTTTGAGTCAGCGAGAGACATTTCCAACTTGCCTTGCAACATCAAGAATGCGAGTTGTTGTGATTATTCTACTTCCACATTCATTCTCTATCAAAGCACATTGGATTGTTTCCCACACGGAAGTATCCCATATGTTATCTATGACAATGAGGTACCTATAACACACCAAAAGAACAATATATCAAAAAAAATTAACAAAAGGTTTTTTCCTGCAGGTATTGAAGTCAAAAGGAGCTAATAGTCAAAAGTAACAAAAAAAAAGGGGTAAATAGAATTGGCTTTTAGACATGACACCTGTAGATGTCATTTACTAGAACACACTTCAAATCACAATAATTCGTTGACACAGGCATGCAAAATTCGAAATCATTTCTAGGACAGATCACACTTAATGATGATGATTACAATTACAATAATAATAATTCATTGGCCGGGATTGAAGAAGAGGAGGCCTGATCTCTTTGTTTCATTCATGTAGCAAGTTTGCTCCAATGTAATCACGCATGTAAGATCCGGTAGAAATAGGGGTTGTGTCACAGTACAAAATAGAGGCCCATCAGGGGCGGTGGCATAGCCTAAGGGGGCGTGTGTACGCTAGGGCTGCTGCGGCCCCGTGGCGGTCACGCCATCGTCGCCGCCATCCACCGTACCTTCTCCATTAAGCAATAGTTATTTAGGAAATAAAATATTTAACAAGGAATAGATTAGGAGATTTCTTTAGATGTAAGTCTTCCCGACTATAAATACAAGGGACATGTAATCATTTGAATCAATCAGAAAATAATTAAAGGGGTAACACCCGATAGCTCCAGTCTTCGACTCTCCAACCCTAGCCTCGCGCATCATCATCGCCCGCCGGTGTTGCCTTCCGCCCTGGCGCGCCTGCGCGATGCATCTTTGGCGCCTAGCGCCCGGCCCCGCTACCTCGCCGACCACCGCTGTTCGCAGCCGATCTACGCCGTAATAGTCGTTGGAATCCATCCGGACTATTACATCTGGTATCCGGAGACCACTCGATCCTCGGCATCCACCACCGCCTTCAAGATCGATGGCCGGCGCATGGACAATCGCATTCATGGCGGAGCTCCGCGCCGACATCGACGGCAGTAGGAGAAGGCGATAACAACACGCTTGGAGAAACAACGAGGCGCACAAAGAGGCTGCCATGGATGCCAGCCAACGACGACGTCCCTACCATGGGCACCGCCGACGCCGACGCCGGCAGCTCCGCAAGTGCCGATATCGTCATCATCTCCATCCACGATGAAACCCCGCAAAGATGCGGCCATGCTTTATCCGAGGTACACACCAACGCCGTTCCGCTCGACCCATGACAACGTCCCCGCCATGGGCGCCACCGCCGCTACCATCATCCCTCCATGACCACCAACAACAAAAGCATGGGCACGTCCACCCCAAGGACGCCCCGCTTTCCTGATCTAGATCGGTCAGATCCGGAGGCGGCAAAGACCGATGTCCACCAGTACGCCGATGAAAAGCCTACCCAACTAGGCCAACGTCTCACGGCTACATGAATAGCGCAGATGAGCTCCCCCATTACCAGGCAAGTCCATTCCAACTGATAGGAGCCCCTACCACCTTCTTCAACGCCACAATGACGTCGCCCGGCATCGCCACCAGACGTCGCTAACCACGACGCCCACGACATCGACGACGCTCTCAAAGGCGTCACCGCCTGCAACGACGCCCCGAAGATGCCAACGCCAACAACGATGTCCCCCCGCTCGCCCACCTCGAACGTCAACTTCGCCGCACTCAAACAACGAAATTATACGCACCTCCCGCTAGACGTTCCACGATGCGTCGCGATGGTGGAGATCATCGACCAACAAGCCGCTGATCCACCAGGCGGCTACAATGACGGGCCCGTGCATCCCGGTGCTTGCACCTGCAGCTGCTGGCTTCATGGCATCACGGCGCAGACGGCGCCACCCTCGATGTCTCATTAGCGGATCATCAGTCCGCCACTACCCGCGCCACCTAAGCCGTCCCTACCACCCTGGCAGTACGCGGCTCGCTTGACTCCACCATCAAACATTGGAGCAACCGACCGGGCACCAAATCCCGCGATGAAGATCCAACTCAACTGCGACAACTCATCGCGCCCGGAACGCTACATAAAGTACGCCGCTATCCACGGCGACAGAGCGGCATATCCCCTCGTTCCCCTCGCATGATTAGGAAGGCGCCCTTTGGAGGACGGGGACACCTTCACACGGTGTCTCGCTTGTGACTTCGGGCCGTCCATCGACATCGATGTTGTGCGGCGACCAAGCGCGACCTCAACAGCCGACGCCTGCACGACTACGTCTATGCTTCCAAGTTCACCAACGGCCTCTCTACGCCTTACCAGGAGAGGCCCTACAGCCGAGGCGCCCGCCCGCGAAGGACACCGCGATCCACCTCGCTCATCTCCTTAACGCCCTCCGCCACGCGTTTGCACAACTCGGCGACAGGCGATGGACACGGTGACAAAGCAATGATGACATCGCCATCGACAACTCGGCTATGGCAACCGGGACGACTCGATGGCCAAACCATCCGGCTCCCTCGATCCTCGACGACACAAAGCGCCCTTGTACCCTATGAGGCCCTGAGGCGCCGGCTGCGGTCTCTACGAACCCCGAGCTTCAAGTCATCACCACGACCTTCGAACTACAAGTTGCGGCGCCGACTGGATCTTTTACATCGGTGAGATGGCTCCGCCCTGAACGTAACGCCTTCCTACGTGACTACATGAACACCTACGAACGCTTCGACATTCACGGCAAGTACGACGACAAGGAGAACGCGCCCGGAACACGCAGTCTCCTACCTCGCCGACCTCGTCACTACCCCGGAGGCCCTCATCCAGCCTAAGCCCGCAACCTCTACGAACCACGAGCTCAAAGGCGATCAACGGCTCCATTGAAGTCCAGGCTGCGGCGCCCATGGGACCCTATGTGACAAAGATTGTCGCACTCAACCGCTACCATGCCACAACATCATCGACAATGTTGTAGGATGTTCTCCAACTAGCGGGATCGCCGGCATACACTTGCGGCCGGCCTCAACCACGGGACGACCATGCCATCGGTGCCGATCTTCTTCTTCTCGCGACAACGACCCCATGCATGACACCAACTTGGAGGCGACCGCGATGTGAGCATCCCACCTTTGATGGGTCGTACTACTACTACTCCTAGGCATTCTTCGGGATATGCAGCGCTAGCCTCGCACACCGTCAACGTCGACTACCGGACAACAATGCAGCGCGTCCGGAAAAGGGGGGAGGTGTCACAGTATAAAATAGAGGCCCATCAGGGGCCGGTGGCACAACCCAAGGGGGCGTGCGCACACTAGGGCTACGGCCCTGTGGCCGGCCGCTGTCATCGCACTGTTACCTTCTCCATTAAGCAATAGTTATTTAGGAAATAAAATATTTAATGGGGAATAGATTAGGAGATTTCTTTAGATGCAAGTCTTCCCCGGACTATAAATACAAGGGACTTGTAATCATTTGAATCAATCAAAAATTAATTAAAGGAGTAACACTCGACAACTCCGGTCTTCGGTTCTCCAACCCTAGCCTCGCCACCCCCCAACGCCGTTGCCGCCCTCGCCGACCACCGCCTCCGATCTACGCCATAACGATCAATTGGAATCCATCCGATCATTACGGTGGTGATCCCGGTGATCGTCGTGTCACTGAATCGACCATGGTTTGTAACACTCTGTCTACTTAATTAAAAACGCGCCTAGGCGTCCTCTCAAAAAAAATAATAACAATAATACCATATGGACATTCTAGGATGAAAAAGACTTAAGTGTAATATGCTTATGATGAAAAACAGAAATAACAGGGGCTGTTGGTTAAAGAGTTAACACATGCCTCTTAAATCGGGGTTTCTTTTTCAATTATATGTGAAAGTTATTTAAAAGCGAACATTTGGGTTTCAAAAAACCCGGATAAAAAATATTATCAACTACAAACTTGTATTAGATCTACAACTTTGGTGTAGACTACATCAACATAAATGGTTGTTTAAAAAATTCAAAAAATGAATTTTAAAATTAGAGAACCTAAAATAGATAATTGAGCCTCTAAATGGTTTTACATTAAGAAGTTGTCAACTATATAGTTGTAGATTTTACCGGAACTACAACTTTGATATATACTATGTCAACATCCGAGGTCATTTTAAAATTTTTTAAAAAATAAGTTTTGAAATCTTGTAATTGAAAACAAATATTTGATCGTTCAAAATATATTAAGTAAAAATGTTATCATCTACAAAGTTGTAGATCGTATCGAGGTCCACATCTCTGATATAAAATTTGCATTGAAAAAGTTATACTTTGTTTTACAAAAGAGAAGGACAGAGACCAAATAATAGGTGGACCCCATAGCTAGTGTAGAGAGCGAGAGAGATCAAGAGATGCAAATGACTGAAATGATTCTCTGTAATTGATGATTGTGTACAATGTCAGAATATATACAAGATCTAGATGACCGAATAGGTGCCTGTTGAGAGGTGCCTTGACTCCTACGGAAGTGCCCGAAAGGGCCTAACTAGTTACCGTCGTTAGTAAATCGCTAATGATGGTAATTATCCTAATTGATCACTAATAATAATACTAATTATTCCTAACACTCCCTTGATCAATTGATCTTGCGTAGGCTCCATATAATCTTGTTGTAGGCACCGTTGTGTATTCGTCATAGTCTTGAATCTTTGGAAAACCCTATAGGAAAAACCAAAGTATATCGATATACCGAGGCAAAGCTCCTTAAAACCCAATGGGAAAAATAAGGAGAACAACCATGATATATATAATTCCCAATGTTTATAGACCCTTTAGGTGATCCTAAAGACATAGTCTAAAAACAATTTGATCAAAGATCAATATATCATATATAATATTATCCTTAAAAACCCCTCAGTAGGGAAAAAAATAGATAATATGACAACATCTCACAAAAACCTTGTAGGCAAAATGTGAGGAGAATCTTTAGAAAAACCCAATGGGAAAAATCCAAAGTATCGGTATATCGGTAAAACTCCATAAAACCCAATGGAAAAAATAAGGAGAAACCCCGTGATATACAATCACCAATGCTTTTAGACCCTTTGAGATAAGTTCAAAGTCTTAGTCTAATAACACTTTGACCACATGGTCAATATGCTCGTATATCATCTTCTAAAAACCCCATTAAGGGAAAACTTGATGATATAGCATATAACTTTATATAGCCATTGCCTCATCAAAAACTTTATATGAGAAAAACCTCGAAAGGAAAAAACTCAAATAAAGAAAAGAGTAAAATGTAGCATATGTCGCAATATCATCCACCAAAAAACCCTATGGGAAAAACGGATGATAGGACATAATCTTGTGTCGATATTGCCTCATTAAAAACTTTATATGAGAAACCCTATGGGAAATACTCATACAAAGAAAAGAGTGCAATATGATGTTTCAACAAGTTATAAATCGGAGAGACGAGAGACTCTCCCCCCCGAAACTTACAAACCTTTCATACCAATATCTACTCAATATATAAGAAATGTGGAGTATGGTAGACTTTATGAATATCTGCTTTTAGATTATCTTAGTTTGCAAATGTTCATATGTCCATATGATCTATGGAACAGAACCATCTTAATGCAAAATATTGCAATAAGTATAACTTGTCTCCATCTAAACAACACAAGATGCATTACCTTTATAGGTAAGAACCTTTGATTCAATAGAATCATTACCACATAACTTCGAGATCACGATATATCATTCGTCAAGCTATGCACATTCATGTGTAGCCTTGTATATAATATTATGTCAAAATGATTAATGGAATTGACCATTAAATGTCTACTTAAAGACTATTGCGATCGGTCTTTCCATATTTATGTAAAGCCTATTTCAATGATCCGAATTTGGGGATCTTATAAATAACCGTAATCAAAATATCCATATAATCGGATCTTGGATTATACCAAGATCGCATGTGCTATTTTTTTGATATGTCAAAGGTATTCTTGACTTCAATCTACCAACATTTGGTAGAGTAGCGCTACTACTAGATAGCAAATTGTTGCAAAGGTAATATCCGCCGGGAACTTTGCAATATATATACTAAGCGCATAAATAGCATACAGATAATGGACCACATGTCCCAATATCTCATTTCAATCACTATGGTATAAAACAATCTTCCTCTATCATGAGGTAGAACAACCATAGGATTACTTTTCATATTGAGTCATTCAATATGATGAGGATATATATATAGCTTTACTATAAAACCCGGGAGAAGATACTTGGATCCTAAACACAAAATAAAAATTTTGGTTACCATATCTCCCATCTCTAAACTCCGTCTTTAGATTACAACGTGCTATTGATAAGTGTTCATTACCAATGATGTCAAGATTGTTGACAATCATATAATACTAGGAAATCCAATCAAGGACTCCAAAATGAACACCACGTGTAATCAATCTTGTATCCCTTCAATTTAAGGAATACATAGAATGTCAATTGTACCAAATTCGACTTAACGCATTAAGTCATATATTGACTTAAGCAATACACAATATGTGTTATGCTTTTATGTATGGATGTTTGGTATGTGAACTCCTTCCTAAGCTTCACAAATATACCAAATCGAAAGTGATTATATGCAATCACTACACCTATCAACTGCAAAGATAGATGCTTTTGTACTGCCAATCAAAATTAGTATCGGAAATTTAACTTACTATGGAGAATAATTGCATTGAAAAACAATGCTTTGGGCTTTATGTAAACCCCTTTGTGCTACTAATCTTGCCGTGAGATATCTCACCACCACATTGTTCTCTATCCATCCTTGGATGAGAACACTTTTGTACCCACAAGAAAAGGTACATGAGGTGTTAGCTTTACACTCCTAACTCCTCTTTTTTCGGTGAGCAAACTATCTCTGTATGTATAACTCAACAAGTTCGAAAGAAGAGTGACAAAGCACTCGCCATGGTCTTATTAACTGGATAACTTGGAATATTGTATACAATTTATTCAGAGAAGTATGTGTCATGACATGTAGACTTTGATATGATCAAATTCTCCTATTATTAAAACTCAAAATGAACCCTAAATGACTTATCGCGACTTCCCAAAGCGAGAGTCGTGGCTTTCCGATGTCCCAAAGACGTGATTTCGATGCACCTCCGAGCTAGGCTTGTGGATTATAAATATCCACAGGACATAACATGTCCTCTAGGTGTCTTTCAACCAAACGGTTGAGTTGCATTTGCAGTCTTCTTTTGCTTGCCAGCAATCGCATCTTGCCTCTTGGAAGTGCTTCTCCCCCTCTTATAGCCAATATGGGGGTGAGTGGTTTTATTAGGTACCTCCACTCTTTCTAGCACCTTCCTTGCAGGATGGAGAGACTTTGTAACACCTCTATAATCTATGAAAGTATTTTGGTAGTTTGTTTGCAATACTATGCAAACAATTCTTTGAACTCAATGTTAATGTCCATTTTCCAAGTGAGATATTGATACGATCGAGAGCGAGTCCAACTAACTCCTCTGAATTCAATATCCACAATATGGACAAACCATTGATTCAGTTATTTAGTATGTGATCTTGAGCTTGAAATGCTTTATGCATTACAAATATTTTCCGGGAATTATATATGGTACTACTATTCTCCCCTAATGCCCGGAAAAGCTCATGTATTCAAAACCAAAGATACGGGTTGTAAATAGATCCTCTATAGAGATCTAGATACTTTGAACAATCGACAGAGATTGAAATTTTAGATTGATCCCCGTTTCTGTATGGACCCATCAATGTATCTTTGCGGTGGTGAGATTGGTGCGTATACAACGTAACCTAATCTTACGCAAATAGGAAATCTTATGAATTCCAACGTCTTGAATGCATATGGGGATATGCGGTTAAGCATAAGTCGAGTGTGTAAATCTACCGGACTCCAACATGAAGTTGGCAAATAGCAATTTTTTACTAATAATGGTCTTGTATGATCTTCATATCATACTTATAAATTCCAATTTATCCCTTTGGCTATGTTATTAAACTTTTATTGTACCTAACAATCGTCATTGAAGGTACAAAGTTTAGTAGTGTTCGGGATAATGCTCATAACAAGAGCCGTGATCTACCAAATACAAGGCTAAGTGTGGATACTTCCACACTTTAGATCATATCATAGATGTATTTATACAACCATGAAATGCCCGAACTGTCCGCACAATCTTTGTGTCGGACTTAAAATATTCTTTTTCGAAAATGATCAAGGGATCTAAGTCAATCTTATTTTAAGATAAGGGTCTTAAAATCTATTTCCCTATGGTACTTACCGTATCCATACTTTGGGGAATCCTGACCAAAATAATTGCTATTAATTTTTCACGTATCTCTTTGGATGGCTATGTTGATCATTCCAAATCTTAAATGAATCAACAACGTGAAAAATTCTTATGCTTTAACATGTTGTGCGGGGATAGTTGTATGTATAATACAACCAAAGTGAGACTTATCTCATTACTTATGTGCCATATCTAATGTTTTCATTTTATGTTTCTCTATGAAAACATAAATGTCTATTTGGGCACATATCAATCCCTATTAGGAAAATTCCCGCACAATCTATATATGACAAGAAATAAATGAAATTCTCGTCTAATATATAGAAATCCATAAATATTGTCGAGTATCAAATTCATCAAAATGATACTCACAATAGTTATGACAACAAGTGTTACAACATATTTCGATGGACATTAGAAATTTCCTAGGAGCTACAAATTTTAAGATTGAAAACCTTTCAAATCTTAAGTCTTTACTCCCCTGTTATCCCTTACTATTTGATATAGATCAATCTCAAACTTAAGAGTATGACATTGTTTAGCATTCTGCTAAACACAACCACTTATATGACTTTATTGTGTCATTATGTGGTTCTTATTGTCACGACTTCGATTGCACATAGGGCCTTTTGCTTTCATCATTGGAAGTAAATTGTATGAACAATAAGATCTAGTCTTAAAGATATGATCTACCAGTATTGTTCATAATACTCATGAGGAGTATGCCATAAAGTATGTGCATTTCCTTTCCATAAGATATTCTTATCGATAATCTTTATGGATGTAGTACCTTAACAACAGCTAGGTACAATTTCATTGATCTATAATAAATAACCCCTAAGTACGGGTCATTAATCTCTTCTATTAGTTTATGGGATAAAACCAATATTAATGTCCATTTGTCCATGTGGGATATTGATGCCATCGAGAGCGAGTTGAACATACTCCTCTCAAGTCAATATCCACAACATGTGACGAACCATTGATTTAATGAGTTTACAACTAAGATAAACTCAAAATCAAAATGGTAATGTTGTAATCTCAATTGCAATATTTTATAGGTGTATATCTTATCATAGTTTTGGATTATTGTAGGTAGTCACATAAATGTGTAGACCATATAATCTAATCATCACAAATTTTGTAATACATAAGACAAGATAATCTCTATGTCAATGACAAAGAGTAGATCTTTATAGTAGGCAAAGTGAATTGTTGCCTAAGCAAGCACGGTCTCAAGGCGGTATAATTCACTAGAAATTAAGCGCCAGACTTAGGACTCTACTACCTTGTGTAATACAAAACAATGTGATGACTAAAAATTAATCCAAAACTTTTTATTTTGATTAACAACACTGTGTAGGTAATCATCAAGTTTCTAGGAAACAAGATGTAGACAACAATAGGTGATTAGATCACTGCTATGGCACGATCTTAAGGTAGGATAATTCACAAGGAATTAAGTGCAGCCAATGCCATAGACTCTATTATCTTGTGTTTATTAATCAAAATAATCAAGATATTTATATTGCAATTTTAATCTTAAAGATAATATTGCTAAATGGCATCTAAGTAACTAGAAAATTTAACCAAGATGTGGTGCAAAATTGTGGTTTGGAAGCACCAACATACTCAAATCTATTATATATAACTACAAATGTAACCTATATGTTGGTGCAAAATAGGGGTTTGGGGGCACCAACATATGCCAAACAATAAACAAGGTCACAAATGTAATATGTATGTGGTGCTAAGGGGGACTGGGTGCACCACATACTCCAAACAATATAATAGAATCACTAATGATATTGTAATATAATATAATAAAACCATAAATTATATTTACAACCAACAAACTATGTATATTTAGACATGAACAATTTTCTGGTCTAAAAACAAACATAAACAATGTATATAGGAGCAAAACTCCACCGTACACAACTGTTATAGTCAAAGACTTAAAGAATATTATAGACCTAGAAAACATGTCTAAATATTATCATAGTAAAATCAACTACAATATTATAATGACTCAAAAATAAAATTTCTATTTACACATGGTAAATAATATGCATCATAATCTATATGAGGTCTAAAACGAGCATTCATATGAGGTATAAATGTAATATATATTGCATTGATATATGGAGAGGGCTCGACATAAAACTAGAAGAGTTAGAAATAGGAGTACGTTACTAATTTATTAGGAGGATCCGGTAATTCCTAGAAAACAGAAGTGCTGATGTGCAAAAGAGCACAATCTTATCCTCTCCCCATCCCACTCTCACGGGCGTACGCGTACGGTTTCCTTCGGGAAACGTCGTGTCGCTCGGCCTCGGGCGGTTGGGCTTCCGCGACTGTGAGGGCGCTGCCGCCGCCTGCCATCCGCATGACTCCGGCCGCCGTCGTTCAGCCCCGCGCCGTCGCTGTGAGTCGGTCCTTCAGCCGCCAGTGGGGAGACCAAGCGTCGGTCGGGGCACCAGTTGTGGTTGCGGACGCGGGAGTCGGCCGCAGCGTGAAGCCGCGAGCGCGTGTCCGTGTACAGGCCACAGGGCCGCGCGAGACCAAGCCACAGCCGGCCGGGGCTTCCAGCACCCTACTCCGCGAGCGCGAGGGCCGTCCGCGGGAGGCGCGTCGCGCCGCGTGGTACCAGCCTCGGACACCGCGCCGCAGGTTTGGGGCTTCCTGCGCGAGCCGTGCGGACTTCGCGTCAGCGCCGGTCGCGGTCGCGGCCAGGGGCGTGCGCGAGCGCCGTCGGGGCTGCAGCGCCTGGCCACCATCGCGGGTGCGCTGGCCGGCCGTTCGGGGGCTGACGTCGTCGGGCAAGCAGCGAAGCCGAGCGGGGGAAAACGGCACCGGTGGCCGTGTGGGGTGAGAGGCACGGCGGGGAAACCGCCGATCCTTGTGTTCCAACGAACTCCTCCGGTGAACTTCTCTAGAATGGTAACACCGGTTTTCTCTCTGCCTGTAACGTCAGTGGTGGCAGAGCAATGCGTGTCTGATAACGTGTAGAGAGCGAGAGAGATCAAGAGATGCAAATGACTGAAATGATTCTCTGTAATTGATGATTGTGTACAATGCCAGAATATATACAAGATCTAGATGACCGAATAGGTGCCTGTTGAGAGGTGCCTTGACTCCTACGGAAGTGCCCGAAAGGGCCTAACTAGTTACCGTCGTTAGTAACTGCTAATGATGGTAATTATCCTAATTGATCACTAATAATAATACTAATTATTCCTAACAGCTAGGTCAGCAAAACCACCTAGAAACCTACTTTGAATTGGTTAAGGGGGTATTTTGTTTGGTTTTAAAAATAAAGGTGTGATATTGAAGTTGAGAGGTCTTTTAAATTCAGCATATAGTTTAATGGGTGAATCAAACTTTACTCTACCTAGAAAGGCCATACCAGTAGCGACTTATCTTTTAGAACAGAGAGAGTACTTCATGTTTCCTTATAATTTTTTGAAAAGTGCTTTCTAATATGAAATCTTGACGATAAAATTAGTTTGATCTTTTTCACTATTACCAATGTCATACTAATGTTTTTGAAAAATGCTTTTCAATATGGAATCTTGACGATAAAATTAGTTTGATATTTTTTTTCACTATTAGCAATGTCATACTAATGTACATGCGCTTTTCATTTAAGCTATATAGACTCAGTATTATGAGTAAAACTCAGAACACAGAACACAGTAAAACTCAGAAAACAGTAATTTCAAGGTAAGATTTGCTGTTAGAACAACCCTTTGTGGCTTATATTTCCTGAACATCGCATCCATTAAAAAGTTATTTTGGGCTAATGAAGAGGGATAGAGACGAGGTGAGAGAGAGACAAGTGGAATATAGTCCATTTTGTCTCTGCCCACTTGCCCCCAGCAATAAGGAGGGCGGCAGAGGTCTATTGGTGCCATATCGCTGTCCTTGGCGTGTCAGAATGGCGTAGTAAGACTATGTTTTTTTCTATATTATACAAATCATATGTTTTGTATACGCCATGAGATGATTTTTATACAAAATTTTCCCTCTCAATGATATCTACAACCTTCAGACCTAACTTGTTTCGTCTAAAATTATTAAGTTGCCTAAAAATGGGCAGAGTCGGATGGAGATAAAACACTTATGAAAATTTAGCTCTCCACAAGATCAACAACATTTTAGTTTCGAGTTTTTTATTTGAATTATTTATGCTTAAGGGGCTTGTTACTGCAGAAAAATCACATCTTTTCATATGTGTGTATTTGGAAGGCTACAAAATTTATATGAAAGCTGTAACTTTGAGAGCAAAAATTTAGATGAACCTAGTCGATCGAGAGCAACAATACGCTCAGATCCTGTAACCACATGTTGAATCATAAAAATTGCATACACGTGTGTAAAGAGATAGGCACTTACGTACCTCTTGTCTTGAAGGAACCTTCTCAGCTCGTTGATTAGTTGGCCGTCAGTCCATGTGCCCTGATTGATTTCTTTGTATTCGTTCCCATCAAGCTGGTAGAGCATGTCCTTGAAAATCTTGACTACGGCAGGAGTATGAGACACATAAACAAATGCTCCACAATCAAATTGCCCTTTAATCTTCTCACACACAAGATTAGCAAGAGTAGTCTTGCCTAGTCCTCCAAAGCCGATGATAGACAATACCACCGGCTGCTTCATTGATGCCTCGACGCCCTCCATGAGCCTTTTCACAAGGTCAACACTCTTCTCTTCAACGCCAACAAGCTCTTTTCGCCTTTCACGTAAAGAGCCGATATCCGCAGTTGTCGATGCTTCTACCAACAAGAGCTCAGAAGGAACCAGATCAACCTTGTACCTGTCACGCCGCTCACTAACATCCTTTATGCGGCTCCCCGATCTCCCCCTGATGTCAAGGCCGATGCTATGCTTGATCTTGCCTCTTGTCGGCAGGTGGAGGCTTCTATCAATGAATCCCTTGAAACTATGTGGCTTGCCATCACCAATTCGCTCCATGAATTTGTCGATGTTGTCCTCGAGGTCGTAGGACAGCTCCCTCACCTCCCTCCGTCCACAGCTTGACTTGGATGTCGGGTGGCTGGTCGACGGGTGCCTCAGAGACCTTGATGAGAGCAGCTTCCATGCTCTTGAGCTCAATCTCCAGGAACATGATCTCACCCCTAACCTTCTTCTGTAGTTTGTACTCTTCATTGATCAGCTTGGCCAGCTTGGGCAGGAGGCTGCCCATCGCTCCAATAACTATCTCCGCCATGGTTTGCTCTGAGAGCTCTTACTGATGAGTGATGACTGATGGTGTGGTTTGAGAAGCAGGAGGCACACCTGCAAAATCAAGGACTAGCATCAGACCTGTGAGAGATACAGAAGAACAACACAAGATAGAATCAAGCCTAACCTTGTGACAAGGGAAGCTATCGACGGCCACAAGAATGACAAGTGAAGAGGTTCACAATCTCTGCTCGAAGACAAGAGACCCAATACAGGATCTCAAGTCAACAAGGAAAACCACGGAAAACGTCAGATGGAGATATGGTAGGCAAAGGGAGCAAGGCAAATAATGGACCGGCTGAGCAAGATGAGAGGGGCGACGCTCTGATTGCCAAGAGGGGCTGAGCAAGATATAGTAGGGGGCCATGAGGGTATGTCACGGAGTATGCATAGTTGCATTGCATTATTATTGCCACGGTGACCTGCTATCTACTCCTTCCGGCCCATTAAGGCGTGTTATTATGATGGTGAGTTGGCGACATGACCTGCCATCCACACCATCTGTCCCATAAGATTCAGTTGTCAGGGATCATAAACCAACAAGTGGAACCAATCCAGGGAGGAATTGGTTTAAAAAAAATGCAAGAGTTCCCACCGGCTCTAATTTCTTGGATGCACTATTACCCATATTTATAAGAGCTCTTTTTTAATCTCTCTCCTCTCATAGAGCCGGTGGAGTCAATTTTTTAGCTCCATTGGCTCTGTGAGAGGAGAGGAGAGGAGAGGAGAGAAGAGAGAGAAAGAACTAGACAATAGAGAAAAAGACCTATGTATAGGTAATCATAAGGGCATCAGATTTATAGGAGTATTATTGAAATTATGTCAAGTACTGTTTACTTGAAGAAAAGCACGAATAGCACTAGTATTCGATGACATTAGAGGACAATGTAATTTCCTACCGTGCACAGAAAAATACGTGTGAAGCCTGAATCCCACATTAGATGTTACAATACTAATTTATATCATCCCGTGCTCTGCTGCTCTGCATGGGCTAACAAATTTATGGGAGAAAATATGAGTACCCTACCAATGTCACAAAAGGATTGTTGAATATCCAACCGAGCAGGGAATCCTTTGCAAAAAAGCAGAAGCAGTTCCTGATGCTGACAAAGAAATAATTGACAGGTGAATTATTGCCTGTCACGGAGTCAATGCATACAGAGTAGTAGTAGTTACATTGTATTATTGCCTTTGTTATTAGGGCGTCCTCAGCGGTAATCGCTGGCAGCCGACGATTTCTCCAACTGCTGGGCCCTACACATTAGTTTTTAATCATATTTGCTTCCCTGCCAGAGTCCATCGGCCACCTGCCCACCAGTGCGTGTGCTCGCTTGGCCTCGGTCTCTGTGCGAGACGAGCGACGAGAGAGTCGCTAGCGCTTCGTCCTCTTTCTTTCTCATTGGTCAAGTGATCCTCCTAGCTAGCAGATTGTCAGCCATTGTGGACGCCCTTATGACAGTGAATTGGCGACGTTACCTGCCAACTGCCATTAACTATTGATGGCAGGCACAGGGAGTTGAGGACTGAACTTTCTTAGGACTGAACTTTCTTGGTGCTAGGTTGTTGAGGACTGAACTTTCTTGGTGCTAGGTTGCTGAGATTCAATTTGGTATCGAAACAATTTCAGCTACCGCGAAATTACAAAATTTGGCTAAATTTTAACCAAAAATTTTTAGAGATTTGCACATGAACTATGTTTTTTTTTTTTCTAAAGATGATAGATCTAAACAAATACTAGCATGATTTATGACTATATAAAATTCGCAAAATTTCGCCAATATTTTGAACCCTTGACGAGCGTCTGCTCTTCCACTAGAAATTCGAAAGAGCAACTGCCAACATAGGAGCAAGTTAAAGCAATGGAGGTCAGGAATTGCAAACTGTATATACCTCTGGTCTTGCCCGTCCGAATTATATTCAGCTGTTGTTCTTCCTAGATGCTGTTGTAGGCTTGCACCATGCCGCAGCCCGGCGCCTGGTGACAAGCACAAGCAGTGACCACCGCCTTGCCACCCTGTGTTCTGCGCCGGCTGCGTGCTTCTCCATCCTCCGCCCGTCTGCTCCGTGCCTGGCCGCTTCCCCATCTCCCCGCGCCACCGTCCTCCTCTGGCGGCCGCCGCCCCGGTTGGGGCATCGGCGGCGAGCAGAGATGGAGTGAGGCTCAGGCCAGGGTCACTTTGCAAATGGAAATGAAGGGAAGCGGTGAGCCCATTTAGTTGGCCGTTGGCCCATTAACCACAAGAACTTAGCCCACTCAGTGCTCTCGGCCATTTTTTGTTTAAAAAATTATTTTTCCAAGAAAACCAAATGTTCAAACGCCTCCAACTTGTGAAACCAATTGAATTTACAACTTACTCACTCCATCTTAAATTATAAGTCATTATAAAAATTTTAGAGAGTCAAACCATCTTAAGTTTGACCAAATTTGTATAATAAAATAATAACATTTTTTTAATATCAATTACTCCCTCCGTCCTATGGAGACGTCGTTTTTGATTTTTGAGTACCGTGCTTGACCATCCATTTTATTCAAATTATTTTAGCAAATCATAAAATAAATAGGTTATAACTGAAGTATGTCCAATGATAAAATAATTATAATAAAATAAATAATATTTATATAAGTTTTTTGAATAAGACAAATGGTCAAATTAAATGGCATGGAGTTCAAAACGATAATCTCTATGGGACGAGAGGGAGTAAGTACTATTAGATTTTTTTGTTACTTATATTTTTATTGTAGTATTATCCATTTGATGTCACAAATCAATATTTATAGTTTTCTCTATAATTTTGTTTAAACTTGAAATGCTTTTTCTCTCTCAGGATTCTTAGATGACTTATAATTTCGTATGGAGGGAGTACGTGATTTTGTCCTTGATGGCTCTACATCACACGCGAGTAGATAAATCAAACTATGTTGATAATTTAAAGGATAAAATAAACTTTTTAAAAAATTATAAAATGATTTTTGCAAAAAATATATGCAGATATTTTTTTTTCCTAGAAACATAGGGAAACTAAAAAAATCCTAAAATCATTCTTTGTTCTTAGAAAATTCATAGGAAATTAGATTTAGACTATTAAAATACGAAAATAGTTTTAGATGTTTTTTTCTAAATTTATGCTCTATCTTATAGTGTCTATCTTGGAATGATGGGTGCTTTAATAAGCTTTTAAAAACTCTAAAAGTGAGGCCAGTTTTAGTGTTGTTTTGTCTGGTAACACTTGTAAAACATTAAAATGCTAAGCACAACACTTCTACACCACTTTCTATCTCTTTTTTGGAAGGCGCCAAGAGCTTGGAGGAGCCGATGAAGAAGGCACAATAAGCGGGCCAATTGGTGTACTCTCCGTTGGCTATCCACTTCGGATCAACCCAGGACGGGGGGATGCCGGGATGGAGCAGCACCCCTTCCACCTTGTCCCAAAGCTCTGCGAATTCAATGAGGACGGCGTCTATGTATGCTCCAAAGATGTCCCATACCCACCGGCCGCTTGCGGCGGCCGTGAACCAAGCATCCTCGCATCGGCGGCCCGCCGCACGGAAGAGATTGGGGCTAAGTGGCGGATACCGTCTAGAAGCCGTGCATCGGTCCGAGAGCGAATGGTGGCGCCATCGCCCACTACCACGAGACCAAAGCACCAAACATCGCCTCCATTGCGCCGTTCGGGCGGCCCTAGCAAGATTATTTAATGGCGTCCCCCGGTTGAGTTCAACGCGTCCACTCCCACCGCAGCCTGACGGCGAACCCGAGCACTTTCAGGTCCAGACGGCCCTGCCCATCATATTCCTTAGGCAAGCACATGATGGGCCATGCCACCCCAAGCACTTTCCCGGCGGCCGAAGTTTGTGCCCGTCTAGAGGAACGCATGTCTCCTCTTGTTAATTTTGCTGACGCCCAAGGGGAGAGAGCACAACAGATGGAGACGTGAACTAAGATCATCGAGAGCGTTGTTTGTGTCAACATTGCCCTGGCGGGCGTTCATTAGAAGGCCGCCTTACCCGTGGGAGTCCGAGCCGAGACAAAGTCGATGATGGACACCCTACTAAGCCTCGAAAGTGATAGAGGCGCCCCGAGGTACCTCGTGGAGAAGCAAAGGCGGCAAGGGAAGACCTCCTAGAGCGCGGCCACCTGTGATTTTGAGCAGTGGATAGAAGCGATTGAGCACTTGTCCAGGACGGTTGCCATCCCCCCGGCCCGGTAATTGCGTAGACTAGCGGGATTCCACACCTTGTGCAAAAGCACCATGATCGCTTCATTGAGGTGGTGGAAATCTCGAGAAGTCCATGTCCCATAGCGGCTCGTGCAGCGTCCCGGACCAGAAGCGATATCCCACGTCGCCTTGTAGAATCCTCCATTGAAGCCATGCATCCAAAGCCGGGGCATGGCGGCGGTGGTGTTTCCTTAGGCTGCCTTGGCCACCGTTCTGCGGTGAAAGGCAGCTCAAGGTCGTTGAGGTCTAACTGCGGCAAGCCGAGTTGCGCAAGATCAATGCGGTGAAGCCAAATGAATGGAGCACCAAGGATGTCATTGTAGAAAGTATAGACAACGTCCGCCTTGTCCTCTTCATCGCTGAACGTCTGGCCGTAGTGTTGGACTGCAAGTAGGTAGTTTTTCTATGTCGGTGCTAGACATGCAAGTGGAAGTATTTGGTGCATGCGTCCTCTTCACACAAGTGCCTCGCTCACGCCGCGCCGGCCATGGTGTGGGTGTTAGCGATATTGATATCTTCATGTATTGTACCGTGGATAGGATATTCGACATGTTAGTTAGTTGATCCTATCTTGTAACTTGTTCTTGTAACACAAGTAGATGACTTGTATCTAGGGTAATCGTTGTACATCTCCTTGACTTGTAAACCATGCCGGGGTGCTTCCGTGCCTATATTAACATGCAACCGAGACCCGGAAGGGTATCTCATTCCCTCCATTCTCACATGGTATTGAGCCCGTTTCCTAGTGGAAATCAAGAATGTCGCTCCTTGCTTCATCCGCGGCATCTGCCGCTATGGCACTCGGTTTCTTCCCCATGACCGAGAAGCTGAACCGCAACAACTACCGAGGCTAGAGCGCCCGGATCCTATCGGTCTTTGAGGGGGTGCTCAAGTCGGCGGACATGTCGATCCGGATGGGGTCACTCCGGAGAAGTACCTGCCAAAGAAGAATCAAGCTGACGCCGACAAAGAACTTGTGCTCAATCCTGAGTACACCAAGTGGTTCTCGAGCTACTTGGCGACCAACCTATCAAAGGAGATGTTGGGCCATGCCACGATGTCCACCACCGCGTGTGAGGCGGGGGATCATCGCCCCGGGATGAATGCATCCCGGTCAAGGGCGAGAATCATCGGCACAAGGATGGCACTTGCAACCGCATCTAAAGGTTCATCCACTATCGCTGAATATTTTTCCAAGATGAAATCATTGGCGGATGATATGGCGGCAGCTAGCCGCAAACTCGAAGACGACGAGCTCGTGTCGTACATCCTCACCGGGTTGGACCTTGAGTACAACCCGATTGTCTCTGCCATCGCCGCACGTGTGGATCCCATCTCCGTCGGGGACCTCTACACCCACCTGTCTCCTTCGAGCAACGCATGGAGCTTCCACGGTGGAGGGCGGCAGTCCTCCGCAAATCTCATGGCCAAAGGCAATGACCGTGGGAACAACAGCCCCACATGTGGTGGGGGCGCTCCGACAATGGCGGCGGGGGTGGCTTTGGGGCGCGGCCAGCCAGGAGGGCGATCCGCTAGCGTCCCAAGGGAACGTTCAAAGCTGGGCCGATGTGCGGACCTCTGGGGAAAGAGGGCCATCCGACCTTCCGCCGCTTCAAGAGACTTGACACCTCCTATTAAGGGGGACCTCCACAGAAGAGCGTGTCTTCGGCCACCAACTCCTACGGCATCGACACCAATTGGTACGTCGACTCCGGTGCCACTGATCATATCACCGGAGAGCTCGAGAAGCTGACCATGCGGGATCGCTATATGGGCGGCAATCAGATTCATGCGGCCAGCGGTGCAGGTATGGGGATTGAATCTATTGGTCATAGTACTTTGCATACCCCTACTAGTAAGATCCATCTTCGCAATATTCTCCATGCACCACAAGCCACAAAAAATCTTAAATCTGTTATTTATGCGGTTCATGATAACAATGTCTTTGTTGAATTTCATCCCACTCATTTTTCTATAAAGGAACCGGTGGCGAAGAAAATCCTCCACAGAGGCAGATGTGAAGGAGGTCTCTACCCTTTGAAGCTTTTGAATAAACAAGTGCTTGGTGTCATCAAGCCATCTAGTTCGTTGTGGCACGCTAGACTAGGTCATGCTTCCACTCCCGTAGTCCGAAGATGTCATTAGTCGCCACAACCTTCCTTTTAGTAAAGAGTCGGTCATGAATAATGTATGCAATGCATGCCAGCAAGGTAAACATCATCAGTTGCCTTATGCTCGTTCGAATAAAGTTTTGTCTAAACCATTTGATCTTGTGTTCTCCGTTGTTTGGGGACCAGCACCCACGTCAGTGGGTCGTTTTGATTATTATGTGAGCTTCATAGATGATCATAGCAAGTTTGTATGAATCTATCTTTTTGCACCGGAAATCGAGGTTTTCCAATGTTTTCGTGATTTCCAAAATCTTGTAGAACGCCAATTAAACACAACCATCAAAACCATGCAACCTGATTAGGGAGGAGAGTATCAATCATTAAACTCCTTCTTTAAGCGCACCGGCATTGTTCACCATGTTTCACGCCCCCCACGCACACCAACAAAATGGCTTGGCTGAGTGAAATCATAGACACATTGTAGACATGGGTTTGGCCCTCCTTTTCGCATGCTTCTGCTTCCTCTCAAATATTGGGATGAGGCATGGCTCACGGCGGTGTTTATTATAAATTGCCTTCCTTCTCGTGTTATTGATGATAGTACACCATATGAGCATCTATATGGGGACAAACCAGATTACAGCTTCTTGCGTACTTTTGGTTGCGCAGTTTTTGGCCAAACCTTAAACCCTATAATCAACATAAACTCCAGTTCCGATCTAAACGATGCGTGTTCATGGGTATAGTAGTATGCACAAGGGGTTGAAATGCTTGGATCCCTCGGAGGGGAGCATCTATATTTCTCGTGATGTTGTGTATGATGAGAATGTATTTCCTTTCTCTGAACTTCACCCAAATGCCGGAGCGCGACTCAAAGCCGAGGTTGCTCTTCTTCCCGATCATCTTCTTAGCCCTACTAGTAGCTTTGGGGATGCAATTTTACATGATCATGGTTCTTCTCCAAATGATGTTACTAATCCCTCGTCAAGTGTTTTCAGTCCTGACTCTGCAGAAAAAAATTCGGGTCAAAATGATGAAGAATGTGCGCTGCAGCAGCATTATTTCATGTGCCCACATCGCGACGACAGTGGCGTCGACCACGAGGATGATTCGCCTATAGGAATAGGAGTTCCCATCTCAGGATCAGTGGCAGATCCGCTACAGCAGCTGTCTGTCAGAACTGACTCGGCAGGCGCACCATCCTCGCCTAGCAGCGCGGAATCCTATGCGGCTGCGCGCATGTCTTCGACCGGGGCCACAGAGTTGCCCTCGCCACAGAGAGATCCGAGTCAGGGGGAGCTGTCGGGTGGCACTGGATCCCACCAGGATCCGTCAGCAGGAGCGGGATTGCCTGCGGGTGCTGATTCTGTGGCATCGCCTGCGGCTCCAACTCCACAACGTCCAACAACCCGGCTTCAACAAGGTATACAACAGCCAAAAATTCGTACTGATGGCACCGTATGCTGGTTCAATCTTGCTTCCTCATCTACAGGAGAACCTACTACGGTTTCAGAGGCACTTGGAGATAGAAATTGGACGATGGCCATGAATGATGAGTTCAATGCATTGCAAAAGAATGCAACATGGCATTTAGTCCCTCGGCCCAAGGGTAAGAATAGTATTGGGTGTAAATGGGTCTACAAGATTAAGAGAAAGTCAGATGGCACCATTGAAAGGTACAAGGCAAGATTAGTAGCCAAGGGCTACAAATAGCGTTATGGCATTGATTATGAGGACACTTTTAGTTCGGTTGTCAAGGCAGCGACCATTCGGCTTATCTTGTCAATTGCGAGTGTCAAGAGGATGGTCTCTTCATCAGTTAGACGTTCAGAATGCCTTCCTTCATGGAGTCTTAGAGGAAGAAGTGTATATGCACCAGCCGCCTGGGTATGTCAGCAAGGCTCATCCGAGTTATGTCTGTAAAATTGATAAGGCTCTATACGGACTAAAACAAGCCCCTCCCGCTTGGCATGCATGGTTATGTGACAAGATGTTGAAGCTTGGGTTTGTACCGTCCAAACCAGACATGTCATTGTTCTATTGGCACAAAGGTGGGCACACTATATATGTGTTAGTCTATGTTAACGATATTATTGTTGCTAGTTCTTCATCAGCTGCCATAGATGCTTTGCTCAAAGATTTGCAGCATGATTTTGCACTCAAGGACCTTGGGGAGTTGCATTACTTCCTTGGGATAGAAGTCAAGCGGTTGGCGGACGGGTTGTTCTTTATCCACAGGAGCCATATGCATCAGATATACTTGCTTGAGCTGGTATGAGGAATTGTAAACCTGTTGATACTCCTTTACCCACGACAGAAAAGTTGAGCATAGCTGTTGGTGATAAACTTGGGCCTGATGATTCCACCCGGTATAGAAGCATGGTAGGAGCACTTCAGTATCTTACTCTTACTCGGCCGGATTTATCATTTGTTGTTAATAAAGTGTGCCAATTTCTTCATGCTCCTACTACTGTCCATTGGAGCACTATCAAAAGGATCCTGCGGTATGTTCAAGGAATGAGGGAGCTGGGGTTAAAATTCAGCGGTCACGTTCTACAATGGTGAGCTCCTTCTCACGATGCCGACCGGGGCGGATCGTTGATGATCGCTAGTTTACTGGTGGCTTTGCTTTGTTTTCTTGGGCAACAATCTAATCTCATGGTGTGCTCGGAAGCAAGCAGCAATGCCACGCTCAAGCACTGAGGCTGAGATAAATCCCTCGCTAATGCTACCGTGGAAATGATGTGGGTCCAGAAGCTTTTTCAAGAGTTGAAGATACCTTCACCACCGGGCCGCTTGGCTCGGTGTGATAACTTGGGGGCTAAATATCTTTCATCCAACCACGTGTTTCATGCTCGTGCGAGTTGCTCAAAAATTGCTTGACATTTGGTTTTATTATCTTTGGCGACCAATTGGCCGACGGGTTCACCAAGCCAGTGTCAGCGTTCAAGCTTCGACAATTTAGAAACAATCTCAACCTCTCCAGTGGCTGTGATTGAGGGGGAGTGTTAGCGATATTGATATCTTCATGTATTGTACCGTGGATAGGATATTCCTGACATGTTAGTTAGTTGATCCTATCTTGTAACTTGTTCTTGTAACACAAGTAGATGACTTGTATCTAGGGTAATCGGTTGTACATCTCCTTGACTTGTAAACCACGCCAGGGGTGCTTCTCATGCCTATATTAACATGCAACCGAGACCCAGGAAGGGTATCTCGTTCCCTCCATTCTCACAACGGGAAAACGATGCTAGGCTCGGGACATGGGCCCTAAGGTCTCGGTGGAGCGCAAGTGCCACAAACCGGTTAGATTGGGCCGGCTATGACACGTCACCGGCGAGCCGAGGCGATGACGGGCCGGCGAAGGCGGCGGGCGGGGGGGCGGGCGGTAGGGGAGGCGGCTTGGCGGCGGCGCTGGCGGCGGCGGCGGGGCGGCTTGTGGCGGGCGGCCCGGGGAGGCGGCGGTGGCGGTTGGGCGGAGAGAGAGAGGCACGAACTATTTCTTTATTGCTTGTCTCCCAAAGAGATTACATACCCTTATTTATATAGCCCGGCTAGTGGGACTTGTAATCTAAGCAATCTCTATAAGGTTTCCTTATACGATCGAATACCTTTTACAAACAATATTTATTTATTTCCTAATAAGGGTCTTCCTTATATGATTGGAATATCCCCTTTTGCACACCAAAAAGTCCTAAGATAATCCTAACTTGATGATGAAGTAGAGACGGAGATGGGGAAGGTGGAGGCGGCGGCGGCACGGGGGGCCCCGCCCCCACCGCACGCGCCGCCCACCACCTCGTGGGCCGGCGGCCCAGTTTGGGCCCTCCTAGCCCGTCCATGGCTGGCCCACTTCGGACACATGGCATTTCCCCACCGTTCGATGAGGCGGCGCGGCCCACGTGCCGCCCAACCCACCAGGTAGGTGCGAAGGCGATGCCGATCGGGAACGTCGCGGCGCCGGGTCCGTAGGCGAGGATGAGGGGACTTGACTTGTTGTTGTCGTCGTTGCAGATGTTGGCGTCGCCGCCGTCGACGAAGGAGAAGTCGGCGCGGGTTCCCCGGTAGATACCGAACTTATAGCTCAGCGGGGGCTGCACGAACGGGCGATCCATCCAAGCTTGCCGCATGATGGATGCACTGAGGATGCCGGAGAGCTCGAGCGTCTGTAGAGTAGCTGTGGGAGCCTGGAAGGTGTACGTCGTTGGCACATGTACTCGGCATGTATGTGCCTGCAGAAGACATGCCGGATCGACGTGGGTGGCGATGAGGGCAGACGAAGTAGACGGCCGTAGAGTAGGTCGCTAGGCGTCTTGACGGGCGGCCCGACCTGGGGCGCCGGGGCTGATGGCGCGTTGACGACGACGTTGTCGATGCGGAGGAACTCGTTGCCACGGTTGTCGAAGAGGAGGACTATGACATCGTCGAGCCTGATACTTGGGCGTGCCTGTAGGAGGAGCACGCTCACTTTGGAATGCCCGGTCTTCGTGCGACCGGTTCGGGAGGTGGAAGCCCACCGCAACGCCATGCGGGGGGCACCACCCTCTAGGAGGAAGTCTGCGGGGAGCTCTGCGGCCGCGGGGATGTAGTAGCAGTGGAAGTACCTCACGATCCCGTGGTAGAGGCTCCACTCCGGTGAAGTTGCCTGAAGCTCGATGGCGCTGGCGATGATCCCGAGCTCCTGGTTTGACGTAGTACCCAGGTACAGCTCGATGAGGAGGTCGTTCGTCGTCGGTCGCCGATCGCCCCATGGCGGCGACGCCGAGCGCCGCCGGCCCCGGCACCCGGCGGCCAAGATAAGATCGATGTCGCTGCCGATGTCGGCGGCGTCGTGGAAGTGGCCGGCGCGGTGATCGCCGGCGTCCCGAGCTAGCGCCGTGTGCTCGTCGTCATTGCGGGCGAGCAAGGTCGATGGCCTCCTCCATCGAACGAGGTTCGAACCACTCGAAGCGTCGTCTGTGGCGCGTCCACGTGAGGCCGCCGACGAAGAGGCTGACGCGGTGACGTTGGCCCTCAAGATCCATGCGAATCGCATAGCTCTCAAAGGGCGTGATGTAGTCGTCCAGCTTGCCCTCCCGGAGGCGCGAACTCCCCGTAGTGTCGGTGATGATGGGGGTCGAAGTCGCGTAGCCGGTGGTGGGTGAATGCGTCCCACTCAACCAACGGCCTCCTCGGGACAACTTGTTGAACTAGACTGCAGCCGGGACCTGTCGGGTGAAAGGCAGCATACCGGCGTAGAAGTCGGGGTCGATGTCGTCCTTCAGCTCGAGCAGCTCTCCATCTTGCGAATCTAGAGGTCGGGGTTGTTGTTGTCGTCATACTCGGGACCTCCAGCGCTGACGAGAGGGGGTAGGTCCGGTGATCCCGGGGGGCGCTGCGGGTGGCACCACGGGCGGGGTGCCGCGGGTGGCGCCACGGGCAGGGGTGCCACGGGTGGCGCCGTCGCCGCCGAGAAACTCGCGGGACGCAGTGTCGGTGGAGAGGGAGGAGGCAGCCGGTGCTGCGGTGTCGTTGATGAAGGTGTCGGTGACGGCCGGTGCGTCCTGGACGACGTCATTATCCTCTTCCCAGCCGGAGGATAGCAGGGATCGAGTCATCGACGGTGTCGCGGCAGGGGTGGCCCGTGCCGCCAGCCGCGCAAATGCCGGGCTGTCCTCCAAAGACGGCCGTCGTGGTCGCCGAGCGAAGGGAGGTAGAGGGATCCTCGGGCGGTGTGTAGCATTCTCCATCGACGGAGACGCCGCTTTCAATCTCGTCGAAGTGTCTGATCTTGGCGCGCTTGTCGCCATAGCTCCTTCAGCGCCTTGGTGAACGCTTGCATCTCGAAGCCATCGGTGGTGGGAATCGCCCACGGTCTCCGGATACCAGTATCACAAACCGGGTTAGATTGGGCGGTTGTGACACGTCACCGGCGAGCTTTGAGGCGATGACGGTGGCGTCCGGCCGGGCCGGCGGAAGGGCGGCGGTTGGGGGGAGGCGGCTTAGCGGCGCCGACGACGGCGGCGGCGGCGGCGCGGAGGGGCGGCGGCGGTGGTTAGTGGAGAGAGAGAGGCCGCGAACTATTTCTTTATTGCTTGTCTCCCAAAGAGATTACATACCCTTTTTTATATAGCCCTGCTAGTGTGACTTGTAATGTAAGCAATCTCTATAAGGTTTCCTTATACGATCGGAATACCTTTTACAAGCAATATTTATTTATTTCCTAATAAGGGTCTTCCTTATATGATTGGAATATCCTCCTTTGCACACCAAAAAATCCTAAGATAATCCTAACTTGATGACGAAATAGAGACGGAGACGGGGAAGGTGGAGGCGGCGGCGCGGGGGGCGGTGGCCCGCCGCACGCTGCACGCGCCCGCCCCCTGGTGGCCGGCCGCGGGCGGTTTGGGCCCTCCTAGCCCGTCCATGGCTGGCCCTATTCCGGCACATGACAGCAAGCTCACAAGGAGATAGCTGGCGCGACTCTTGGGCGACGTCAAATTCATAGATGGCCAGGGCGCGCTGCTTGCAATCTGCAGCTTGACACTTTGCCTATACAAGAGGCGCCGCCAGCTCCACAAGGCCTTGGCAAGGGCTCGGAGCTTATGTCTAGGCATCTGCAAGTGCTTACATGTTCAACAAGGCATTCGAAGTTTTTCCCTCAAATGAATGTGTCCTACGTCCGCTGATGATCTCCAGAACGTGACACCGTACTGTATACACCTTCGGGATATGGTTTCCCCAGCCCGCCTATGCGATGGTCGGTTTCTGCGGTGGTGCGCGCATGGGGTGCATGGGGGCCATCCCACCCCCCCACCCCCCCCGGCACAATGAAATTTCTAGAGTGAACATCTTGTTCTCTAAGCTTTTTTGTTTCTTAACCTCTTATATTCTCCTGGTCTTTGTGCGAATTGTTGGCTCGCGGCAGCGGCCGGATCACAACCAATGCGCAGTTTTAGAGCTCTATGCTCTCACTCTATTCCTAGCTCTCAGTTCTTGCTCTGTTCCTGCGTATGCAGGTATGGATGTGTATGGTTGCTTCTTTGCTTCTAGTGTTTGCTCGGTTTGTCTACTCACGAAGGTCTCTCGCCAAAAGAAGAGGTAGTCTTTGCAAACCTGAACGCAATCGCCTGATGTCAAGGAGTGGAAGGAAAGCGCAGCTGTGCTTGTGTGTGATCTCTCGGGAGAGTGAGAGTTTTCGTGAGATGGAGCTTCTACGCATCATGCCAATGAACCCTGTCCTCAGCATGAAGGAAGATGAGGTGTCTATATTTTTCTGAATGATACCGAGTATGTGGATCATGTTGACCCTTGGATGCATATTGTTGGGAAGGATTTGCTGCTCAATGGCCAATATGTGCTTCGCCTCGACTTGCTGCAAAACAAGTCCTGTACTCCAAAAAGAGTGCTACAAACAGTTTGTGTTTGCTTAGGCCCATGGTTCTTGCCAGCGACTTCAGCGCGTACGCGTACCTACATGATGACTCTAAGATCCACCAGGTACTACTATTACCAGCGTACCACCACCACCATCAACACACTTTTTTCATTTCAAATTGTATTGTCATAGTTTGTATCTGACTTGTTATTGATCTTTCTTGGTCATCACATCAACCTAACTTGGTTTATAGTGTGCATTGGATAAACTGATGATGTCGTTTCCCAGTTCTCTATCTATGTTTTAAAGTATCGAACACAGCTTAGTGGATATGTGTGCTTAACCTATTCCTAGCACGAACAAGTTGAGATTTTTCCCATGTTTATGTTAGGATTTCCTTTTTTCGAGAATTGTTTTTCCGATTCGATTTCACATTTATTCAACTTGAACTTTTGTGAACTGTCTAATTATTGAATGTAACAAGGTAAATTATTGAACACTAATAGTTTTGTTAATTTGGGGTTGGTCCCATCTAATTAAGCCTATTCAATGATGTAGCATATGCCAATGCACAAGTCTAGCTAGAAAGAAAAACATAAAGACATCTTGAATCATGCTAACAGAAGTACAACACATTTGGCATATTAACTTGTATCAGTTGAACGGATGGTATGGATGCCTACAGGAATGACCTTATTAGTGATATGTCATGATGTACTTTCTCATTGTATCTGAGAAATCTGAATACTTATGTAGTACCAGATTTACATAGGTGACATGAAACCAAAGGTATATCTTTCTCAAGTATTCAAATTCCATTTTCAATAACACATGCATGCGGTACATGTCAATTGTTCAGATTCTGACTGATCTTTAGTGTAGGTATAGTAACTCTGCTCAGATATAAGTCATTAGGTTTGACATACTTCTCTCTGTTTTTTTTTTTTCTCTGCTAGAGAGGGGAAGCAATGAGTAAGGTGGAAACTATGGTGAAGTGGACCAAGCACTGAATGAATGATCCCGGAGTGAAGAAAAAATGTGGTAGGACCCCTTCTGGCACGGGCCGGAACTCCATGGACGTCATGGGGATCTGCGGATATACATGTGTTCTTGAACCATGTAAGTGACAGCCTTCCACCTATTTTTTCATCAATCAAGAAAAAAAGAAAAGAAAATCGAAAACTCACCTTGCATCATGTGTTTGCCGGGCGACCCAAGGGCTCCCGACCCACTGCGAGACTTGGTCGTCCCTTGCTAGCTTCGGTCAGGTCATCGCTTTGCCCACCATATCCTCCCCTCCTCATCGCTGCGCCACTATGTGTTCTCTCTTCTCTCTCCACCACAGTCTGCCGCCTCCTCCCTTCCCCTTCACTCCACCTCCTAGGGGCGAAGCTACACTTTGCTATTGGGGCCACCTAACCCAGTAAATTTGTGCAAACTTAACGAAAGTTATTGTTTTGCATTGTTCTCTAAAGGCAAAGACCCCGGCATGAATTTACATCTGACCCAAAGCCATTTTGGTGGGGCTTCACCACTTGCCACCTCCCCACTCTTCCTCTTCAACTCTGGCGTCGAGGGACAACCGGGCTGGCCAGAGCTAGCCCCCCACGACCCGGATCCGGTGTGGTCGGGTGGCTTAGGTGGGCGTGTAGGCAGGGGTGACACACTTTGGCAGTGGCAACCAACTAGCATTGCTGGTGGCTGGATCTGGCCGGTGATTGGTTTGCCGGCGGATATAGTAGGGTAGGGGTGGCACAACACGCACATCCGGGGGCGACCCGGCTAGTTCACGGCATGGCCGAACCCTTCCCCCCTCGACGACGGCTGGCTAGGGTTGCATTGGCTGTGGTTGTGACGTATAGCTGGTGCGGTAGCTGCCCACAAATGCCGGGTGGCTGGGCCGTGGTCGCTATCTCGGTGTTAACTAGATCTGGTAGTCGAGGCGCTTGTGGCGGACTGGAGCATGCTCGCATATGGCCGAATGTGGCTGGTCGATGCCTGCTTTTTCACCTCCAGGGGTGGGCTGGGACTGGTTAGGGTTGGCCACGGCTAGGGTGGTTGCTTGCCTACCTAACCAAGCTAGTAGATAGTGGCCATTTATGGTATCCGGGAGGAACTCCGACGAGAGAAACATGATGCTTGCGTGTCGGTTTGATCTTCCTTTGGTCTGCCCGGCTCGCATGTTTGGTGTCATTTACAGATCATCCGGTTCTTCGCAACGAATGCTTAGCCACTTGCGCTCTTTTCGGTGGAGTTGTGATGCCACTTGCTTGGGCGGATACTTTCTTTGCCAAAGTTGTTCCCCACTCGCGGATTCTTGACTTCATCTTCCCTATTGGTCTTTGTGTTGTTGTTTCCTTGCGAGGTCTAGTCGATTTGGTTGTGACGGAGGGACCTCTCCTTACCATGTTTCTTTCTTTCTCATGTGTTTTTATTGGTTTTAACCGTAATCCGGGGCGGATCCAGGGGGTGGGTGGCGGGGGGCAGCCTGGCTGTGGCCCCCGGCAAAGCTGATTCCCTTTGTTAATTACTATACTTAGCCTTTAAAATCACCATTAATTTACTTCATTTTTGTCAAATCTCTATTAAATAGCCCCCATCTCCAACAGATTAGCCAAAACAACTATCTAAACTAGTGGCAATGCACGTGCGACACGCACGAGTAAATGAAAAAAATCATAAACATTAAGTTTAAAATCCATAACATCAAGTTTTTGCTCTAGGCATAAACCTTTCAACTGTTTTCAAGATCAGCACAATCAGAGTTGCACTTAATAATTCTATACTAATAGTGAATGACCGACTGAGTCATATTGTCCTGCACAATCTAATTCCATCTTTCAACTAATCTGAAAGGACAGCCATAGAACATCCCATCAGAGATATTATCCAGTTCAGGAGGTGGAATTGCATAGACAATTATCTCTTTCCTATGTTCTGCTTTACAGTGTTGAAAAGTAAAAAGCAATGTCCTGGCTGGGCATTGGAATCAAGTTGCTTCTTTTCTTAGCTACTGCCCTGGTTCTGTTCATTCATTTAGTAAATTGAATCAGTGGTTGCTCTAGCTTCCCTTCAAACATCATACTAACACTGAACAGAGGATAACAACTATTCCAAAAAAAAACTTCTTAAAAGTCACAATCATCCTAACAATATGCTCAATAATTTGAGGCATTGTAACATGTACCACCAATGATATTCTGCATAGCCAATTATATCACCCCTGAGACCTTTCTAAAACTTCAGCATATATAATCCACGGAATCCTGCTGCCAAATCAGATAAAGAATGAACTAATCTATCGTGCTCGCCACACAAACAAATCAATTCAACTGGTGACATCAGCTGATGCCATCCACACATGTGGTTAAGCTATATCCTTTTAGCATTATGTCCAAAGTTATCCATGACACAATTTGATGATTGCCTTAGTTGAATATAAAATACAATATATTATTCTGCTCTGTAAGGAAGAAATAACAAATAAACTTCTAAAAGGAAGACAATTCGTCAAAATCTATGCATCGGTACACTACTTCAAACCGTACATAATGTTAAAGTAAACAAGCAAAGAATGAACACAACCATTTTCTATCAAAAACAAAACAAGGCAAATCATATCTAGTTGATAGCAGAATATTTGAATGTACTCAATTAGTATGAAAGGGGTGCATACATAGATAGTAAATTAGATTAGATATTAATGACCCGAATATTGTATCCCTAAGCATATATAGAAATAGCATTTCAAAACTCAAATTAAAAGCCTGCCAAATAAACCTGAATAATCTAGAGCAACAAAAGTTATTGTGTATCATAAGTCATAAGTGATATAAAGAAGTCCCTAAGAAGTCATATGTGATAAAAAGAAATCCCTAAAACAAAATTGGAAAGTCTGGTAAAGAAGTATCTAATATGTCACAAGTGATAAAATAATCCCTAAAACAAAGTTCAAAAGTTTTGTGAAGAACCTATTAAGTCAATAAAATTTAATTTTTACCAATAGATTTGAATCCTCATGAGCAGGACCATCTGAAGTTTAACAATTTGAATCCAGGACGTTATTGATATTTTTTTATTAAAGCTCACCATCTTTGGCTATGTCAGTTGTGCATTATTCTTGTTTGATTTGAACAGTATGATAAGATAATCCTAACCATGGTATACATGCCAGTAAGACGCACCTTAGTTTGGTATATGAACTGGTAAGGGTTCAACTTACCTATACATAGAGGCCACAACCATTGGTTTTTCCGAAAATAAGCACCATATGTTCAGTGTTAATAAATGTGACAACAAGGTAATGTAAAAGCTTAAGAATTTGAATCAAATGCGTTATTGGTATTTTTCAGTAAATCTTACCATATTTGGCTAGGTTAGCTGCATTTTTCTTGTTTTCCACTAAGACACGCTTTAGTTGATATATGAATTGCTAAGGGTTAGCTTACCTCCACATAGAGTTCCCGACCCTTGTTTTTTTTTTTTTTTTTGCCAATAAATAGCTGAATATTTAGATAACAAAGGTAATGTAAGGCTGACTCACAGCTCACCTCATCACCTGCCGGTAATAATGTCCAAAAAATAGAAACCATGCCCACATGAATAGCCATCTTGTAATACACGTTATCATTTGGAAGAGAATCAGTTTTGTGGTAATTCCAGTAACATTTAAAAGCTGCCAAAGAATGCTCTCTACATCAAGCTGATCATCACTACAGTCGTAAAATATGTATCACTTGCAATGAACCAATGAAACTTTCCTTTAAGAAGAAAAGAAACATTTTGCAATTCTAGAGATTATTATTCACATTTACATTTCTTAAATGCAACAGAATGTACACATGAATTGAATTTCTGAATTCTACAAAAGATAGTAATAGTAAACGACTAAACATATCTACATTACATTTTTTTTTTTTTTTTTGACAGCATTATTATATTAGATATGGTAATACAAAAGTTTCTCTATTTTATTTGACTCGACGGTAGTATAAGAGGCCAACCTTGTACCAATCGGGTGCAGCATAGCAGCATTGCCACTCTCCGGTGCACGTACGTGCCCCAGGCCTCGACCTTTATATGAGAAAACAGGAATGGATAGAAAGAAAACATTAGGAAGTGAATAGTTCCTACGAACCAAATTAAACAAACCAAATTAAAAGTTACCGCAATGAACAAGCAATTTGATAATCTATTCTCTCGATCAAACAAAAAATGATTCTCTAAAGTGTGCAATCTGCCTATATTACAAAGAAAAATGTTTATTTGAATAATCTTATTTGATGGGGATGTGTAATATTTAAGGATGTATATAATGTTCCTACATCCAAAAAAAGCCCTGTGGCAATTATAACTAATAAAGAGGCAATTACATCACCACTGAGACCTTTTTTAACTTTAGCAATAGCATATATGCATGGAATCCTGCTGCCAGATCAGATATAGAGAATGAACTAATTCATCGTGCTTGACACACAAACAAATCAATTCAACTTCCCTGTTGGCGATCACCCCGCCGCGAGCGTCGTCCCATTGTTACCGCTCCATCCGACGAGCATCACCCTGCATCAATCATTTGAAACGATACAATTAATAATCAATCATATATATGATCGAACGGAAGGAAGAATATATGAACTGATCATGATCTTCTGATGATATGGCCAGCTAATCGAGAACAACGTGATTCTTAAAGATCTCTCGATCGACGGAAGTCAACGATGCAGCCTGCTGTCCGTCACCAATGATGTTGTGGCCAGAAGGGCTCTCGATGCCTGGGTGGCGGCGGCAGAGAGTAGCGTGTCGAGGCAGTTGCTGAACATTTCTTTTTTGAACCTCAGTAGAAGGTCCAAATCTGAACAGTATAATCAAGCAACAAACCCAATGATCTTGAGCGCGGAGAGGGCTGACGGGAAACTACATGTGAGCCACCAGACCTGCCACCAAAAATAGCCGGATCTTCAACGAAGCATATCTCATTTAAATCCATCTACTGCCGGTACAAAAGAATTAGAGATTAGGGTTTAAAATAACAGACGAAGATGAGATTGGGTATTTTGTTCCATAACTGACCTTGCAGAAAGGGAGAGATCCGCCTGGACTATGCACGCGGCCTCCTCAAGAGCCCTTCTTGTAAAGAAGACATGACAGACTACAATGCGTTGGAGACGGGATTGGGAAACGAACATATATATGCCCGCCTGCAGGTGTTGCCTCCTGATCTTGTCGAGCGTCCAATGCCCAGAAGGCGTTCTTTTCCACGTGGTGAAGACGAACCTCAAGGCCAGGGAAAGATTCGGATCTATCTGTGATGTCGAAGGATAGGATGAATCAATCAATCGTAAAGGAATATCAAGAGTAAATCATGAATACAAGAATGCATCCAACATACACTGGAGGGAGAGGTTGGCATATACAACTTGCGCACAAAGGCTCCGGTGCAGGCGCAGATCCTCCTCTGCCGCCACTTTCTTCACCACGAGGTGATGCTGCTGCTGCGCCGCTGTCTTGGCCTCTGCCACCGCTGCGGGTTCCGCGGGCAGGGACGACTCGAGGTCGCAGGCCGCTCGGCGCGTCTCCATCGGAAGGGGCGACCCTGGAGTAGCAGCGAGAAACGGTTTCTGGAAGGAGTTCTGGTGTAGGAGGGCAATGGGCAGCGTCACCAAAGGCGGAGGGGCGCGGCGTTTCAAGAGATGCAGTGTAGCCACAACGCCTCGCGTGGGTACTCGCGGGCGGGTAGACGGGGCCGAGTGAAAAATGTCCGTGCCTTCCATTGCGCGGAAGTGAGGAACGAAGGTGTTCCATATGTTCCTGTTGGTTTTGTTGCCACGGGTCCACGTGTCATTGAATGGTGAGTAAGGAAATTTCTGAATAACAAATCTTTTCAATTTCAATGCTCCTTTATAGTATAGATAGATTTAGTGATTTAGCCATTTTCTAAAATGAATCTCTCCTAAAAACAATAGACTCCTCCAACAAATTATCTAAATTGAGACTCTCTATATTTAAATCTGCCACGTCACCAGATATTTTGCCTTCGAGTACATCCGCTCCGCTCTCTTTTTATCGGATCATGGTGTAGGGCCGCACCTGGAACTTAGCCTGCTCGCTGGTTGGCGGCTGCCGCATCATCATCAACGCCCAGGCATCATCATCACGTCTAGCAGACCACAGGGAAGGGGTACAATCGCCCAGCCATCACGGCACGGAGGGCCGGCGGCTGCGACATCCAGCCGGCCGTACGGCTTGAAGGACATCACGGATCACAAAAGATCCCAGCCGTGTACGAGGTCAGTTTAATTTTGTTAGAGAGATATGTCGATAATGACTGAATGATTGATTCTATTGAATGTGTGTGTGTACAATCTGAATATATACGAGGCCATGCTTTGCAATGGCCGAACGGGTGCCTCTCGAAGGGGCATCTTGCCCTGTACGTAATCCCTGAAAGGGCCTAAACAGTTACCGTCATTAGCAGTTGCTAATGATGGTAATTATCCTAATTGATCACTAATTAATTATCCTAATTAATCCTAACACTCCCCCTTGATCAATTGATCTTGTATAGGCTCCATTTAATCTTGTGTAGGCACCGTTGTATATTTGTCAGTCATAGTCTTGAACTTTGGAAAAACCCTGTGGGAAAAACCAAAGTATATTGATATACCAGGCAAAACTTCTTAAAAACCCAGTGGGAAAAATAAGGAGAACAACCATGATATATATATATAACTCTCAATGTTTATAGACCCTTTAGGTGATCCTAAAGACATAGTCTAAAAACAATTTGATCAAAGATCAACTGTCATATATAATATTATCCTTAAAAACCCCTGTAGGGAAAAATAGATAATATGACAACATCTCACAAAAACCTTGTAGGCAAAATGTGAGGAGAATCTTTAGAAAACCCAATGGGAAAAATCCAAAGTACCAGTATATCAGGTAAAACTCCTTAAAAACCCAATGGGAAAAATAAGGAGAAACCCCGTGATATACAATCACCAATGTTGTTAGACCCTTTGAGATAAGTTCAAAGTCTTAGTCTAATAACACTTTGACCACATGGTCAATATGCTCAAGTATATCATCTTCTAAAAACCCCGGTGGGGAAAACTTGATGATATAGCATATAACTTTATATAGGCGTTGCCTCATCAAAAACTTTATATGAGAAACCTCGAAAGGAAAAACTCAAATAAAGAAAAGAGTACAATGTAGCATATGTCGCAATATCATCCACCAAAAAACCCTATGGGAAAAAGCGGATGATAGGACATAATCTTGTGTCGATATTGCCTCATTAAAAACTTTATATGAGAAACCCTATGGGAAATACTCATACAAAGAAAAGAGTGCAATATGATGTTTCAACAAGTTATAAATCGGAGAGACGAGAGACTCTCCCCCGAAACTTACAAACATTTCATACCAATATCTACTCAATATATAAGAAATGTGGAGTATGGTAGACTTTATGAATATTTGTTCTAGATTATCTTAGTTTGCAAATGTTCATATGTCCATATGATTTATGGAACAGAACCATCTTAATGCAAAACATTGCAATAAGTATAACTTGTCTCCATCTAAACAACACAAGATGCATTACCTTTATAGGTAAGAACCTTTTGATTCAATAGAATCATTACCACATAACTTCAGTATGCGATATATCATTCTCGTCAAGCTATGCACATTCATGTGTAGCCTTGTATATAATATTATGTCAAAATGATTAATGGAATTGACCATTAAATGTCTACTTAAAGACTATTACGCGACTGGTCTTTCCATATTTATGTAAAGCCTATTTCAATGATCCGGAATTTGGGGATCTTATAAATAACCAGAATCAAAATATCCATATAACTGGATCTTGATTATACCAAGATCGCATGTGCTATTTTTTGATATGTCAAAGGTATTCTTGACTTCAATCTACCAACATTTGGTAGAGTAGCGCTTTTACTAGATAGCAAATTGTTGCAAAGGTAATATCCGGCCGAACTTTGCAATATATATACTAGCGCATAAATAGCATAGAGATAATGGACCACATGTCCCAATATCTCATTTCAATCACTATGGTATAAAAACAATCTTCCTCTATCATGAGGTAGAACAACCATAGGATTAATTTTCATATTGAGTCATTCAATATGATGAGGATATATATATAGCTTTACTACAAAACCTGGGAGAAGATATTTTGGATCCTAAACACAAAATAAAATTTTGGTTTAGACCATATCTCCCATCTCTAAACTCCGTCTTTAGATTACAATGTGCTATTGACAAGTGTTCATTACCAATGATGTCAAGATTGTTGACAATCATATAATACTAGGAAATCCAATCAAGGACTCCAAAATGAACACCACGTGTAATCAATCTTGTATCCCTTTAATTTAAGGAATACATAGAATGTCGATTGTACCAAATTGACTTAACTGCATTAAGTCATATATTGACTTAAGCAATACACAATATGTGTTGCGCTTTTATGCATGGATGTTTGGTATGTGAACTCCTTCCCGGAAGCTTCACAAATATACCAAATTGAGTGATTATATGCAATCACTACACCTATCAACTGCAAAGATAGATGCTTTTGTACTGCCAATCAAAGTTAGTATCGGAAATTTAACTTACTATGGAGAATAATTGCATTGAAAAACAATGCTTTGGGCTTTGCGTAAACCCCTTATGCTACTAGTCTTGCCGTATATCTCACCACCACATTGTACTCTATCCATCCTTAGATGAGAACATTTTGTACCCACAGTAAAGGTACATGAGGTGTTAGCTTTACAGCTCCTAACTCCTCTTTTCTCGTGAGCAAGACTATCTCTCGTATGTATAACTCAACAAGTTCTAGTAAGAGTGACAAAGCACTCTCGCCATGGTCTTATTAATCGGATAACTTGGAATATTGTATATAATTTATTCAGAGAAGTATGTGTCATGACATGTAGACTTTGATATGATCAAATTCTCCTATTATTAAAACTCAAAATGAACCCTAAATGACTTATCGCAACTTCCCAATGCGAGAGTCGTGGGCTTTCCGATGTCCCAAAGATCGGTATTTCAAAGCACCTCTCGAGCTAGGCTTGTGGATTATAAATATCCACAGGACATAACATGTCCTCTAGGTGTCTTTCAACCAAACGGTTGAGTTGCATTTGCAGCTTCTTTTTGCTTGCCAGAATCGCATCTTGCCTCTTGGAAGTGCTTCTCCCTCTCTTATAGCCAATATGGGGGTGAGTGGTTTTATTAGGTACCTCCACTCTTTCTAGCACCTTCCTTGCAGGATGGAGAGACTTTGTAACACCTTTATAATCTATGAAATTATTTTTGGCGCTTTGTTTGCAATACTATGCAAATCGCTTATTCTTTTGAACTCAATGTTAATGCCCATTTTCCATGTGAGATATTGATACTATCGAGAGCGAGTTCAACTAACTCCTCCTCAATTCAATATCCACAATATGGACAAACCATTGATTCACTTTATTTAGTACGTGATCCCGAGCTTGGAATGCTTTATGCATTACAAATATTTTCCGGCATTATATATGGTACTACTATTCTCCCCTAATGCCCTCGAAAAGCTCATGTATTCAAAAAACCAAAGATACGGGTTGTAAATAGATCCTCTATAGAGATCTAGATACCGAACAATCGACGGAGATTGAAATTTTAGATTGATCCCCGCTTTCTGAATGGACCCATCAATGTATGTCGCGGTGGTGAGATTGGTACGTATACAACGTAAATCTAATCTTACGCAAATAGGAAATCTTTATGAATTCCAACGCATCAATGCATATGGGGGATATGCGCTTAAGCATAAGTCGAGCATGTAAATCTACCGGACTCCAACATGAAGTTGGCAAATAGCAATTTTACTAATAATGGTCTTGTATGATCTTCATATCATACTTATAAATTCTAATTTATCCCTTTGGCTATGTTATTAAACTTTTATTGTACCTAACAATCGTCATTGAAGGTACAAAGTTTAGTAGTGTTCGGGATAATGCTCATAACAAGAGTCGTGATCTACCAAATACAAGGCTAAGTGTGGATACTTCCACACTTTAGATCATATCATAGATGTATTTATACAACCATGAAATGCCTCGAACTCGGTCTGCATAATCTTTGTGTCGGACTTAAAATATTCTTTCGAAAATGATCAAGGGATCTAAGTCAATCTTATTTTAAGATAAGGGTCTTAAAATCGCTTTCCCTATGGTACTTACCGTATCCATACTTTGGGGAATCCTGACCAAAATAATTGCTATTAATTTTTCACGATCTCTTTGGATGGCTATGTTGATCATTCCAAATCTTAAATGAATCAACAAATAAGTGAAAAATTCTTATGCTAAACATGTTGTACGGGGATAGTTGTATGTATAATACAACCAAAGTGAGACTTATCTCATTACTTATGTGCCATATCTAATGTTTTCATTTTATGTTTCTCTATGAAAACACAAATGTCTATTTGGGCACATATCAATCCCTATTAGAAAATTCCCATTATAATCTATATATGACAAGAAATAAATGAAATTCTCGCCTAATATATAGAAATCCATAAATATTGTCTTGTATCAAATTCATCAAAATGATACTCACAATAGTTATGACAATAAGTGTTACAACATATTTCGATGGACATTAGAAATTTCCTAGGGAGCTACAAATTTTAAGATTGAAAACCTTTCAAATCTTAAGTCTTTACTCCCCGTTATCCCTTACTATTTGATATAGATCAATCTCAAACTTAAGAGTATGACATTGTTTAGCATTCTGCTAAACACAACCACTTATATGACTTTATTGTGTCATTATGTGGTTCTTATTGTCACGACTCAGTTGCACATAGGGCCTTTGCTTCCATCATTGGAAGTAAATTGTATGAATAATAAGATCTAGTCTTAAAGATATGATCTACTTGTATTGTTCATAATACTCATGAGGAGTATGCCATAAAGTATGTGCATTTACTTTACATAAGATATTCTTATCAATAATCTTTATGGATATAGTACCTTAACAACAGCTAGGTACAATTTCATTGATCTATAATAAATAACCCCTAAGTGTGGGTCATTAATCTCTTCTATTCGCTTATGGGATAAAACCAATATTAATGTCCACCGGCCATGTGGGATATTGATGCCATCGAGAGCGAGTTGAACATACTCCTCTAAAGTCAATATCCACAACATGTGACAGACCATTGATTTAATGAGTTTACAACTAAGATAAACTCAAAATCAAAATGGTAATGTTGTAATCTCAATTGCAATATTTTATAGGTGTATATCTTATCATAGTTTTGGATTATTGTAGGTAGTCACATAAATGTGTAGACCATATAATCTAATCATCACAAATTTTGTAATACGCAAGGCAAGATAATCTCTATGTCAATGACAAAAAGTAGATCTTTATAGTAGGCAAAGTGAATTGCTGCCTAAGCACGGTCTCTGGCGGTATAATTCACTAGGAATTAAAAGCGCAGCCTTTGCTTAGGACTCTACTACCTTGTGTAATACAGAACAATATGATGACTAAAATTAATCCAAAACTTTTTATTTTGATTAGCAACATAGTGTAGGTAGTCATCGAAGTTTTCAGGAAACAAGATGTAGACCTCTCAGCAACAGGTGATTAGATCACTGCTATGACACGGTCTCGGGGCAGAATAGTTCACAAGAAACTAGACGCAGCCTTTGCCATAGACTCCATCGCCTTATGTTGATTAATCAAAATAACTAAGATATTTATATATATATATATTGCAAGTTTTAACCATTCAAAGTTAATAACCATAGTTAAATTTGCAACTAAGTTACTAGCAAAAATAACCTGTATGTGGTGCAAAATTGTGGTTTGGGGCACCGACATACGCAATTCTATTATATACTACAAAATAACCTTATATGTTGGTGCAAAAGGGTGGTTTTGGTGCACCAACATATACCAATCAAATAAATAAATTACTGTAGCAGTATGCTTGTGGTACTAAACGTGATATGGCGCACCACAAAAACCAGAATATATAATAGGAAATAAATAAGAGATTGCATAATAATATAATAAACCACAATTTATATACAATCTCAAGCATCCAGTAATTTACAGAGCAATCAACAACCATTACAAAGTACTGATGTTCTGGCATAAAATAAACTAGCAAATCATATGCTAAGTAACCAAGCTAATGCAGTAATCAGTAAATAAAACTACTGGATAATATAAACAGAAAAGAAAAAGAAATAGCCTAAGTGCAGCAATCGGAGCAGGCCCAGCCAGCCAAGGTAGCCTGGCTACGAAGCGGCCAACAGCCACAGGCAAGTCTAAGCATGAGCGTGGCCCAAGGCCCAAAGCTCCGCCAGGACCCTAACTGCCCATGCCGCTGTTCTGCCGTCGTCCGCCACCAGCCACCAATCCACCGCCGCCACCGCGCACTCCAGTCCGCCCGTCTGTTGCCGTCGCTCCAGATCCGCTGCCGCCTGCCACTGCTTGCTGCTTTTGCCGCCTGTGCTTCCTCCTTCCTCCCCCCAATCCCTCTCATGGCGAGCACAAGGCCGAGGCCCGAGTACTCGGCCATGGAGGCCGGCCAACGGGGCGCGTCCGTTCCGTTCCCGGCGAACCAAGAACGTCGGAGGCGCCCCGCCGGCCCGGAATGCCGCTTCAGCGGCGGGGAGAGCCCTCCCCTTCATCGAGGAGGAGGCGAAGGCCGCGCCGAGAGCGGCCGCCGGAGGAAGTGGAGTCGCGCGGTGCTCCTGGTGGCGATTTGCCGCCACATCGGCGTAGGAGGTTCCAGGAGGCGGGGGTGCAGCGCGGGGAAGAGCGACGTCGAGGTCGAAAGCGAAGCCCGGCGGCCACGACCCCACTCCAGTGTCGTTGTTGAAGAGTGGAGTGGCGCCACGGCGTCCAGCCATGGTACCACCGCCTCCGTTCCAGTGATGAGCGACGACTGGAGGAACGGTTGGTGGCGGCATCATCGATGAAGGCCTCTGGATTGCGGACGGATGCGGTGTTGGAGGACGATTCAGTGTCGACGGCGGGGTGCCCAAGCGTCGCGCGAACATGACCGCGCCATGCTCGGGGCAGACGCCTGGGGCGAACCGCACCGTCGGGGTGCGAGGCGACAAGCGACGACCGGCATCAACAGAGCGTACTCCATTCAAGCGACGAAGGGGAGCGCGGCGCTCGTTGATGTCGCGGAGGGCGCGTCGGACAGCGGACTGTAGTATGAAGCGTGGCGGTGGTCCGACGAGGTTGCTGCGGGCGTACGCCGATTCCACGGCGTCGGTGATGGTGTCAACCATCGTGTTCATGGAAGGAGCAGGGGGCATCGTCGGCATCTTTTACCTTGTGCAGACGAACAGAAACTCCGGTGAGTCTCCGGTGAACTTCCGGTGAAGTCGGTCTCTCCTTCCTTCTCTCTGGCCTACGGCTTGCAGCGGTGGACAGAGCAATCAAGTGCGTGATAACGTGTTAGAGAGATATGTCGATAATGACTGAATGATTGATTCTATTGAATGTGTGTGTACAATCTGAATATATACGAGGCCATGCTTTGCAATGGCCGAACGGGTGCCTCTCGAAGGGGCATCTTGCCCTGTACGTAATCCCTGAAAGGGCCTAAACAGTTACGGTCATTAGCAGTTGCTAATGATGGTAATTATCCTAATTGATCACTAATTAATTATCCTAATTAATCCTAACAAATTTGGCCATGATTTTGTGAATTGACATAGATATTATCTCGGTTGATTAGAGAATTTGTCCTACCCTACAGCTTCAGGTGTGTTAGAGATGGATTCTGAAGATGAATTGTATGATACAAGAGTATGGAATGAAGCGCTCCAGTCATCATTTTAATTAAACTAATTCAATACTACTTTTTTATAAATTCTTCTTCTCTATCATTATGAAAGATAAAGCTTTGACCCCTAAATTTGCATTCAAATTGCCCAAACATTGCATTATGAAATCATAATGTAAAGTAATATATACCTATACAATTTGTACCTAAATTATCCACATCAATCATTCTAAAAAAATTAACAAAATACCCTCAATTTACATGTTAATGGCAATGTTAATATAAGCTATTACGAACAATAATTGAACATCCATAAGTTAAAACATACATTTGTTTGTTTTCTTATCAAGTGTGCAATTATATCCTATAGCAAACCACGTAATGACAGCTACAGTTCACTTCAAATTATGTTAACACTCATGACAATAAACTTTGAAAATCATTGTCTTAAAAGAAGTCCAAAGATTTTGATTGAAACATTATAACATATGAATATTAATAACTTAATTTTATAAAATATTAGTTTAATTAAACAATACTAATATGGTTCAATAAATTTAACAATCTCTACTATAAAGCCGATGAGACTAAAGCCACCCAAATAAATGTCCCCCCTGAGGGGCTAAAAACTTCATGCACCCAAAGAAAATGCACACAGAATCTCCCTCCATCAAAATCGATGGCTCACAAAATAACTACATCATAATTGAGGGCTCGATCAAAAGTGCGACCAAATCGTCTTTACACCCTCACCTCTCCCACACTCTCCACCCATGGAGCCGCAACCCATCCTATTATTAGCATGGAGCGAGCACGGTTCAAACCACAGAAATCTCCTTCAGGTGCTTTTTTTAATAATTAATAATTTCTCACCATCCTATTATTAGCATGGAAGTGCATCCTCGCACGGAAAGAGCACGGTTCGAACCAAAGAAATCTCCTTCAGGCTGCAGACGGCTAATTTGAAAACCACCCTCACGACGTGGGCGGCTACGTCGCGATCCACCCAGCCCGTGCCTCCTGGTCGTGATCGTACCGGAGGCGGAGCTTTGGCGCGATATATCAGAGGTCCTGCTGGTCTTGGCACCGGAGGCAGACGTGATCTCGGAGGTGGCGGTCCTGCTGGTCGCGACGAGAAGGTAACAGATAACGCACAACATTTCTCCGATACCTGGCGGAACGGACCAAGATCGAGCGCAAGTGCCGACACTTGAGTCCAGATAGGACGGGAGGATCGACTTCTATCCGGCCCTGTAAGCTCTACCGCTTCTTCATCAATTCGCACGATCCTGATTTCTTTGCTGATGGAAATGCATGATTAAAAAACACACATTGCATGACCGAATGTCTGATGGAGGCGACCTGAAGTCATATCTGAATGTCTGATGGAGGCGACCTGAAGTCATATCTGTATGTCTATGTTGTAGTTCTCATTCTGAAAAACTTCAACTGAATGTTTTTCAGCTACTGCTATCGGTGCACAGGTAGTGCGTGTGTGAACTGAAAGTAGTGCGTGTATGTTATCTGAAGGTAGTGCGTATGTGTGTTTACAGTTTTCCCTTCTTCGTGAGTGCAAGTGCATCCTTGTCGTGGTCGTATACCACGGTCACAGTAATCAACTGGCTAATGTGTGCAACGATGGCCTAACTCAAGGGATAATGACAAGAGATTTATAGTGGTTCGGGGCAAGATCGCGCACCCTAGTCCAGTGTGTGTACTATCCGAGCTCAATGACTGCACTGCGGCGGCGTGGCGAGTACAAGCGGTCGAGAGAGGGAGATGAGCTCCCAAGTCTCTCGTGGAGTGTGTGCGAATGAGTGTGTTGGAGGCTGGAATGCTTGAAAGCTGGAGAACCTGCCTCCTCTCGGTGGCTAACGCCCACCTTTTATAGTCGCAAGGAAGGGTATAAGAGTTCGCCGAGAGAAGGACTTGAGGGGAGAAGGAATACAAAAGTGGAGAAGTAGAAGGGAAAATGGCGCCGGTTTGCGTGGCACGCCGGACCGCCCGGCGTGCGCATGCCGTCGCTGCCCTACACGGTAGTCTGTTCGTCGGTCGCGGTAGAGTTTCATAGGGGCGGCTCCATATCCCGTGTCCCGCAGACGCTCGTCGCCGAGCTCGGAGCTCGGTGGTCGGTTGTGGAGAAAACATTGAGCTCGTTGCGCCGCCGCCGACTATGCGCCTTTGTCGACCGTCAGCACGTACCACGTCCGGGTCGACCTGGGGCGGCGCCGTCCGACCATAAATGCATGTACCTCGCGTCGCAGGAGAATGTGTGGACAGGAGAGCTCGGCAGAGAGCTCGGCTGTCGTCGTCAAGGTCGCCCTTGTCTTGTAGCGGTTGTTTGTTGTGTTTGGCGCGGCATGGCGTGACCTGACAGGCCATACCGCGCGTGCCTCTAGGGATCTTGTTCTCCTGGCAATATCTTGCCTTAGGCTGCGGTGCCCGACAAGTAGCCGCTGCCTTATCGGGCCAACATCGTGGCCCAAGCCCCTTGTTGGATGAGAACTGTATAGCCCGAGAGCTCGTTCGAGACGGAGTAGAGTTTCGTTGATCGAGCTCAAGCTCGGGGTTGTTTGGTGTTGGAGAGCTCGCGCCCGTGAGAGTTCGCTCGAGATGGAGAATGGTCGATAGGCCGAGCTCGAGCTCGTGCCCCAGAGCTCGCTCGAGGCGGAGAGACGCCCGTGGGTCGAGCTCGAAGTTCAACCGAGGCGAGCGGGGCCTGCCTTGATTGCTCGCTCGTGGATTGGGCCTATCCTCCGATGGGCTTTTGTTTCGAATTTGGCCTCGTTAATGATAGCTGGAATATCTATATTCCACAGTAGCCCCTGAGCGCATGGAGGGGAGTAGTTCTCCTGCAGGCGCTCATTGACTTTGTCCGAACTGGGACGAAGGGCCAGGTTTCTAGGCGGGGGTGCGCGCACTCAAGGGGTGTAGCTCTGAGGCTCCACAAGGACGAGGACGACCTCGAGGCTTGTAATAGTTTGTGTTTCTTCGTTCGTCCCCGCGCTCGAGCTCGATTTTACCTTGAGGGCCGAAACCGAGTACTCGGTGAGCTATATAGCGGATGACTTGAGTGAGGCCCGAACTCTCCTCCGCGACGAGGTCGTTCGTTTAGTCAGCTCGTGGACCGACCTCATGTTCCAGGGGCTCGACCTCTACGGTTCCCGAGATCTTATGAGAAGCTCGGGGGCTCGTCACCTCCTCACCGCGGAGGATAACCTAAGGTCGTTTCGTTGCCACCGGGCGACTCAAGCGCATTTCGGGAGGAGCCCCCGAGCTCTCACGGGTGCTCGTCGGGCGTGGGGCCATCGATGCCGTTCCTCCGCCGGCGCACTCCTTGCTCGGGTTGTCTCCCCCGGGCGGCCTTCGTGCTCGTGAGAGCCGGCCTTCGAACCCAGAGCTCATGGTCGATGTGAGCTCATGGTCGCGGGATATCCGTTGAGGATACGACCGTTGGCGACGAGCTCGGGCGGTTTTCCCCGCAGCAAAAAGAGCCGTTGGGAAAAAATAGCCGCCGCCGTTCTTACGGCACTTGCCTGTTGCTTGCCACGTGGAGGACGCGTGGAGGCTTCGAGGGGGGCCGTAGTGCGTGGTGGGCCTCACTGGCCCGATCGCCTCGACGCATCCACCCTGAGCTCCCCCTATAAATAGAAAGGAGTAGATAGGCGAACCAGCTTTTCCCCTTCCCGTCCATCGCAGCAATCCGCCGCTTTTAGCTTTCGGATCCGATTCGCTCCCTCCTTGCCACCGCTCATCGAAAGTGAGAGAGCCGTAGAGCGGAGGGCCGAGTGTCGTTGCCGGGAGTCCGGAGGAGATCATGGGGACGTGGGCGCCATCGAGGGTGACCAAGGAGATGCTTGAGGAGCTTGTCCGGTATGGCGGGCTCCCCGAGCCGACCGACGCTGGCTGGAGTGGATGGTGCCCTTCTGCCGACGGATGACGTGCCCGACCCACCGGAGGGGTACATCGTCTCGTTCGCCTCCTTCCACAAGAGGGGACTCGGCGTTCCGACCACCGACCTCTTCCGCGGGCTCCTCTCCTATATGGGCATCGAGCTCCACGAGACCGAACCCGAATGGGGTTCTCCACCTCGCCGCCTTCACCACCCCGCAGGCGAGGGGTGGCTCGGGATCGAGGCGAACCGGGAGCTCTTCCGCTTCTTCTTCTACGCCAAAATCCAGCACAGCTCCGACAAAAGGAAGGCGCCCGTTCCCATCAGATGCGTCACCATCCAAATACGTCCGGGGATGAACACGCAGTTCTCGAAGCCCGTCACACCTACATCCAATGCTGGGTGGCGGGATGAATGGTTCTACCTCAAGAACGACGAGGCCCACCCGCTGCCGCACTACAAGGGGCGCGTGTTCCCGAAGTCTGACCAGTTATGGAGGGAACCTCCACACAACCACATGCTACCACAGATCCGGGAGGTGGCCAAGAAGGTTAAGCTCCTGCGACGCCAACCTCACGGAGCCCCTCATCATCGCTTGGTGGCTTGGGCATGGCGTCATTCCTTTGAGGCAACGAGCTCTCCGCATCTGGGAGATGACGGAGGAGCAGAGTCCCTTTGAGGGCACGGCGACGGTGCTGGCCCCCTATAAGGACGACGTCGAATGGTGGGTCCGAAAGGTGACCGGGAAACCCTTCAAAGATTTCGACGAGCCGACCTCGATCCCGGCCGTGCTACCTTCGCCAGGCGGCGAGGGACCCGGTGAGCTTGTCCTCTCTTTCTTCGTTTGTTGATTTGGTTTACGTGCCATCATCTCGTCTGACCTCATAGCTTGCGATTGGCGTGGTGCACCTCGCTCTATCTCGCCCGATGAGGATCGCTCGTCCTCGCCGTTGCTTTCCGGCGCCTCTAAATAAGGGCGCCGAGTCCTCGGGGACAGCGAGGCGGAGGAGATCCGACAAACGCCATCCGAAAGCATCCGTAGCGTGAAGCGGCGACGGCACACGCCGGCCGGTGAGGAGACGGGCGGGGACCTCGGCCGGGTCGAGGGCGTCGACGTCCTTGGCCGCCGTCCGTGAGATGGCCCCCTCCCGCCCGGACGCTGTCTCGAGATCACGGCCAGCCTCGCTCTTCGTGGCCGTTCGGTCGAGGAGGAGGGGGTCCCCGAGCTCAAGGCGGGTGGAGAAGAAGAGGCGAATGGCCGACGAGTAAGTACTCGAGCTCGATTTTTTTTGTTGTCGATGTCGTGATTCTTTTTCTACGTGTGTGAGCTTTACTTCTTATTCTGATCAGGGTGGCCAAGCCCCTAGGGGCCCCAAATCCCGCCAAGCACCCGAGGATGGAGGAGGCTATGAGCTCGGCGATTCTGGCTCTCCCCGCTTCCACGCAGCCCCTACCGACGGACGTCTCCTCCCGACCTCTAGTGGAGGAGGGGAGGAGGTCGGATCGGCCGGGAGTGCGTCGGCCTCGATCCTCAAGCACCGTCCCCATGGCACGAGGCGTTGGCCACGGTGTCGGGTTCGATCGGGGATCGAGACCTTGGCGGTGGCGACGACTTCAATCGCGCCCGAGCTCCCAAGCCAAGAGACGGCAACGGAGCGGACGGTGATCGACCTCGATTCCCCGGAGAGGACGGAGGCGCGCGACCCTCCCGTGCCTTGAGCTCAGCCCACTACCGGTGCCGTGGATCCGGTCGGGGGTGATACGGTCGTGGAAGTCCCCCAGCCTCGCGGGCGACATTAACATTTCTCCCACCGTCCATCGGACGCTACAGCGCATCGGGCGCCGAGGTCGCGCCGAGCTTGAGGTCGAAACGCTATCGGCGACGCGGCCGCCGCCTGCCCAGCGTCCCTAGCGACATGCCGCCGCCCGCGGAGGCGCCTCCCTCGTTGAGTGCGCCCCCAAGGATCTTCGGCGGGCGGGTTCGGGAGCCTCCCAGACTCCATCGTGCCATGGCAAAGGGGTCGAAGGTCCTCGCCGGTGGCGTGACGTCGGCACCGCCGCCGGGAATGCGGCTCGAGTGTCTTCACCGAAGAAACGCGGTGAGAGCTCGGCTCACGCCTTTGTTTATAGGTCGTAGATGCGGTGCTGATCCTTTCTCCTCGCAGAGTTTGAGGGGTGCCGCCATAGGGTACAATCAGTGACAGAGGCCGGCCTTAAGCTCGAGCACCTCATGGGACAGGCGGTCTCGACCGTCGCGGGTGAGTGGCGCTTTCGCCAGATGCATACCTCTCACGCCAACATGGGTGAGAGGATAAAGGACGTCGCCACCTACATCCGCGGGACCGAGGACCGCGTCGCCCGCGAGGTCCGCGAGGAAGTTGCCACCGAGGTGCGCCGAGCCAAAAGAGGCGGCCGCCCGTCGTCGAAGAGGGTCGACCTCGCGCACCGCAGCAGCGCCAGCGAGAAGATGCGGGAGGAGCTCGATACTCTCCGCAGGGCGCTGGAGGTTAAGGAGCTCGAGCGTTCGGGCTCTAGCAAGGCCCAAAGTGGGCTTGAGGAGGACAAGGACGCCGTTGCGAGGATGCCCAGAGCGCGACCGCGAGCTTGAGTGTAAGTGTTTTTTTTCGAGCTCTTCTCCGCTTTTATCTCTCGGGGTTGGTAGCTGATTGGCCCGATCGATTGGGACTTTAGTTTATGACCGCGAGGCCGCCGAGCTGTCGGTTTTGTTCCATGCTTCGGAGACGGAGAGGCATCGGCTTGATGCCGAAAATCAATCATTTTGGGAGAACCGGGAAGAGCTCTATGGAGCATTGACGTGTAAGTCGACGGATTTTGCCTTTTCTTCTTTATACTTCGAGACTCACGGCCTGAATTTTTTGTCTCTTTTGAAGCTGAAAAGGAGAAGTCGCTGGGGCTGGCTCGGAGCCTCAAGGAGAAAGAGAGCTCCCTCGTCTTCCGCAGAGGCCACCCTAAAGCACACGAGGCTCGAGATGCAGCCAGAAGGAGGGGGATCTGCGCAGAGGACGCGTGACCTCGTGGCCGCAACAACCGAGCTCCAGCGAGAAGAATGAGGCGCTCGGTGCCAAGGAGACCGAAGTCGCCGACTTCCACGATCGGGTGATAAAGGCCGAGGCCGCTGCCCGGAGTCAAAGCATGAGCAGACGGACCTCATCCTCAACGTCGAGACGGTCTATGATGTCCTCGGCGTTGAAGAGTCGGAGAACCCAGCCACCCGGTGCTCCGCGCTCCGCGCACGGTGTTGGATAATGCTCGCCGCTGTCCACAAGGCGGTCCGCGTGATTCTTGCCCACTACCCCAAGATCGACACTAAGGTGGTGGGCAAGGGCTGGCCCAAAGTGGACACCGCGGCGGACCTCGATCGGGTGGCCGCCAAAGCGGAGGCCAGCGCTAAGAAGATGTCGAAGAAGCTCTTCGACCTCGCAGTGGAAGAGATCGAGGTCTTTGAACCCACAAAATGCGGTGAAGAGGAGTCGTCCGTAGGATTCACCTGCGCAGAATAGAGTAGACCGGGGCGAAGCCTCTTTTGTTGATGGGACCCCGAGATCGGGTTTGCATGTAAATATAACCTTATTCGTGTTAAGTTATAAAAGAGGTCGTGTTCTTTTCCTTTGTCTGTATTTTTAATTGATCATTTGATTTCAAACACGTATCTTGGAGAAACGAATAGCGGACCCTTTCTCGTTGGGCTGCGAGGCGCTAGAGGTCAATGGGCAATCGTGCTATGCCCTATGGGGGCGATTTCGAAGTCTCACGACCGATAGATTATGCGGACTTAGGAGTAAGAAACGAGCGGGAGGTCGAGATTGACCAAAGTGTGATCTAGCCGAAGTTTTTGTGAGAAAAAGAGTTGGTGGAATGCGGGGTGTGCGCCCGTCCCTCCTGTAGCCCCCGAGCATGGGCGGCCTCGCCGGGCGCGTAGGGCGGCCGTTGCTTGACAAATGAAAAAATGAAAGAGTTCGAATGCTCGCACAAATTTTGCATCAAAGTGTGCTTTTTATTCAAACTTCATAAAGACGATTTTACAGAGTGCATCTAAGGGTAAAAGCGACGTAGCTGTTCGATGTTCCAGCGTTGGTGAGCTCGCGGCCCCTCGGCGTCCATGATCTTGTATGAGCCCGGTCGTAGGACTCGGGCGATGGTGAATGGACCCTCCCAAGGCGCCGAGAGCTTGTGTCATTCTTTCGTGCTCGACCCGCCGTAGGGACTTGGTCACCAACGTTGAAGGCTCGTCCCCTCGTATGTGGCAATCATGGTAGCGGTGCATCGACCGCCGGTACTTGGCCGAAAAGCGAGAGTGCGACCTCGCGAGATTCTTCAAGCTGATCGGCGGCGTCCTCGAGCGAGGTCTGGTTGCCGTCGTTGTTGTACGCGCAGACTCGTGGGGCGCCGTACTCGAGGTCGGTGGGGAGCACAGCCTCGAGCCAAAGATAAGGAAGAACGGCGTGCGCCCTGTGGGCCTGCTTGGCGTAGTCCCGAGGCTCCACACAACGGCGGGGAGCTCGGCGAGCCACCGACCACCGAACTTCTCGAGCCGCTTGAAGATTCGCGGCTTCAATCCCTGCAAAATCATTCCATTGTCCCGCTCGACCTGCCCGTTAGTTCTAGGGTGACTGACCGCCGCCCAGTCCACTCGGATGCCGTAGTCGTCACACCAGTTGAGGAAGATCTACCCAGTGAAGTTGGTCCCGTTGTCGGTGATGATCGAGTTCGGGATGCCGAAACGATGGACGATGTCGGTGAAGAACTTGACCGTCTCTTGCGACCTCATGCGCGAAATGGGCATGACCTCGATCCACTTGGTGAATTTGTCAATGGCGACGAGGAGGTGCGTGAAGCCCCGGGCGACCTCATGAATGGGCCGACCATGTCGAGCCCCTGACCACGGCGCCAAGTGATGGGGATCGCCTAGAGGGCCTGGTCGGAAGATGCGTTTGCTTGGCGAAGAACCGGCATCCTTCGCAATGGCGCACAACTGGTTGGTGTCGGCGGCGGCCGTTGGCCAATAGAAGCCCCGCTCGAAGGCTTTGCTGACCAGAGGTCGTGGGGCCGCGTGGTATCCGCACTCCCCAGTGTGGATCTCCTTTATGAGCTCCCGCCCTTCCTCGAAGGTGATGCAGCGCTGGAGAATTCCTGACGCACCCCGTCGGTAGAGCATGTGCTAGACGAGGACGTAGGACTTCACTCGGCGGGCGAGGTGTCTGGCCTCCTCTTTTTCGGCGGGCAGCCTGCCGTCCTTGAGCCATCTTGTGATCAAGATTCGCCAATCGGGCTTCGGGCCCTCCGGCTCTGGGATCGTGAAGACCTCGGTGCCAACGGTCGACCTCCATCGGCGAGCTCGAGCTCGGTGGGATCACGGCCTTGTCGGGGAATGGCACAAAGGGCGTCTTGGCTGGGTCGGCGCACGAGCTTGAGCCTTTGCCTTCAAGTCGAACCGAAGGAATGTACTGGTCGTGGGGCGAACACGCCGAGGGACCTGCCCACGAGTCGGTTGTGAGTTTGGCGAGGACGTCGGTGTTGCCGTTGTACCGACGGCGAACGTGCTTTGAGCTCAAGGCCGCCGGTGATCCTCAAGCTCGCGCACCTTCGGTGGTATGCGACCATCCTGGGGTTGAGGCAGTCGGCTTCCTTCTTGACTTGATCTATGACGAGCTTGGAGTCACCGCGGATCTCGAGTCGCCGGATGCCGAGCTCGATGGCGATGCGGAGCCCGTTCATGAGGGTCTCATATTCGGCGATGTTGTTGGACGCAGTAAAGTGAAGGCGGATGGAGTACCTCATGCGCACGCTGCGTGGCGAGACGAAGACCAGCCCAGCCCCCGCGCCGTACTTCTTCATGGAGCCGTCGAAGTAGAGGACCCAAGACTCGCAGTTGTCCGGCTTGGGAGGCAGCTGAGTCTCGGTCCACTCGGCGATGAAGTCCGTAAGCACCTAAGACTTGATAGCGTCTCTTGGTGTGTACGAGATGTCAGACCCCATGAGCTCGACGCCCCACTTGGCGATGTGCCCCGTGACCTCGGGCTTGCGGATGACCTCGCCGAGCGGGAATTTGGAGACGACAGTGATCGGGTGCGCGTCGAAGTAGTGGCGCAGCTTTGTGTCACATGATCAGCAGGGCGTGCACGCAAGCTTCCGGAGCTGCGGGTACCGTGCCTTGGTGTCGGAGAGGACCTCGCTGATGAAGTAGACCGGACGCTGTACTCGAAGTGCGTGTCCCTCCTCCTCATGTTCTACCACGAGCACCGTGCTGACGACCTGCGAGGTAGCCGAGATGTAAAGCAGCATCGGTTCATCAGGCTTAGGTGGCGTGAGCACCGTGGGTTGGCAGAGCTCCTTCCGTGAGAATCGAGTGCAGCCTCGTGCCTCATCGGTCCAGCGAAACGCCGGATTTCTTTAGGAGCTTGTAAAGTGGGGAGGCTGCGCTCGAAGTCGAAGCTATGAACCGGCCGAGCGGGCGAGGCACCCCATAAGCCGCTGCACACCTTTGACGTTTTTGATCGGACCCATATTTCGAATGGCCTCAATCTTTTCGGGGTTGGCCTCAATGCCGCTCGGACACTATAAAGCCAAGGTGTTTCCCTCGAGGGACCCCGAACACGCATTTCTCCGGATTGAGCTTTACCCGAAGTCGCGGAGCTTGCTGAAGACCTGCTCGAGGTCGGGGATGAGCTCTCCGGTGCATTTTGTCTTGACTATGATGTGATCGACGTACGCCTCAATGCGCTTCCCAAGAAGCTCTTTGAAGACTTTCTGCATGCACCTCTGAAAAGTGGCACCGGCGTTTTTAGCCCGAATGGCATGGTCACGTAACGTAACGCGCCAAAGGGAGTGATGAAGGAGGTAGCGAGCTGATCGAGCTCATTCATCACGATCTGGTGGTAGCCGGAGTAAGCGCCGAGGAAACAGAGTGTCTCGCACCCGCAGGTGGAGTCAATGATTTGGTCGATGCGCGGCAAAGGAAATGGATCCTTTATGCATGCCTTGTTGAGACTCGTATAGTCAACACACATTCTCCATTTGCCATTTTTCTTCTTAACTAGTACAGGGTTGGCTATCCACTGGGATGAAGCACCTCCTTAACAAAGCCCGCCGCTAAGAGCTTATCTATTTCCCCGGCGATTGCCTGCCCGCCGTCGTCGAAGTCTTTGGAGCCATAGCTTCACCGGCCAAGAACCAGTCTTGATGTTTAAGGAGTGCTCGGCGACTTCCCTCGGTATGCCGGGCATGTCCGAGGGTTCCACGCCAACACGCCGAGGTTCGAAGGAGGAAGTCGACGAGCTTGCTTTCCTATTTGGGAGTGAGCTCGGTGCGCACGAACGGTGCGCCCCTCCTCATCGACCGCCACCGCCTTGGCGTCCTCATCCGCTCGAAGGAGCCCGCCGCCTTCTCGAGCTCGACGGGGAAGCTTCGCCGCCTTGCCGGATGTGCTCGTCGCCTTCTTGAGCTCGTTTGGAGTCCTCCGCCCGACCCATGCGAGCATCTTGGGGATGAGCTTCTCGGACTCGATGAGGGCGTCGGCGCATTACACGGGCCTCCTTTGTGGCGCTTGAAGGCGCGCCGAAGGTGGAGTTGACGGTGATCACGCCCCCGGCCCGGGGATCTTGAGCTTGAGGTATGCGTAGTTAGGCACGGCCATGAACCCGTAGCATGGCCGGCCCAACAGGGCATGGTACGCGCTCTTATAAGGGAGCACCTCGAAGGTGAGCACCTCCTTGCGGAAGTTGCTCGGGTCACCGAAGGTGACGGGGAGGTCGATCCGCCTCGAAAGGGAACGCCGCTTCCCACTACTCCGTGGATGGGGTCCGCTAAGGGCCGGAGGCGAGCCCGCGTGACGTCGAGAGCCTCCATAGTGTCGATGTACAGGAGGTTGAGGCCGCTGCCGCCGTCCATCAGTACCTTGCCCAGGCGCTTGGTGCCGATGATGGGGTCGACAACGAGCGGGAACCGCCCTGGATGAGGGATGTGCACGGGGTGGTCCTTCTTGTCGAAGGTGATCGGTGCCTCGGACCACTTGAGGTAGGAGGGTGTCACGGGCTCGGTGAAGAGGACCTCGCGCCGCAGGAGCTTCGGCGGCGCGTGGACTCAGACGCCGGCCCCCCCCAAGACAACGTTGATGGCGCCGCCCCTCGAAGAAGATGTCCTTGTCGCCCGCCGCTCGTCGAACTCGTTGTCGTTCCGCTTAGTTGCCTGTGCCATCACCCCCGTGCAAGGATCCACGAACTTCCTCGGGAGTGAGCAATATATGAAAAATCTTTTATAAATCTACGATGGACCCTTGTTGACACCTCTTAAGCTATACTTTTATAACTCAACTAAACATATAATAAGGGTATAAAATGAATATAAACATAGATTAGGGGCTTTACTAACATAGTTCCACAAGTTTTGGTGATTTATATCTTTTCGTGGACTTGACAAGTAAATGCCTAGGTAAAACCCGAGATTACTTCCCATTTGATAAGAAGATTAATCGAGTGGTGAATTTCAATCCAAAAAGTGAACTAAAACATTCTAGAAGACACCGAAAAGCACCGGAGAAGCCCGACACCATTGTGCCACAAAACCGGGCGGCGCCGAGAGAATTAGGCCGCCGCCAGTGGGGCCAAGATGTCAGCCTCATCTTCTTAGGTCGGTTCCAAACCGACTTTGAGGTTGTATCTATACCATTATTGAAGGTCAGTTTGATCCAAGGGTCCATATTCATCGACCGTGACTATATAAGGATGACCCTACCTCTGACCTAAGCATGAAAATCATTATTCATCAGACTCGACTCTGATCAACAGCTAGAGCCATACCTCTCTAATTAGAAGAGCTGAGATCAAGTTGAGAGAGATAGTTAGAAAGTTGAGAGATAGATCTTAGTACCTCATGAGAGTGACTAGATCTATTCTTGAGAGATAAAGAGACAGTAGAGGAGAAGAAGGGGAAGTACCGGATCTGTCGGTGACTCCTCTACGCTTGTACCTCTGGGATCAAAGGTTTCATTGCACTTGATCTTGAGACTTCTTTGGTGGATCAACCTTATATTTGAGTAAGTTACTTATCTATATTTCTTTCGGTTTACGACTCTTTATTAGAGTACTTCAATTCTTGTCGCTCTTGAGTTGAAGTTGTTACCCCTAGTGCAAGCGCGTGTTTGGACTAGATAACTCAGAATACACCCTACCTTCCTGAGCGTGGTAGTTCGTGGTAGTGACAAGTACCATTGATTCCTTTGGAGTCCACATCCCGTTGGATAGGCCAAGTAGGACCTAGTTACTGGAGGATTGCACGTTTCGTCCCTGCTTTCCTTTGAGTACGTCCCCATTAAGAAATATCTTCAAGTCTTACAAGGATATAAACTAGACAACCATAGACATCTTCTCAACCTTTACATTCTCCGGACCTTTCTACAAGTCTCGGGATTTAGTTTAGTCTCATTATTCTCACACTATTCTCCCTGTGGATTCGATATTTAAAACCCTTTCCCGGTGAAGTGCTCATCAAAAGATATCTGTTCGCTTATGGATTATACATTTATATTTCTGTGGGAGAACTTTTACCAACAACCATTTCTCGGCGCCCGGGAGAACGGTTGCTGAACACGTGAGCTAACTAAATCTTGTATCATATCCTTAGTATAGATTTTTCTTTTATCTTTTAAACCACTATCCAAATGGATACTACCCCCCTCTACCAATACTTGGCACCCAATGGGCAAGCTTGTAGACCTGTGCTATCATCTAAACCTATCCGTGCTGGTTCTTATGAGTTTCGCCCTAGGTTAATAGAGATGGTCCAAAATCATACATTCTCAGGAGAATTAGATGAAAACCCTTTCCTTCATCTCCAAACTTTCGAGGAGACATGTAAATGCCTCCATATTGAAGGCATGTCCCCTGAAACTATCTGTTGGATGCTCTTTCCATTCTCTTTGAAAGGAAAAGCTCGCCAGTGGTACAATCGAAACAAAGAGAGAATGGGTGGCGACTGGGGAACTTGTTTAAATGACTTTTGTGCGGATTTCTACCCCATGTCCAAATTAGTCAACTTTAGGCTCTCGATCCTATCCTCCAAACAGAAGGATAATGAATCTTTGAGTGCCTACTGGGAGCGTTTTGATCTTCTTTCCAAATCCGGACCTAATCTAGCCATACCAGACCATGTTCTAATTCAACATTTTTATATTGGTCTGAATAGAAAATCTAGAAAATACTTGAATACCTCTGCGAATGGATCTTTCATTCACCTTTCAATCCCTGAATGCATAGCTGTCCTAAACAAAATAGTGGAAAACAAGGAGGATGATCCAACTGCAGGGGAAATACTTAAAAATAGAAGAAATAAAAGATGAAGGATTAGCTTGAACCCAATTCCAATCTAAAACCTTTACGAGTCACCCGCTAATCCGAACCTTTAGAATTAGAAGAACCAGAGGTCACTTCGATCTCTGACTTCTTGCTCGATATCGAGGATGATCTCTTTACAGATTATGGAAACACCTTGAGATATCGATTGGAATCTCGTAAGGCTAAAACATCACAACCTTATCCTATAGACCCTTTCCGACCGGGCACATTTAAAGGGAACTACGTAAGAGCTTGTCTCAATCATAAGTAGCGAATGGACGGAAGAATCGAGCTTTCCTCTAATGTAATCCGATTGGATTCACCTTCTGTACCTATTCGTTGCCAAATTGATAAAGATCCTTTTGACGCTCACTACAACCCTGTTGTGGGAATAAACATCATGGCATTATCCTTTGCTCATAAACTTATTAAAAATATGCCATTGAGTCCCACTACAAAATTGTTATTAAGCCCTTCAGGACAAATTGTCCAAAGCTCGAGAATTCTTTATTGCATACCAATCAAGGTTAACAACATCATGGTACATCTTAGCTTTTATATCTTTGATATCATGGAGTTTGACCTACTGATAGGACAACCAATAGAAAGGCTCACTTTTGAAGGACAACCCGAGAAGTAGATTTTCAACTAGGCCAGGATTTTAGACTTTCATTATCTATAGTCCAAGCCATCCAAGCTAAAACCGAGTCTTGTCCGTAATCGGACCCTATGGAGGAAGTTAAAGAAGCTTCAGAGAATATTTTGTGGAGTCTAATTATGAGGACGATTCGAGTTCTTCATTGAAGAGGAGGATGAGAATCCTACCACTTCAGAACCTCTAGATGAATTTGAGAACCCACCTAGACCTCCTATTGAACTTAAACCTTTACCACCAGGCCTCACCTATGCTTTCCTCAATCAAGATCCGAGTCTCCTGTGATCATAAATGATAAACTTACTCAGCAACGACTCTTAGGCTGATAACTGTCCTAGAAAAATATCATTCAGCCTTAGGCTATTCACTCGAAGACTTAAAAGGAATTAGTCCCGCTCTCTCGCACTCATCGTATTCCTACAGATCCAGATATACCCCCATCTATAGAGCCTCAACGTAGACTCAACAATGCGATAAGAGATGTAGTTAAAAAGGAAGTTCTTAAGTTGTTACACGCCGGGATTATATATCCCGTGCCACATAGCGAGTGGGTAAGCCCCCGTGCAAGTTGTGCCTAAGAAGGGAGGCATGACAAATTGTTAAAAATGATAAGAATGAGTTAATTCCTCAAAGAACTGTCATGGGATGGAGAATGTGCATAGATTATAGAAAACTAAACAAGGCTACGAAGAAGGATCACTTTCCATTGCCTTTCATTGATGAGATGTTAGAGCGATTAACAAATCATTCTTACTTTTGTTTTCTTGATGGATATTCTGGGTATCACCAAATCCCAATCCATCCTAGTGATCAGAGCAAAACCACTTTTACATGCCCATATGGAACTTATGCTTATAGAAGAATGTCTTTTTGGGTTATGTAATGCACCCGCTTCTTTTCAAAGATGTATGATGTCTAATTTTCTGAAATGATTGAAGAGATTATGGAAGTTTTCATGGATGATTTTTCTGTTTACGAAAAAACTTTTGATGATTATCTAGAAAACTTAGATAAGGTTTTGCAAAGATGTGAGGAAAAGCACTTAGTCCTTAATTGGGGAAAAATGTCATTTTATGGTTAGAGAAGGAATAGTGCTTGGTCACCTAATTTCGAAAAGGGGAATAGAGGTAGACAAGGTAAAAATAGAAGTTATAGAGCGCTTACCTCCCCCTCGTGAATATTAAAGGAATAAGAAGTTTTTTAGGCCATGCTGGTTTCTATCGTAGATTTATAAAAGATTTTTCATATATTGCTAGACCACTTACCAGCTTGTTAGCCAAGGATGCTCCCTTTATTTTTGATGATGCTTGTCTAAAAGCTTTTGAAACTTTGAAAAAGGCTCTTGTTTTCGCACCAATCATCCAACCCCCGATTGGTCTTTGCCTTTTGAAATTATGTGTGATGCCAGTGACTATGCTTTGTGGGGCGGTGTTAGGGCAAACCAAAGACAAGAAGCATCATGCCATTGCTTATGCTAGTAAAACTTTGACTTGGACCACAACTTAATTATGCTACCACCGAGAAAGAGTTGCTAGCGGTTGTTTATGCTATAGATAAGCTCAGATCTTACTTGGTAGGAGCTAAAGTAATTGTTTACACCGATCATGCTTTGCTTTAAAATATTTGCTCACCAAGAAAGATGCTAAACCTCGTTTAATAAGATGGATTTTGTTACTCCAAGAGTTTGATTTAGAAATTAAAGATAAGAAAGGAGTAGAAAATTTTGTTCTGTGATCATTTATCAAGGATGCATTTTGAAAAACCACATGAATTGCCCATTAATGACTCACTCGGGGGATCGATATGTTCTATCGGATAACCCATATCGATCCCCGGTATGCAGATCTTGTTAATTTTATGGTTCCAGGATATGTAGCACCAAAAGTGCGATAAGAAAAAGCTTATGTATGAGAGTCGTCACCACCTATGGGATGAACCGCACCTCTTTAGAGTTTGCTCGATGGGCTACTCGGGAGATGTGTGCCAACGTAAGAAGGACTTCGAGATCATTGAAAGATGTCACTCATCACCATATGGAGGACATTATGGGGCATTCGTAATACATGCAAAGATTTGGCAAGCAGGATTTTTACGGCCAACCATGTATCAAGACACAAAAGATTTCATCCGAAGATGTGGAGCTTGTCGAGGCACGGAATATCAATGCAAGAGATGCCATGCCTCTAACAACCAATCTCCGATAGAGCTCTTTGATGTCCGGGGAATTGATTACATGGGACCATTTCCAAAATCTGAAATTATGAACATATCTTAGTAGCAATCGACTACGCTTTCAAAAAGGGGTTGAAGCCTTGCCGCAAATCGCCAGATGGCGAGGAGCTCAATAAAGATGTTTGAAGAGACTATATTCCCAAGATTTGGAGTACCTCGAATGGTAATAAGTGACGGAGGAAGCCACTTCATTGACGTAAGATTTCGACGCTATTTAGCAAAGCATGGAGTTCGTCACAATATTGCCACAGCTTACCACCCTCAATCAAGTGGGCAAGCGAAACTTCAAATAAACAAATCAAGAACATCTTGCGTAAAAAACAAATTGAAGAAATGGGAACTAAGTGGAAGGATAGACTTCCGTAAGCACTATGGGCATACAGGACAGCCTACAAGACACCAATTGGAATGACTCCATATCAACTTGTCTACGGCAAAACCCCGTCACTTGCCCGTGGAGTTAGAGTTCAAAGCTCACCGGGCAATCAAGAGATGGAATATGGATCTTGAAGCCGTAGGAGTGAAGAGGAAGATGCAATTATCGAGTTGGATGAATGGAGAGAGAAAGCTTATCATAATGCCAAGATCTACAAGGCAAGAACCAAGAAGTGGCATGGCAAGAAGATTAAGATAAAGACTTTCACTCCGTGAGATCGTATTACTTTTTTTAATTCCAAGGTTAAATTATTCGGGCATGGAAAACTTCGGAGCAAATGGAAAGGACCTTTCAAGGTAGTAAATTCATCATCACATGGAGCAATTACTCTCGGGACTCCGAAGGTAAGTTATTCAAGGTAAATGGCCAACGTCTTAAAATTTTCTATGAGACCGATAAGCCCGAGGAATTAGATGTAATGGGGTTTATGATTTATCCTAACCATGGGATTTAATTTACGTAGGATTTATTTTTATGGGCCAAAAGTATAAGCATTACAATTAGAATAGGGGTATTAGACCATGGGAAAAAGGGCGATCCAAGTGTGCACTAAGGCACCGGGCGGCCGCCGTGATTTATTTGGCGCCGCCCGCCCGTCCCCTTTCATTTCCATTTTTGTTCCACGAACACTCTAGAACTTGCCCATTGTAATGATGAACATTCTGAAGCCATTCACGTAGGAAAGTATTGCGAATCCTTACCTCCTACCCAAGACACCCTGCCTATATAAACGAGCCTCATGATCATTCGATCTTATCTCATTCATCTCTCGAAAGACCGACGACCAGCACCACCAATTTTAGTCATGGAGAACACCAACACCCGCATGGTTGTCTACGACCCTACCATGGTGGCACCAACTTCATCCTCACCACCACCATCAACCTCCACGGCCATAGTTCCATACATGCCTAAGCCTCTTGCTGTCGTTAATCCACCACCACCAACGCCTAAGCTTACACGTAATCAACTCTATGCACGAAGCTTGCTTGCTGCCCGCCGTGAAGAAGTGATGAAGAGGAAGGTCCCGGTGCCAGAAGGCACTAAGCTCCATGCTCCAGGCCTAACGAAGCTTGCCAACGTCCCAAAGGGGGACAAGTTTGGCCACATCGGGAAGAGTAGCTATCTGCGACCCTCGTCTCATCCTTGATGGGGTGCGTGCTACTCGAACAAGTCGATTCATCCGGCCCTGGGAAGGCTGCAGAGCTCATGGTGAAACCGGGAAGGATGACAATGGCGAACTTCGTGGCTGAATATGTTCATATGAAAAAAACTTTCTTAGCACCGAGCACGAAAATTGGAGTTACACCACTAGACGCCTTAATGCTTGTAGAGAATGAAAATTCAGCACTAGTTAAGAGAGTTGGCGTTCTTGAGCGTATTCTCAATAAGCTTTGTGAGAAGATGTAGTAAGCTCAAGATATAAGAGCACTCATCTTCATGTCGAGTCAATTTGCTTAGCATCGAGTCGAGTTTTTAGTCAATTTGCTTTCAAGTTAAGTTTGCTTTCGAAGTCGAATTGTTAGTTTGGTTTGGGAATAAATACGAGTGCTCTTCCCTTTTTTAATAATTGTTGATCTATTGTCTCAGTTTTTATTTTCTATATTTTTGTATATATTTTTCTTGTCTCCACCATGTTTTTGGATAAAGGATAATAAAAGATAGTGTGGGGAGACAAGACGAACGTCAAGAACAACGAAACCGAACCCAAAAAGCGAGCAAAACAAAGTACACGTAACGAGGATCCAACACGACGAAGCTCAAGTCGCCGAGCCCGCAGCTCGCAACCGCCGAGATGATCACGGCGCCGCCAGCCATCACCTCCCCTCGTCCCCAAATTTCTCGACTCTCGGTTTGATCTCTCGAACTTTGCTTTCATTCACATTTTGGCCTCTGTTTCATCGGGTTTCGAACCTTTTTGATATGCTTAACATAAAAGAAAAATATTGATATGCTTTGTTTAAAGATAGACTTACATGATACTTTTTCATGGTTGAACCAAATTGTTGTTGGGAACTTAATTGGATAAGGATCTCAAGTTACTTAAGTTGTTGTGGAATATGAGATAGAAGAATAATGAGAACTTGATTCTTGATATGTTTTTCTCTGGAGAATTTATTTTGAAAATATTAAATTAATAGCTTTACTTCATCTTTGTGGTAATTGTTATATCCTACTAAAGCCGTAGATGCTACAAGTATTGAAAAACTAGCCATAAGCTATTTACTTTGTGTTGAGCTTTGTCAAGTCCTCAGGACCCAAGTTGAGAGACTTGTCATTCTCTAAAGATCAAGATCACGTACACTCACATCTATGTGCTGTTTTTCTTACAAAGTATTTATATGCTCCAGTTTTTGATCTCTCTAAAATTCAATGTCTTATTTTTGTAAAAGCAAGGCATGGGCTATGCAAAAATAGTATATAAAAAAAAAAAAAAAAAAAAAGAGAAAAGAAAGAAAGATGAAAAATGGACAAGTGTGCGAGGGTGAGTAGAACCCACATCTTTAAAGAGAGGAAATAAAAGACACAAGTCTAGGGCGAGCGAGCCCACCTCTCCAAAAGAAAATAATAATAAAAAAAAAAAAAAAAGAAGAAGATAGCCCATGATCTTGTTTGCAAAAATATTTATATCAAAAAGAGAGAAGTTTACAAGAGCATAGTAGAATTAGCATAATCATCATTCACACACATGCACATCTTGATCTATGAGGGTGTCTCTCCTTGGATCGAGTTTTGACATTGCAAAAACATGCAAGGTAAGTATGCTATATCCTTGACAAGCCTGATACTCCAGATAAAGCTTTATTAGAAGTAGGATGTTTTTAAGGGCATCAATCATATGTGCTTTGTGAGGATCCAAAAATACCATATATAAATATATTGAGTGATTTGAGAGCACCACGTAAGAAGAAAGTAAGCTATGTTCCTTTTCAAAAGTCATTACAAAAGCCCCAATGATTTGATTGAAGGAAGAAGGTACTCTATTTCAACAATTCTATTCTTCAACTTCTCAAAGTTCTTGATAGTTACAAGAAATCCCACAGTATAAGTATGACCATGAGATTGTTTTATGTTTGATGTCTTGACTTACGGTTTTGCTATATCCATCCTTTTCTCGAGACAAGTAAAAGCCTAAGTGTGGGGAGCTTGTTGACACCTCTTAAGCTATACTTTTATAACTCAACTAAACATATAATAACGGTATAAAATGAATATAAACATAGATTAGGGGCTTTACTAACATAGTTCCACAAGTTTTGGTGATTTATATCTTTCAGGGGACTTGACAGTAAATGCCTGGTAAAACCCAGAGATTACTTCCCATTTGATAAGAAGATTAATCAGTGGTGAATTTCAATCCAAAAAGTGAACTAAAACATTCTAGAAGACACCAGAAAACACCAGGAGAAGCCTGACACCATTGTGCCACAAAACCGGGCGGCCGCCAGAGAGAATTAGGCCCGGCCGCCCGGTGGGGCCAAGATGTCGACCTCATCTTCTTAGGTCGGTTCCAAACCGACTTTGAGGTTGTATCTATACCATTATTGAAGGTCAGTTTGATCCAAGGGTCCATATTCATCGACCGTGACTATATAAGGATGACCCTACCTCGACCTAAGCATGAAAATCATTATTCATCGACTCGACTCGATCAACAAACTAGAGCCATACCTCTCTAATTAGAAGAGCCGAGATCAAGTTGAGAGAGATAGTTAGAAAGTTGAGAGATAGATCTTAGTACCCCATGAGAGTGACTAGATCTATTCTTGAGAGATAAAGAGAGAGTAGAGGAGAAGAAGGGGAAGTACCGGATCTGGCTTGTGACTCCTCTACGCTTGTACCTCTCGGGATCAAAGGCTTCATTGCACTTGATCTTGAGACTTCTTTGGTGGATCAACCTTATATTTGAGTAAGTTACTTATCTATATTTCTTTCGGTTTACGAGTCTTTATTAGAGTACTTCAATTCTTGTCGCTCTTGAGTTGAAGTTGTTACCCCTAGTGCAAGCGCGGTGTTTGGACTAGATAACTCGTAAATACACCCTACCTTCCTGGGCGTGGTAGTTCGTGGTAGTGACAGTACCATTGATTCCTTTGGAGTCCACATCCCGTTGGATAGGCCAAGTAGGACCTAGTTACTGGAGGATTGCACGTTTCATCCCTGCTTTCCTTTGAGTACGTCCCCATTAAGAAATATCTTCAAGCCTTACAAGGATATAAACTAGACAACCATAGACATCTTCTCAACCTTTACATTTTCCAGACCTTTCTACAAGTCTCGTGGATTTAGTTTAGTCTCATCATTCTCACACCATTCTCCCCTGTGGATTCGATATTTAAAACCCTTTCCCCGGTGAAGTGCTCATCGATTCTCTCGCTATGGATTATACATTTATATTTCTCGTGGGATAACTTTTACCAACAACCCTCCCCGCCTCTGGGTCCCTCGGGCTCGGGAGGTCGTGGCAGAGCGCGGTGGTAGCAGCAATGGGTTGCCCACCAAAGATCGGCGGGGAGGTCATCGGCCTCGTCGATGCGGCGTGCCTCTCTTCCTCGAGCTCGGGCTTCGGTATCGTCCTCCTGCCTCCTCGGGGTGCATCACGCTCTGCGTGATCTTGCGCTCGACACTCCTCGAGCTCTTCGAGGTGCTCATGGACTCGCTTGGGCGGTCTGCCGTTAGTGACCAGTCCATCCTTGTCCCAGAGTGCGTGGGGGTGTCTTGGGAGGACTCGTCCTCGGCTGCGCATCTTTGTGCACCGCGCCGTCCAGGGTCTGGCTTTTATGTAGCACTGCGAGTGGGGTCGACCCTGCGGGCTGAGAGCTGGGCGGCCTCGAGGCGGACATCCTAAACTTCGGCTCGGGGCATCGGCAAGGAAGAGCTGCCCTGCGCGAACATCTCGGGTGTAGGTGGCCGAGGAACTTCCGGTGGCGGAGAGCGGCTCTGTCACGCAAGCTACGAGGATGGCGTTGGCAATGGAGAAGGTGACATCGTGGAAGAGCTCCTGGTCGGCTCCGGGGGCTCGGGATGTGGAAGCGTGTCCGCAATGCCGATTTAAGAAGCGGGGCCGCCGCACGGGGATGGGGCTCGACGCCCGAAGTCGAATACCGGCGGAGCGGATCAGCATGGAGTCGGCGGCGTCGCGGGACTAGGCGAGGTCGCCGCCAGCACCAAAGACCGAGGGAAGGTGACTCCGATGAGGGAGCCCTCGGAGCTGGTGCCGGCGAAGTCTAGGGTCCTGAAGCGCATAGGTGCGCCGAACGCCGGAGAGGTGGTGAAGGGAGCCATCGGCGGTGGTCGTCACACTAGCGCTGCCCCTACCGGGCGCGCCAACGCGCCATGGGTCGTATACCACGGTCACAAAGAATCGACGGCTAATGTGTGCAATGATGGCCTAACTCAAGGGACAATGACACGAGATTTATATCTTTGGTTCGGGCAAGATCGCGCACCCTAGTCCAAAGGTGTGTGTACTATCCGAGCTCAATGACTCGCACTGGCAAGTACAAGCGATCGAGAGAGGGAGATGAGCTCCCAAGTCTCGTGAGTGTGTGCGAATGAGTGTGTTGGAGGCCGGAATGCTTGAAAGCCGGGAGAACCTGCCTCCTCTCGGTGGCTAACGCCCCTTTTATAGTCGCAAGGAGGGGTATAAGAGTTCGCCGAGAGAAGGACTTGAGGGAGAAGGAATACAAAAGTGGAGGAGTAGAAGGAAAATGGCGCCGGTTTGCGGGGCACGCCGACCGCCCGGCGTCTTGCGCTGCCGCCGCCCTACACGGTAGTCCGCTCATCGGTCGCGGTAGAGTTTCGTAGGGGCGGCTCCATATCCCGATGTCCCATACGCCGGGTCGCCGAGCTCGAGCTCGGTGGTCGGTTGTGGAGGAAACATTGAGCTCGTTGCGCCGCCGCCGTCGACTATGCGCCTTATCGACCGTGAGGCATGCGCCACTCGTTCGTGGCCGATTCTTGGGCGGCGCCGTCCGCCATAAATGCATGTACCTCGCGTCGCAGAGAATGTGTGATGGGGAGAGCTCGGCAGAGAGCTCGGCTGTCGTCGTCTAGGTCGCCCTTGTCTTGTAGCGGTTGTCTGTTGTGTTCGACGCGGCATGGCGTGACCTGGCAGGCCATACCGCGCGTGCCTCGGGGATCTTGTTCTCCGGCAATATCTTGCCTTAGGCTGCGCGGTGCCCGACAAAGTAGCCGCGGCTTTATCGGGTCAACATCGTGGCCTTGAGCCCCTTGTTGGATGAGAACCATAGCCCGAGAGCTCGTTCGAGACGGAGTAGAGCTTTCGGCCGATCGAGCTCAAGCTCGGGGTTGTTCGGGTGTTGGAGAGCTCGCGCCGTGAGAGTTCGCTCGAGACGGAGAATGGTCGATAGGCCGAGCTCGAGCTCGTGCCTAGAGAGCTCGCTCGAGGCGGAGAGACGCCCATGGGTCGAGCTCGAGTTCGACCGAGGCGAAAGCGGGGCCTGTCTTGATTGCTCGCTCGTGGATTGGGCCTATCCTCCGATGGGCTTTTGTTTCGAATTTGGCCTCGTTAATGATAGCCGGAATATCCGTATTCCACAATCCCGGTACTTGTTAATGCTATCGCATGCGTGTGTTCGCCTCGCGATGCGTTTATCCTAATGCATCCCGGCACTTGTTCGGCCGACCTTCTTTTAGCTCCGGCACATGGCTTGATCCCATTTTTTTTTTTTCGAATGGTAGCCGAATGTTCGGATAAGTTTACAAGCAATTCTAAATTAATGAAATTTTTTTCTTATACTATGCATTCCATGAAGATAGTAGCGAAGTCAAGAAGAGGAAGCGTGCTCATGACGATGATGTACACAACAAACTCTCAAGCAACACAAATCTCCTTTCATATTTTGTCCGCTGGCGTGGACCGTTGCATACAAAATGTATGAATCGGATATTTAAACCGATATTATATGTTGATTTTGTAGACCATTACTACGGAATCAGGAAAAGTAAATGTCGATGAAGATGACGTGCAAACACCAAAACTACAAAAGGATGAACATACGATGCGAGCTGCAGACGATGTATTAACGGTGTTACCTCAATATAATAAGCCTCAAGGTGAGCCATCATCAGTTGAAACTGCATGGACTTTATTTTAAATCTCTTTTATTAATAGCATATTTCTAATAATGACAAAATGATATCTCTATAGATTATGAGCCGACGAGGAAGATCATGAGGTCATTGGATACATGAGAGGAAAAGACATGGACCACAAACTGGTTAGTATCAACGATGCTTGGGGATGCAAGGAGGACCTAGATTGCCTTTTTGCTTGAATCAAAGAAGTCAATGGCGCCAGAAGACACCGCTTCAGCTTTTAACTAATGTTCCATACAACATCAAAGATTGTAGCAACGTAGTTATGTTTTCTCGTAATACTTAAAAGTCTTGGTATAAGTTATTTACCACTCACGGTCTATGTTTTGCTTATAGATTATACTACCATACTATCGAGACAGCCTATACACTCTAATTATATTGAACTTGCAAACCCAAACCGTATATTACAAGCTGTTTGAGCAAAGAGATTTACATAAAGCTACATTCCACAATATTGCTAAAAGTTTGCTCTTGCCATGGCTGACAAGTCCTCATTTGAAGAACAATATTTGGGATTGGGATGGAGATTTCCCAACATGGGTAACAAAGGTTCAACATAATAAAGACGGGTAATCACTTGCAATAAGTTATATGATAAGTTTTATGTAAAAAAAGTGCTTATTTGAACTATGTACATGAAATAAACAACTAATCTTCTCTAGGAAATTGGGAGGCTTTCTTGTGTACAATTTCATGAAGTCATGGGATCGAGAAAAAATACCACCGATCAATAATGTAAGTCTGTATAGTATAGCTATGTTTCAATAAACTTGGGATAAACTAATTAGTTATCTATTATTGCTATCCGCCATGTACACAGAACCAACTACACTAAGGAGGGAATTCGTGGGTGACATCTTGACGAAAAATCGAAAAAGAATGTTGTGACAAGCTCCCCTGAAGATATCTAATTTTGATTAAGAAGTTAGCTACAATATAATTTACATGTTAATGTTTTACCAAATACACGAGAAAGTATCAATGCGGTAACTTAGATGGTTTATCCGACGAGAAAATGGTACAATACTTTCTTATATCTGATTTAAACTAACAGTTTCTAAAAGCAAAACCGTAATGCGTTAGCACGGGCATTATACTTACTAATATGCTGAAACAACTATTTGTGATGTTGTCAAAACTAAGAGGGTGGCCTACCACCGAGAATATTATTTTTCATCAAGAAAACATGAAAATTTTGAATAAATGATACAAAATCTCAAGGTTAAAGTATTACATGTCAAAAAATCATTAGATAAAAAATATATGTAAAAAAATATTACAAGAAATAGATCAAATCTCAAGGTTAAAGTATAGATTTTCTTGATATCACATAAAGGATGAAATAAAAGTTTATGTTCTTTAAGTTTTTTATGTTTCAACTAAACACATAGGGTGCTAATAACATTAATAGTAGAAATTATTAGCCACGAAAACTGGTAGAAATAAAACAAATCGATCCTAAAGTTCTTACAAAAAAATCTAAAACATTTTGCCATCAAATGAGTAGATTGTAATCACCATTATAAATCATAGCTATTGATATGAGGAATTAATAAGCTTAAAATTTGGGTAAAGGAATGAAAATATAGGTTATGATGTCAAAATATAAACTGCAACTAAAACTATCATAGCTTAAGCAAATGTTTCAACTAAATGTATATTTATAGAGGTGCAAAGCAGAATAGTATATGGATATGGATGGAAAAACATATGAATCAATATTTGATAAGTTATCACAATTGAATCAATATAGATATTATAGTTATTATTTTAGAATTAGAAAGTAAAGAGAAAAAAGATCATTGATATAATAAATTCTAATTAGTTGAGTCTCATAAGATTCTAACCCGCGCGAGAGCACGGGTTGGTGAACTAGTGAATAACTAATGTATATTTGAGTCTCTCTAGACTAGTGCTTCACTCTGCTGTACATATGGAAATTAATGAATACTATCCTGTCACTATTGTTTACCTTGCCGTAGAGATGTAAGAGTATCACTCCAGATTTCACAAAGCACAAACAACTATATAACTGTGCAGCCAAATACGGGTGCGGCGAAGCGCGCCTATCTGCCTAATATGTACTATAGCTAGAGCGCTTGTGTTACAAGTCAAGATGTGTTACAACGTGTACATCTAGCAGTCTATTTTATCCAATAGGGTTATCTATTTTCTTAAATCATAAGATATATCACTAAAGTTCATATATTAATTTTTCTTATTACAAAGATATGCAGCTCAGCTGCTGCTTCTCGGTGAACTTAGAATTGAAAGGTAGAGACTACTATATATTGTACTACAAAGTAGCACGAAAGAACTACTCAACGTGCAAGAGAAAATATGATTTGCTCTATGGAACAAGTCAAACAAATTTGTGGTATAAGTATTCTAAGTAAGAAAACAATATGGCTCATCTCAAAATTGGTGAGTATGCTACCAACATAACAATGTTAGGGACATGTTCATGTAACTTTGGTTAATTATTATCAAAACATCATAATGCCATAAGGAGTTATCTATGCTTTTCAATTAGAGATTCAGACTTCTATCGATTCAACAGAATATGGTAAACATTTAACCTATAAATATCAGAAAGGGCCGGACTCTATAAATTGGCCACTGTTTTATAATTATTCTCTTTTGATTCAGGCATTTAACTTTATCTTAAATAGGAGCTGCAATATCTATTAGCTACATAACAGAAGTGAAGAAAGGCTAATCTCCGGATATCTATATATACATGCATGATTTTGCATAGTCTATATCAGCTAAGCAGCACACAGTCCTTGGATGTATATATATTAGTGAATACACTCTAATGCTAACCAGGCTAACATACTACAGGCAACCAAACAACCGAGAGTTGGCTCAGCGGGGGGACAGGCTCGACTGGGAAACGAACCAAACACACCCATGGTGTTCTCACATACACTACGCGTCACAACTCACCAGTCTATACCAAAGCCTTGCTTTCAAAAGAGCGGAGCCTCGGCAATGGGACTAGTCAATTCAGGTGGAGGCGCGGTGTTGCTTCACTTGTTTTTCACCCCATCGATGAAATTAATTGCTGCTTGCTGTAGTTTAAGCGCTCTCATGATGAGGCTCTATATATAAAAGAAAAAAAAGAAGCGTTATGTTTGACCCTTATGTTTTTATGCAAGGCAAAGACGAAAGAAGAAAGCAACTAATCAAGTGGTATCTGTACTGTACCAAGGTATGCCATATTGTTAATGTGGGCTCGCCAGGGTTCATGGCCAGGGCTTTCCGAATTTCATCTTCCACGGCCGTCACCTTGTCTGTAGGATCCACCAGGATTATAGAGACATGCTCAAGTGACAAGAGGTGCTCCAGACCCAGGTTACAATCACCAAACTTATCCAGTACATCTTCCACCCCAAACCTTAAACGAAGTTCTTTGAGGTTTTGCATACCTCCGGTGCAAACGCCACCTCCATGGATGAAGAATCTATGCCCATCTTTGTTAGACACTGGAATGGATAACACTTGCCAATGACTAACCTTTCATCTCTGTCTTGTGTGGTTCCATTCACATATACTTTGAGATCACTGAGAGATGGTATACTCCCGAGGACTTGAATATCCTGCTCTCCTAGAGTTAATAATCTGATATCTAGGGTGGACAGGAAGCAGAGCGACGACATCCATTTTGGCACTGCAGTGATGACATTGCCTTCCTCCAAATATATGGAGCAAAGTATTCGAGGACCAGGATATAAGTTGTCACGTTCTGTATATAGATTGCTCCTCTCCACACCTGTTACTTTAATGGATTTGAGGTTGACAAGGTTAGATAGACATTGGATGAAAGGTTCCTCATAGCTCTCATCCCAACCAGTAATGTTGATGACCAAGGTCCTCAGTTCGGTCAGACACCCCAGATCATGCAGCATGCTTGGTGACTTGATAGTTATGTTGGCTTCAAGTAGAGAGATTAGTCTTCCAAATCCATCTGGCAGTCTTACTCTGTAGCAACAAAGCTGCAATAGCTGTCGCAGGTGAATAAAAGTTGAAGGCATAGTCATTATATCTGCAGCATTACTTATGTGTAGTACTTGCAAAAATTGTAGATTTTGAATCTCCGTTGGGATCTCAGTGATAGACTTTCCATTGATATTCAAATATCTCAGGTGAAACATATTGCAAATATTTTTGAAGTGATGATTCTCCACTCCCACACAGTAACTTAAATCCAATACACGTATGACCAGAAAGCTCAAAAAGGTTTGGCATCAACTGAAAAGCATCTTTGAACACAGTAAGTGACCTTACATGGGAGAAGCTCGTTCCTGCAGCGAGCTGCTTGATTTCCTCTTTCTGACTAATTTGAAGAGATAACCGGCGGATCTTTTTAGGAAGAGATATGGGCTGCTGTCCACCTACTTTTGTTAAAAACTGCTCATCATTTGACAAGAAACTGATAAGATCAAGGATCATATCATGTATCCGACAAGAAACGGTCTTGCCATCACGGCCAATAACCACAGGTCGTATCATACTTCTGTTAACTAACTCTTGGACATAATCCTCACCTACTTCATATAAGGTCTTCCCCCGTTCTTCATGGACAAAACCTTCACCAATCCATTTCCATATCAGACCTCCTATTTTGATCTCGTAGTCCTCTGAAACAAACTTAGATATAGCAAGCAAGTCTTCAGATGTAAAGGTAGGTCATCATAACTAACTGATAGTATCCTTCTCATATCCTTCACATCATCATTGCTGCCATCAAGACCAGAACCCATGGATTGGTACACATTTGACCAATAGCTATGGATATATATTTCATTTCCAGTTTTATTGGCTAACATACTTGCCATCGTGATGATAGCTAATGGTACACCACCGCATTTCTTTAAGATTTTACCAGCCACTTCAACTAAATTATCTGGAGGACATTTGTCTTCACTGCCAAAAATTCTTCGGTAGAATAACTTTGTTGAGTCAGGGGTAGAAAGAGTTTCCAGTTTATAAACACATCCAACTTTCCTTGCAACATCAAGAATACGAGTTGTTATGATTATTCTACTTCCACATTCATTCTCCATCAAAGCACACTGGATTGTTTCCCACGCATAAATATCCCATATGTCATCGATGACAATGAAGAACCTATAACACACAAAGAGATATCAAGAAACATCATCTATCAAAAATTTTCTTTATGTAGCTTTAATTTTCAAGTCAAAAGTAACTAATAAAAGGGTAAATAGAATTGGCTTCTGGACATCACGCATGTAGATGACATTTACTAGAACACACTTCAACTCATAATAATTCACTGATGGACATGCAAAATTCAAGGTCATTTGTAGGACACTTCGCACCTACAATAATAATGCGATCTGAAGACACACTACTACATTAAATATTTTTGGTGGCGGTTTTTATAATTTTCCATGGCGGTTTTTTTGAACTGCTCGCCACGGTTAATCAAAAAATAAAAAAATCGAACTGAAACCCTAACGGGCCCGAAACTGGGCCGCCTTTGTCGGATCTGGGGCCGCGGTACCGGAACCGCCGCCGTCGCCGGGATCCATGAGCTCCGTGTCGGATCTGAACTCGGGGGCACCGGATCGAGGGTGGGGGCGCCAGATCGAGGGTTGAGGCGGCGGATCCAAAGGTGGTGGCGCAGATCCACGCCGCACGTGAAATCTCATGTTTGGTTTTAGAAATTGATGCAACCTGTTATGCTAATCCTCTACTCTAAGTGTGCTTATGAGATAGGATAGCATGGATGGTGTGGGGCTACATGATCATGGACATGGACTATGGTGATGGACATGATGGATCATCAAGCTCACTTGGTGGAAAGGCAAAGACCGGAGATCAAGGCAAAGGTATACTTGATAGGGTTTTACTTTTGGTGATCAAGACACTATAGAGAGTGCAATCACATGTTGGATAGATAGCCGACTATCAAGAGGGGAATCCACGGCGAATCCGCATTAGAAGTGCCTCTAGATTCATGTTGACTTGCATACGCATTAGAATCTAGTGCACTAACCGCCCTTCGAAAATGGTTTTCAAAATGCTAACACACGTGCTATGGAGATGTTCATCTTTGACATGTTGGAAACATGTGGCAAGTGGCAAAACTTGGATCGAGAGAAGGCAACGACACACGACAAAATTTCGCTTGAAATGGCGCGGCCGGGCGCCCCAGGTGTGATCGCATCGGGCGCCCGAGTTTGAGACCCCAACATCCGGCGCGCATTCATTCGGGCGGCGGGCGTGGCACGAGAGGCGGCGCCGGGCGCGGCGATGATGGCGTCGGCCCGCAGCGCCCGGTGTGGTCCAGAGCTGCCTGCGGCCCCGGGGCGGTGCACGGACGCCCGATGATCTTTGCGCCGGACGCCAACGGTCAATTGCCGTGCGTGTCTTGGCGTTTGCACGTGTTTGGCGCGTCTGGCGCACACGTAGAAAATGGTTTTGCCCTCCAACGGCTCTATCTTTGAGTGGGGATTATAAATAGTGGTGTGGCTAGTTGCTAGCTCTCTCTCTTGCACATTCGATCACTCTAACATCCTCTTGAGCTGAGAATACTCCCCTCCACTCATCTCTCTTATCTAACTTTGAATCTTGGTGAGATTGAGTGAGATTCAAGTGCATTTGCTTGTTCATTGCATCTAGAGGGACTTGTTCTTCGGAGGAGCTGCGGGATTCTTGTTTCTCTTAGGCATTTGCTCGGTTCCCTAGTGGCTTGGAGTTGGTGGTGGTGTTGAGCTCGATTGTGATTGTTCGAGGCCACACCGGAGGATTTATGAGGGGTTCTTGAGCCTTCCCCGCGGGAGATCGCAATTGACTACTCTAGTGGATTGCTCATAGCTTGTGGATCATCATCTTGTGTTGGTTGTGCGGCACACGGCTACGGGTTCGGCTTTGTAACGCCGATTAGCGCGTGAACCTCCAAATGAGTGCATCGCTACAACAAGGAGTAGTTTGCCAGCAAGCAAGCGAACCTCGATAAAAATCATAGTGTCAATCTCTTGGTCATCTTATTCTTATTGTGATTGATTGATATTGTGATTAATTGGTTCACTCCTCTACTCTACACCGGCGGTATAAAAGATCCCCCCTTACTCTTGTATTTACTTTGTATACATCTTGAGTAGCTTGTGTAGTTTTAGTTCTAGCTCTCTAGTTGTGTAGTGCATTCACCTAGGAGTAATCTACATGACTTAGATTGTGTGCACCCTAGAGATCATAAGTGTACCTAGAACTACTTGTGTAGGTGGCTTGCACGAGTTAGCGAGAAGCTCCACATAATTTTCTACACCGTCTTGTTATCTAACCACCTTGCTCTACTATTGTTGAAGAAATTTTTATAGACTATTCACCCCCCCATTTTAGGACCTTTCAGCGCCACGCCACGCCGCATGGTTGGGGAGGGCGTCACCGCCTGCACCCGCGCCGTTGTGGAGGTGAGTGAGGGACGGGGCCGCACCGCCCACATCCGGCTGCGTCATGAGTGGAGATGGCGGGAGCCGGGCCCCGACGAGAGCTCGAGGTCGAGGTGGATCCGCGCCACCGCCCCGCATGCTTGCGCCGCCCACGCCGCCGAGAGGGATGGAGGAGGCCGCCACATTGGAAGGAAATGACCCGCGCGCCTGCGCTGCCCGACTTGGTCTTGGTTGGAGAGGGGAGAAGGCTAGGGGAGGACATGGAGCGCCGGGGAGGGAGACAAACACAAGTGCGCCCCGCGCATGAGATTGGGAGAGAAGGGTACGGCGCCCGAGATAGTGAGGAGAGGGTGAGGTTGAGTGAGAGAGGAGGTCTAGGGTTTCACCACCGTCTTATATACTTTGGTAAGTTCTTTGGGCTCGGATGGGCCTTTTGGACTCTATATGGGTCGAATTAACCATGGCGAACCGCCCGCGGTTAATTGATTTACCGTGGCGGTTTTTTATAACAATCACGGTTAACGATAAAAACCGCCATGGTTAATTGAAGCATTAACCGTGGCGGTTTTTCTAATAACCATCACGGTAAATAAAATGGAAACGCCTTGTAAAAATTTAATGTAATAGTGACACCGGGTTTGAAGCATGTACTGTCCTATTATATGCTTATGATGAAAATGGAAATAACACCAGGTTTGAAGCTTGATGCCTCCTTATTTTCAAAGTTATAGGAGAGTCTTCTCCTATAATCTAGTGTTTAAAAAAATGGAAATAACAGGGGTGGGGGTTATGAATTAACACATGCATCTTAAGTCAGAGCTCCTATTATATATGAAAGTCAATTTAATTTCAAATCTAAGAATCTAAAATGAACATTTGGGTCTCTAGATGACCCCATAAAAAAAAAAATTATCAACCACATTGAGATCTACAACCTTGGTGTGGACTAGTGAACATCGAAGGTCATTTGAAAAAATAAAAACAACGAATTTCCGAAATTAGAGAGCTTAAAATGAATATTTGGCCCTCTAAAAACCTTAGATTAAAAGGTTGACATTTATAAAGTTCTAGATCTCACGGAAGGGCAACTTTCTATGTCAACATCTAGGTCATTTGAAAAACTTTAAAAATTGAGTTTTAAAGTCTCAAGTAATTTAGAACGAATATTTATAATGATAAAATAAACTACAAAGTGTCATGTGCCGTCAAGAGGGGGCCGAAAAGGGCTTATCACAACCCTAAAAGGCCGGCCCGGCAGCCCGGGAGGAGGGAGGCCACGTCTTGGCCCCCCGGCGCCGCCGCCCGCCACCACCTACCGTCATCGCGTCGTTTGCTTCCTCATTAAGTAATATTATTTAGGGATAAAATAGGAATAGATTAGGAAATAAAGGAGATCTAGTTCTCATGCAAGTCTTCCCAGGACTATAAATACAAGGGAGATGTAATCGGTTGGATCAAGAAGAAAAATAAAGGGGTAACTCCCATGGCTTGACTCTCGGCCCTAGGCTCTCTCCTTTTCCTCGCACACGTGCGCCCACGCCCCGACGCCCGCACGCCACCGCCCGCGCCGCCGTCGCGCCGCCGGGCGCCGCGCCGCCCGCTCCTCGTCGCCACCGAAGGCGGTATGCGTCATCATCGCCGACCCTCGTCATCGCCATCACGCCGCCGGTCCACCGTCTCCACCGCCTCAACGCCGGCGCCGCCTCTGCCCCTACTCGCTTTGCCCGCGCTGCGCCCCTAGGGCTGCAACGCCGCCCGCCCCTACCGCTGCCGTGCGCGCCGCCTCGGGCTTCGCCCGTCGGCGTATCCGCGGTGACCCAATCTAGCGCTTGTGGCGGTAGTATCCGAGAACCGGGGCGATTCCACCACCGATGGCCGAAGCGACTACCACCCGGCGCGCGGACAATCGCGTTCATGGAGGAGCTCAGCGGAATCTTCAACGACTATGGCGGCTGTGACGGCGCGCTAGGAGAAACAGCAGGCGGTATGCGGCAAAACGCCACGGACAACGACAACACGTCCTCCACATCCACGGCATCGGCGAGCTGTAGCCACAACGGCGGCAACACCGCGCGGCACGCGGCCATCTTTGATCGGCGTATGCGCCTCCGACGTCATCACCGACCACCACCGACGGCGTCCACGCCATGGGCGCCGCCCGGCGGTGACGGCGTTCCCCGGGCGCCGTCGGCGTCACACCCTCCACGATCATCGACGCGCAAGCAAGGAGTACGCCTACCCCAACCAAGCAACCACCGTCGCGGTCGAGATCAAATCGAAACGAGGAGGCTACCACCGGCGTCCACCCGGTGCTTTCGACGAAAAGTCTACCCAACTAGGACAACGTCGCGAGGCTCCAACAACGGTGCAGATAAGTCCCTACACCAACAACATCATCTCCGACGACTGGGATCACCGGGAGCATCCACGCAATCGCCATCGGTAGCAACTCAATGACGTTGCACGACGCGGCGGCCAACGCGTCACCAACTCCATCCCCGACGTCCTCGACATCACCAACGCCATGCACACCATGGGCAGCAACAACGTCGCTCCGGCCTCCATCACCATCACCAATGATTCCGCCAAGAGGAACGCCCGCAACGATGACATCAAATCCGACATCCTCGGCGTCACCATCGACGCCGACAACCACGACGTTCCCCCATGGGCGCCGCTGCGATGAGAACACCGACCCCCCTCCCAGCGCCACCGATGAGACAGTCGTTCACTCGTCGAACCGGCGACAAGATCAATCCACCAAACCTGCTGGACATGCCGACATCCATAATGGCGGAGAACACAATCGGACAAGCTACATATCCGTTCCATGTTACGACACTTGCAAGTGCATTGTGGGCACCCTCACTCCCGGCAATCGGACTCGATGACATCGCCGGCTTCTGGCGTGGAGGCGCCCCCATCGGACTGCGACAATGGAACATCAGCTCCAACAGAGACACGAGGTATGCCGCTATCCACCCGATCATAGCGGTACTTCTCGGGTTCATCGCATGCCAAACAAGGTGCCACTTGAGGGCGGAACGCCTACACACGATGTCTTCCTTGCCACCTCAAGTTGCCAAGCTACAAAGAACACTACCAGCAACCGCGGGCAACCTCGACAGGGTGACGACATGATCAACTTCACCTACGCCCTCGACACGGGACACACCACGTATGACTACATCAGCACCTATGAGTTCGCCAATGGGATTCATGCCACGCAACGGGACGCACTATAGTGGGAGGCGCCCCGCACAATGGACGGTGCGATTCAACTCGCTCGTCTCTTCGACACTCCTGCCTACTATGAGGTCTTCAAAGATGCTTTGACTTGCGAGCTTCACCGGCGATGACATGAGGTATACGCCACCCACATCAATCTCCTACCTCATCGGCCTCGTCACTACCCCGGAGGCTCTCATTCTTCCTCAACCGGCTACACCGACCGACGACAAGCTTCATGGCATAGCCGGAACCAAGCTCCAGGCGAGAGCACCAGATGGGGCGCCGTTCAACGTACCTAGCATCCACACCTCGACAACCAGGTCATCCGCGGCGCCCACCCATTCGCTATAAGTTCAGCGTCTGCCGACAACCCGAAGTTTCGACATCGGCTTCAACGACGCGCCCGCGTTCGTCAACAACTTCAATGCGAAGATGGGCAAACTCCAAAGAACGCTATGGCCCAAACGACACGCGTCTTCCCCCTCGGCATCGCCTTCCCCTAGCGGGTGGATTGGGCGACACGTGGACGGGGCCGCCTTGTCGAACGGTGGGGAGATGTCATGTGCCGTTAAGAGGGGGCCCAAAAGGGCTTATCACAACCCTAAAAGGCCGGCCCAGCAGCCCAGGGGGAGGGAGGCTGCACGCACGCGCCCCCTCTAGTCGCCGCCGCCCGCCGCCACCTACCGTCATCGCGTCGTTTGCTTCCTCATTAAGTAATATTATTTAGGGATAAAATGTGAATAGATTAGGAAATAAAGGAGATCTACTTCTCATGCAAGTCTTCCCGAGGACTATAAATACAAGGGAGATGTAATCGGTTGGATCAAGAAGAAAAATAAAGGGTAACTCCCAGTAGCTTCAGCTCTCCAGGCCCTAGGCTCTCTCCTTCTCCCTCGCACACGTCGTTGGCTGTCGCCCCCGCCACCCGCATGCCATCACGCCGCCCTTGTCGCGCCGCCCAAAGGCGCCGCCGCCGCCCGCTCCTCGTCGCCGCCCGGAGCTGCTGTGCGTCATCATCGTCGACCTACGTCATCACGCCATCACGCCCATGGGGTCACCGTCTCCACCGCCTCCGCGCCGCCGCCGCCTCCTGCCCCTACCCGCACACGCCGCCTTCTTCCTCGCGCCGACGCGCTACCCTAGGGCTGCAATGCCGCCCCCCCCCTACTGCTGCCCGCGCCCCGCCCGGGCTTCGCCCGTCGACGTGTCACGGCCGGCCCAATCTAACCGGTTTGTGACACAAAGATATAGATCATGTTGTGCTCTGCAACTTTGATATAAAGTTTATATTGATACGACTTCATGTGAAAAAGTTTTGCTTTTATATAAGAGAAAAATCACATGTTTCTCTTAGAGTGTGATGGAGGTTAAAGGTATATGAAAACTTTAGCTCTCCACAAGATCAACAACATTTTAATTTGGATTTTATTTATTTGAATTATTTTTATGCTTAAGGGATTTTTTTTGTATTTAGATGGAAATGAAATTTATATGAAAGTTATTATAGCTTGAGAGCTGAAATTTAGATGAATGTTGTCGAGAGCTACAATACGCCAGATCCACATAACTATGCATTAAGTGGTAGGCGACGTCCCGCCGACAAATGAGGCGCTTGTGGTGACCGTGAACTTCAAGATCTGCCGGCTCAGTCCTTCGAAGGTGCTCATAGGGGTAGGGTTTGCGTCACGTGTGTTCATAGGGGTGAGTGTGCGTGCGTGTTGAGCGCCTGCGTTATACTTTGTAATCTAAAAAAAAATCATTAAAATTGAGGGAACATGTGTCAAGCGACGGTACGACGTACCTCTTGTCTTGAAGGAATTGCTTCAGCTTTCTGATTAGTTGTTCTTTACTCAATGTTTCTTGATTGATGGCACTGTATTTGTCCTCATCAAACTGGTAGAGCATGTCTTTGAAAATCCCAACCATGTCAGGATTTTGAGACACACAAACAAATGCCCCACAATGAAATTGCCCTTTAATCTTCTCATACACAAGCTTAGCAAGAGTAGTCTTGCCTAACCCTCAAGACCGAAAATAGAGAGGACCTCTGGCTGCTTAGACGATGCCTCGTCGCCCAACTTGAGCCTTCTCACAAGGTCAACGCTCTTCTCTTCAGCGCCAACAAGATCTGCTGCCTTTGTGTATTGAGCCAACATCCGCAGGTTGTCGATGCTTCTGCCAACAGGGTTGGAAGGAACCGCCTGGTCAACCTTGTACCTATCCAAAAGGGGATAAGAAACATAATTTATTGTTATTGACTGCGGCATCAGCTTTGTGTTAGATAATTTGGATAACAAGAAGCGAGGTGAGTTTTGATAAAATGCTGACCAAAATCCTTTTTGCAAGTTCTTTTCGGGGACGCACTAGCTACCAGTGGGCATGACTATAACGCCAGTGTGATGACCAACGGGACCAACTATTCCTTACAGGACAACACCTGACGTCGGCTTTGCATTTCATTGGTTCAAGAGGATGACTATCAAATAGGTTTATTAGTCATCTTTAGTTAATGCTTTACATCGTTTCAGTCCATTTGTTGTCTGTGAGATAGAGTTCTCAACAGACAGTGTGCTGGTCTATGGCCGCACTTTGTAATAATTGGTTTGATTCTACTCCCTCCATATTGAAAAGGAAGTCGTTTAGGACATCGACACGGTCTCCAAAGTGCAACTTTGACTTCTCTTTTCTATCAAAATATTTATTAAAAAATTATATACTTTTATGAAAGTATTTTTCAAGACAAATCTATTGATATGATTTTCACATTTCAAAACTCAACGACTTAAAAGTTATTAATCATTTATGTTCCCAATGTTTGACCGAAGCCTTTTCCAAAACGACTTCCTTTTCAATATGGAGGGAGTACCTGTCAGATGATGGCAAATGAAACCGGATATGAACTATCCTTTTATGTAAACAAACATTGTACCTGTCCCGCCGCTCGCTCACGTCCTTTATGCGGCTCCTGATCTCCTTAATGTCTTTGCCGATGTTGTGCTGGATCCAGCACCTTGTCAGCATGTGGAGGCATCTATCAATAAATCCCTTGAAATTATGTGGTTTTGCCGTCACCAACTCGCACCATGAATTTGTCGATGTCGTCCTCAAGGTCATAGGACAGCTCTCTGACCTCCGTTGCCCAGAGCTTTTGCTGGTTGTCGGGCGGCTGGTTGAGGGGTGCCTCAGAGACCTTGATGAGAGCAGCCTGCATGCTCCTGAGCTCATCCTCTAGGAACTTGATATCATCCCTCACATTCTTCTGCAGGTCGTACTCATCCTTCATCAGGTTGGCCAACTTGGACAGGAGGCTGTCCATCGCCCCAGTGACTATGTCCGCCATGGTTTGCTCGATCACAGCTCTTACTAATGAGTGGATAGTGATGAACTGATGACTGATGATGGTGTGAGGCTGTGAGCAGGCAGGTACTCGGTAGCTAGCAATGAGTTCTATATATGGCTTGCCGAAGATGCTTTTTTACTCTTGCAATTATTAATGGTCTTTTCTATAAAGGCCGGAGACAGAATCCGACAAAGGATAGTGGCCTCCCGTGGAATTGTGCAAAGCGGAAAGACACATCGATTGGATTATTGGCAGACCACCAAAGTGTTTTGTTAGAAAGGTTCGTCTGTATCCAAGGATGATTGATATTTTTCCAGCCAGTTCGCCCTCTTAATTATAATAATTAGGGGTAGTTTAGTACTTTTGCTAAGCACAGCTTCTCAGCTCCGTATCCCTGTTCCAGAATCCACAAACTTGTCTGCGTTCCGGTGGAGAGCGCAGTGGCCGTGTCGGTGGGCAACGTCGCGGACGCCAACAACATGCTGCTAGAACTGGCGCAGATGGTGTCCCCGTACGCGTCGTCCTGCGGGGGAGCGTCTCGTGGCCTACTTCACCAAGGCCCGGCGGCGCGGCTGATGAGCTCGTGGTTCGGCATCATCGCTCTGCTGGCATCGTCGTGCGCGGCCGTCCACGGCACGTGCCTTCTACAACGTCTCGTTGTTCGCGAGGTTCACCTACCTGGCGTGCAACCAGACCATCCTGGAGGCGTTCCACGCCAAGCGCCTGGTCCACATTGTTGACCTCAACATCGTGCCCGCCAGTGCTCCACGTCACCAGGTTCGGCATGTCGCGGGCGGTGCTCCACGACACCGGCAACCAGATCACCGCCATCTTGGGCATGTCCGCCGCCCGCAAATAGCTGGTTTCTACGCCACAAATGTTTGGCGCTCCACCGACACTAGTGAGCACCGGGTTCTTGCAGCTGAGCATGCCGCTCGAAGTTTTACGCCATTGCAAAGCTCGGGGAGGTTGTCGGCGCCATGGCGGCGGCGGACATGCCCAGCAGGAGGTCAGAGGAGGCATTTGCGGACGCTCACCGCGACATGTCCGCCGGCTGGTGTCCGCATGATGTGGCACATAAAAAGTAGTAGAGAGAGAGTACTAACGGGCTACAAGCAAATAGCTAGACTATTTCACGTGAAATTTAAAAAACATGTGAGAGGAGCATGTGGGTCCAATAGTATAAAATAGTCTTTGCTTTTGACTCTCACCTTCACATCAGCCGATTACGTAGCTAACACTAGCTATCAGTAACTATTGCGGACACCCTTAGGGGCAACTGCAAGAAGCTGCAACAAAATTTCATACGGTTTGCCAAAGATGCCCTTGCTTAATGGTCTCGGGTCTCTTTTATAAAGTCCAGAAACAGAATATGACCAGGGCTAGTGGCCTCACGTGGAAACCCTCCAAGGACACCTCAATTATTGGACGAAAATATTCCTTTGCGTCCTGTCAAAAAAAAAAAAAATCCTTGCGAACCCCGCCAACTTTTTTTCGCCGGTCTGATTTTTCCTCCTCATCTATAAATAGGATGGCAACGGGTTTAGGTCAGGTATTCCCTGTCGCTAGCTGGTTGCTTTTTTTCTTGCCCTCTCCTCCACTTGAGCAGCAAGATAGCTTCGAACTAGCTTATTGGAGACGCCCTTATGGGCTGCTGCAGGAAGCTAGCAATGATATTTCGTATGGTGCACCAAAGATGCTTTTGTTTAATGGTCCTCTTTTATAAAGTCTAGAGACACAGAATATGACCAGGGCTAATGTCCTCACGTGGAAAGTGGAAGCCGACAATGACACCTCAATTATATGGAAACATTCCTTGCGAGAGCGACCCCCGCGTCAACTTTTTTTCATCGGATTTTTCCTCCTCGTCTATGAATAGGATGACAATGAGTCGGGTTTAAGTCCGGTAGAGTCTCCATGAACCCAAACCTGAAACCACTTTGATCACCCTTCCGGGTGATAATCCAAACCCGAAACTAAACTTGGTGGATCCTTGAAACCCGATTGGATCGCCGAAACTTGAATCCCACACCGTAAAAAACACAAATACCATACAGCTCCACCTACAAACTCGAGATGAACGCGCGTCTAGGATATCAACTCACAGATGTGCGTTCCCAATACACATCTGTAGTATTTCGCCGATTAGGGCCAAGGGGATCAGCACGCGTCTATAATGAGCGCTTAACTCAGACACATGTTGGGAAGATGTGTTTGTACCGTCATCAGCGCTGACGCGTGTAAAAGAAACAGGTTTGTGGCTATCACCCCCGGCCCCAGACCTGAGAAATTTATTGGTTTGAGTAGAGCACCGGAGACTTCACGTCCGCTCCCCTCTGTAGCAAGCCGACAATAAATTAGAGAGACAAATTTTGAGAACCGTAGTTCAAACCCAAATGGAAAACAGAGCACACAAATTTCCCTAAACTTCGATCCTTAAGGCTGTGTTTAGATGTAGATATAGGAATTAAATTGGCCTGGAATATCAAAGTCCTGGGGAATTGGAAATGGCTTAGAATACCAATGCCAGTGTTTGGATGTGCAATTAGCTGATTGCTGGAATCGTAGGAAAACAACCAATTCCAATTCCTGATTGGATGTACAATATGCTGAAGTGTCTGCTTTTAGAGAGTACAATGTGTTTCACGACTTGCACATATATTTAACTGATTATATATCATTGTAGGAAATAGAAAAATCATAATATTTAGGAAAATAATACGAACTGTAGTACAGTAATATAAAAATGAAAAATAATTCTTTTGCAAGACAAAATGGATAAATAATTGATGAAACCACACACTGCATCCATTATATAGCCAATACTTGATGATAAAAATTCCATGTATCTTACAAGTACCAACACATAGCACAACACTTGCTTAATATTAAAACGTTCCAAAGTGCTATATTACATAACAGCAAGCGTACAAATCATCCCTACCTATCATTCCTCCTCTAATTCAACCTCTAATCCACGTAAGGAGAATTCCTTCCTGAAGTCCATAGGCAACTCTACAAGCGCTTGGAATAAACGCTCATTAACAATCAGTTTCCCATAAGACCGCAAAAGTTCAGATCTAGCCAAATCTGGTATTTGCTCAAGTGCAGCAAGGATTTCAGCAGGACTAGTAACCCGAGGCATTGGTAAAGGCTCGATGGATTTTAAAGCGACCTGAAACGAAGTCTTCATATCTCTCAAGATGCAAAGAATTGCTTCACCAGTTCGCTGCCTTTTTGGGGATACATCTTGGGTTTCTTCAATAGCTTGTTCAGGTGACGCCGGAGGTTTGGAGGGGAGAGGACGGCGTGGCGTGGTGGGGTCAGCCTCCCGTGGCCTCCCCCCATCGCCATCCCTATCGCCGGGAAGGGAGCTTAGGGTTGGGGAGGGGACGGCGGGAGGATGGGGAAGTGGACGCCGGAGGATGGGGAAGGGGACACCAAAGCTCGTGGATGGGACTCGACACACGGCCGCGGTGGGGCTCAGCCTCCTCTCGTCGCCTACGCCTTCGCCATCTCCATCGCCCCAAAGCCGTCATCGCCACTCTCGCGGATCCCCTCTCTCGCGACTTCGACTCACTTCGCCAGAAGGGGTACCCGCAGCGGTGTTGGGGAGGGAGGGAAACACAATTCCGGGCCAATACAGAGCGGGAGGCCGCCCGAATTGGGGGCGGGATATTTTCTTCGTCGCGTAACGGGTTCCCGATATTGGGCACCAATGTCTTGGGCCAATTCTGGGAGCATCCAAACACTAGAATCTGAGCCCGCCAAATACCAAAGCCAATTCTAGGGGGCCAATACCTACTTCCAAACGGGCCCTAAGCGAAAAGATGATATGAGATCCGAGTCACGATGAAAAGATATACAACCATCTCAATGCACATTTCTTTACCATTTTACCAAACGCTGGTTCAGCCGGCATTTCGGTTTAGACCGAAAAATCGTTCGGGTTTGTTCGGTTGCCCTAAATTTCGATTTCCAAAGAATAGCAACCGATCAATGTTTGATAAAAATCGAACCGACAAGTTCGGTTTCGGGTTTCATCGCTCGGTTTTTCGGTTCAACCGAACCAACCAAACAATGCAAGGGAAGAAAAATCGAAAGGGAAACGCCAGAAGGGGAAGAAGAAATCGACAGATGCACGCCGCGCCGGGCGCCGCCACTGCTTGCCTTGCGGTCGCCGCGCTGCCAAGGCGCCGACCTGTGTTGCGGTTGCGCCGCGCCCAGCGTGACACACCGCCAAGGCCAAGGCCATCACCGCTGGCCACCGCCGCCAAGGCTGCCCAAGGCCACACTGCCGCTTCCTGCCGCTACCGCCGCCGCACCTTCGCAAACTCCTCCTCGCCGCCAGATAGGGATAGGGTTGGGCGGTGTCGTGGTGGGGCATAGCTGCGAAGCGATCCTTCTCGCGATGCGGGAGGAGTTAGGTGCCGTCGGGCACAATCGCGAAGTTGGGCCGTTGGGCGAGGTGGGCTGGATTGGGGGCGTGACTCACGTGAGGTGGATGCGTCCGAGCTAGAAAAATCGGTTTGTTCGGCTCTTCGGTTCTCAAGAGCCCGGAACCGAACACCGACCAACACCGAACCTCCCAGATCACGAGAACCGAAGCCGAACCAAAAACCGAGGTTTCGGTTCGGTTCGATTTCGGTTAAAATGTGCCCAGGCTGAGTTGGGGTGTTTAGTTGGTGAAAAACTAGTGTAGCACTTTTTGTTTGTATTTGGTAATTATTGTTCTATCATGGACTAACTAGGCTCAAAAGATTCATCTCACACTTTTCAGCCAAACTGTGCAATTAGTTTTTTTATTTACCTAAATTTAATGTTTCATTTGTGCGTTAAAAAGATTTAATGTGACAAGTACTGTAGCATTTTTTTTTTTTTCACTTTTTGAGAAGTAAACACACACCCGTTGTTCGTGCAGAGTCACGGTGATGGCATGGACCAAAAATATACAAGCCCGATCAAATCACAAGTACCGTCATCAATGCAACTCCATGGTCAGATAGCTACCAGCTCACCAAATGCATATCATCTACAGCAGCATATAAACATAACAATGGCTTTTGTCAATTTCCTCGGATACATAAATAGCTATTTCAGTTTTACGGAACCAAGGTGAAATTTCATAATTCTGAATTTTGGTGGGCTTGATTTTGATACAAGGGAAAGGACAAAGATGCCCTGATAAGATGCAAGTCATTCTAAACGTTCAAGGACAGCAAGCTGCAAATACAGCAGAATCCAACAGGACAGCAAGCTTGGGATTGGGTAATACTACCACTGAATATTCTTGTATCGACCAAGGAAAAGTGGCCTGCAAGTGCAACAAGCAATGGCATGATCCGTATGTACTTCTGTAGTCACCCCTTTTTAGGCTCCAGCCACCCATGTAATAAATTGGTGACTAGAAAAATTGAGAAAAACCATAATTCAATAACCGAAAGGAAAACAGAGCACAAATTTCCCCAGCCTTCACTTCGTAAGCGAAATGACCATCTGAGAGGTCCAGAATCAAAGTAAAAAAGATGAGACAAACTCACTGTACATTTCTTTCCATTTCACAAGCACCACCCAAAAAAAATCAAGCTGGAAAAACGGCATGTAACATTTTGCAAAACGCAGGCACAACCGCAGCATGGTTTGCCAGACAAGTGCTATGCTCCACAATACCGCGAAGAAAAAGTTTTATGCCAAAAAGTTCAGCAAAAGCATAATGCGGTAACAAGCAAAACGCTAAAAGACAACATTAGTTCGGTACACTACAGGCAGCTGCAATTGCCAAATCACAAGAACTGTCGTCAGTGCAACTCCAAATACCAGAAGCTCTAATCCATGGCCAGATAGCCACCATGTCACCAAAAGCATATCACCTGCAACAACATATAAATATAACAATGACGTTTGTCAATTTCCTCAGTACATAAATAGCTAATTCAATTTTAAGCAAGCAAGGTGTAAATGTCACGATTCTGCAAGGTGGATTTTTAAGGAACTTACCATCCTAAACCTGAATTTTAATGGCCTTGATTTTGATCTTAGGGAGAGGACAAAGATGCACTGATAAGATGCGCGTGATGATCTGGGCTCTTTTATCATCCTGTGGGTCGCAGTGGATTGTGATTTTTCTAAGTTTTTCACAACTAAACGTTTGCACTGCCTCCACACAGGGAGGATCTATTTCAGCATCAGCATTTGGAAGTCTCTCATAGTCATCATATCCACTCTGGTAGATGAAAGAAACCATTATTAAATTCAATTAATAAGCAGAAACCTCATTGACGAGGGAGTGGGTAGTATATCTTGCCTGATCAAGTTGCAGGACAACTTTTTCTATGTGAGGCGAGTGCCGAAGAAACCATATTAGTGGATAGCACCCACCATGCAGAAACCACTCACCAAGGTGCAACCGTTTCAAGTAGCTGAGTGTCTCGCACCTTTGAAGATCACGCTGTAATACCTTTGGCACCACCTAAAAACAGGTCCATAAAAGTTTCAAAAGATACACAAAAATGGTACATCAGAGCAAGAGTAAATTTAAAGTAGGTGGCATACATCTTCAAAGACAGATGGAGATACCAATGTCAAGTTAGTGGCATTTGACAGAGCACTAAGAATACTGCAGGGAACCTGAGGGTTCTGGAAAGAGAGGGAAAACAAGTAAATTGTGGCTTCTTTCACTGATGACACATCCGAGAGGTGAATAGTCCTTCTAGGAATCTCTTCTAGTCTCAGAAAGACTAGGTTTGGCATATCTATCACAAGAAACTGAAACTCTCCAGGGAAATCTTTACCATTTTCTGTACTGGTTATGGTCAATGTCTTTAAATTTGTTGACGAGAACATGGTGACATGGATGGCACAACTTGTCAACTCTAGATCCTCTAACACTGGGCAGCAGAGAGAGAGGTTCTGGACAAAGCAGTCATCTACCGAAAAATGGCAAAGGCCTAACATTTTCAAGTGCACCGAGGTGAATGGAAAGGGATAACCCTCTATAGAAAGGAGCTTGGGGCCAGAATGCTTCAGTATGCCTAGAGCCCAGGCATTGCTATCAAGGGCATGGCAAATCCACGGATGGATGTCAGAATATTCAAGGTAATCATCAGAGCTGTTGCAGATGGCAGAAATAAAAAACACATCCAGTGGCACTGGTTCTGGCAAAGAGTTTCTGTACATGACCAAATTGTCAACAAAGTACTTGAAAGTTCCCATGCTGCTGAACTTGGCTGCATCAATGTTGAGCCACATCAAAGATGCCCAGAGGTTCTGCCACCTCCGTGACAGTAGACTTGTTTGCACTGCCTCCTGCAGTGTTAGGAAGTACATGACGTGAAGCAGCAAATCGTCCGGTAGGTCACTAATCCTGTCAGGGCCACTCTCCTCACTGAGAGAATCACAGGCAACTATTTCTGGAAGAACTTGCTTCATCAGGGGCATTCAATCTAGCAGGTCTTGTGCATGGATATTGTTTCTGCAGATAAAAGGAATCGTAAGCTAAAAGACTACACTATGAGAACGATATGCAAATGAAATGTGTTATAGCAAGCAGAAAAGAAAATGAAATTGAATCATGAATAGAATAGGCAATCTCAGCTACATTCTTTTGAGGAAAGAAAAAGCTAGTCCTCAGTCCTCACTAGTCACAGCTGGACATTTTAACCACTCGAGGCCCTCGCACTCTGGTTCTAATCCAGGGTGGAACTAAAACGGGCTATTTGTAGGATGTGATGTCAACCCAGTAGGCAAAGACACATAATGTTCAAATAAAATTGTAAAAAAAAAAGTGGGGCCGTATGCCAATCTCAAAATACAATCTTCCCACTCTCAGCTGTATTTTCCTTCTCAGCCGTAGTGCAGCAAGATACCATCAGCACCCATAGACGCACCAATACCTCAATTTCATTGAGATTCTTGGTATAAACATCAGAGGCTGTGGTGCTAGTTGACAAGTGTAGTTAACGAAGAAGATCCAATCAGAGGAAACTTGGTGGCTGGATGCTCCAACTGATTAAGGAGGTTTTTTCCAGCTTGGTGCAGGGAATCGGTTTAAGTGGTGGATCAAGAGACTGGGCACAGTGCAATCTCCCAAATACATCTCACCAGTGGATGTGGTACGACCACCAGCAACTGTATCACACATGAAGAGAAAAACATACAAAGATCCTGCAATGAATTTTATCTCAGAGAAGCATAATCCATGTGGCTCTGCAGAGGCTGCTATATAAGCCAAACATTACCAAATCATGCTAGGAGCAACACCTCGAAGGTTGTATACAATGGGTATCTCACAGCCATCATCTTAATAAACAATGCAACCAACCATACAGATCCCCCAGCCACATATAAAACTAATACGCAGAGCACAACACAACGAAGAGTCATGTAGAATACACGACTGCATAGCATCAAGCCATCAACACTTAATAGAACCAATTGAGAAAGGGAGACTGGGCACATGTGGAGGGCAAAACCACAAATTCTTCCAATAATGGCTTTTGTCTCCGAGAAGTATATGTGGCTATGCAGGGGCTGAGATATAATATAAACCTAACATTACTAAATCTCGGTTGTGTACAGTGGGTACCTCACGTACGTGACAACCAACAAACATCTTAATAAACAACGCAACCATAGATCCCTAGCCATGTAAACTAGTATGCAGGCACCAAACAATGCACAGCCAATAAGAATACACGGCTAGCTGCATAGCATCAACACTTGAAACAAATGAGAAGGGGAGGACTGGACACACTTACTCCTCGTGCGTGCAACGATGTGCACCTCTCGGGGTCTCCTCGATCTGCTGCTCCTCAAGCCTGTAATCGATAGAATACACATACACATTAGAATGTAGTTCAACGGGCCAACAAAAAAAATGTGGATCCGACCACAAAAATAGCATACCGGCTGAGGACTTAGGAGGGCTAGGGTTTGGAATGCCGGAGAAATCAGGAGGTCTCAGCAAGGATTTGGGGGCGGCCCGGTTGGTTGAGGAGCCGGCAACGGGGGTCGACAAAGCAGACTGAGACTGGACCGCGCCGACGCCCTTCACCGGCGCTGATCACTCCGGCGGCTGGCCCGCTAGATGTAGGACCGTAGGAGAGGGCGAGGTCGGGGAGGGGTTCCTGCCGGCGGCTTGGCGAAATGTGAGTGCGATGCGGCGGTGCGAGTCTTTCAAACCAGAGATGAGACACATTTTGACCCGTATACTCCTCTCTCCCGTTTTATCTCTTGTTTTCAACTCCTGAAAATCAAATGCACTTAACTTTTACTAAATATATAATATGAAATAAAATATTAATATGTATAATATATACCCCTCTGTTCTAAATTGTAGTTCTTTTTCTAGATTTATTTTTATTTTTTTTTTTATTTAGACATAGTATATAACTAGGTGCATAGCAAAAAAATCAATATATATCTACAAAAGCCAAAGTGATCTATAATTTGGAAAGGAAGGAGCAATTGCTACTATTGAATAGATTGTTGGATTTATTTCCATAATAAATATATTCGGATATATAAATGTTGCTAATATTTCTATAAACTTAGTCAAACCGATATGCGCATGGCGACACTTAAATAGGAAGCTCTTTTTTTAAAAAAAAAACTTAAATAAGAACCATTTTGGCTTGATCAAGGTTATATAAATTAGTGAACCATTTCTAAGAAACATTTCAAGGAGTTGAAGGAGGTCTTTATGTTTTCTTCATCAACACCAAATTCACGTGGTTCTGGATCTTTGATTTTCACAATGATTCCTATGGTGCCTCCATTATGTTCTAATGTCATTCTATTTTGCCGTCAATATGTTTGGAGATTTTTTTTTCTCATCATTTGCTCGTCGCTGAGCATATAGATCGAATTGGCATTGCCAGGGTTGTTTTGGTGGATATTCATGAATGATTTCGGGCGGTGGATTTCAATTGAAAAGTACTCTCTCCGTCCCCTAAATAATTGTCGCTTTAAGCTTCCCAAGAAGCAACCTAAACTAGTTTTATATTAAAAAATATTAATACTTATGATATATAATTAGTATTATTAGGAAGGTATTTGAATCTAATTTTTTAACAAAATTATTTGGAGACACAAATGTTGCACGTATTTTTACAAACCGAGTCAGATTTGTGGCACGTACACCAATGGTGACACTTATTTACGGACCGAGGGAGTAGACGGCTCAAAGTAGTTGTTACTCGTGGAAGTAAGAGGGACTGATGGCAAAAAAATAAAGTGAACTATGGTATCAGTAGTTAGTATTAAACAAGAATAGGGACTGATAGCAAAAAAAAAAAAAAAACTTGAAACTTGTCATATCTTGATCAATCGGTTGTTTGGATGTTGATCCAGACCTATGAAGCCGGCAACGGCTGGCCTGTACCGCCAACGTGAATCGTGCTATAGGATCGGTGATTTGCATGGGCGTCAAGTTGGAAATATTCAGGTGTCAATGTGATGATAGAGCAGGACATTTTATAGTGGCTCACAGTTCAAAGGACTCTTGACTGAAATGCTTTTTTGGGGCTCGGGATACATTTCGGTACCTAGTACTAGTCCATGAAATTGGGTAATACTTACTGAACATGCCCAGCTATTACTGTTCCTGTATTTTATTTTATGGCTACATCGACCAAGGAAAAATCGCCTGCAACTGCAACAACAGACGGCACCATCCATAGCCTGCCTGTCCCTTTCAGGCTTCAGCCCAGATAGTCAAATAGATCGAGAGAACCATAATTCAATCAATAATATAACAAAGCTAATCAGAGCACAAATTTCCCCAACCTTTGATCGTAAGCAAGAACACTATCCGAGATCCAGATTCATGCTGACAACACAATGCACATTTCGTTTCCACTTCACAAGCACCACCCAAAAAATTAAGAGCTGCAAGAATAGCATGGACTATTTTACCAAACGCAGAATCACAGCATAGTTTACAAGACAAGTGCTACGGTCCTCATGAAGAAATGTTTTACGCCAAAAAGGTCAGCAAAAGCATAATGGTAGCAAGCAAAACGCTAAAGAAAGACATTAGTTTGCTATAGGCAGTTGCAATTGCCAGATATCAAGTATTGTCATCAATGCAACTCCCAAGTGCCAGAAGCTCTAATCCATGGCCAGATACCTACCAGGTCACCAAGAGCATGTCACCTACAACAATGTTTGTCAATTTCCTCAGAACATAAATAGCTAATTCAATTTTAAGCATTCAAGGGGTAAATTTCACAATTCTGTAAACGTAAAAGGTGGATTTTAAGGAATTTACCATCCTAAACCTGAATGGAAAGGAGCTTGATTTTGATATTTGGGACTTGGGAGAGGACAAAGATGCGCGGATAAGATGTGCATGATGATTTGGGCTCTTTTATCATTCTGTGTCTGGCAGTAGATTCTGATTTTTCTAAATTTTTCACAACAAAATGTTTTTACTGCTTCCACACAAGGAGGATCTATTTCAGCATCAGCATTTGGAAGCCTCTCATAGACATCATCTCCACTGTTAGAGGAGTCAAGGGCCTCTTGGGCCTTAGCCCATTAGGGTTAATTGGTATCTTGCTTAGGGGACAAGTCAACCCTCTCTATATAGGGATGTATCAATCTAAATCAAGCAAGAGATTAAGAAGGAAAACCCTTCTCTCTTGCTGGCCGTGGGCAAAGCCCCGCGGCCGGCGTTCCTGTGCCCCCACAACCCAGCCGCCGCCGCCGCCGCTGTGAACAGTACCCGCGGTACTGTGTAGCGCAGGTACTGTACTGTAACGCGCCCATCGCTGCTGCCCTCTCTCCCTCACGATCTCAGCCCCAACGACATTCATAACAATCTGGTACGGAGCTATGGTTGGATCTGCACATCATCCTGTGCGGCCGCCCCTCGGCTTCGCCGCCGGAGCACCATGACCATCCGTTGGCTGCGCCCCGGCCCTATTCTCCGCAGCCCACCGGTGTTCACCACCGCCACAGCCACCGTGGCGCCCCTGCTCGCACATGAAATGCGCTTCTTCCGGCGGCCCAATCCCATCCACGGGCGACCTGCTTTGCGGTCTCTTGGCGCCCACTGCATCCTCTCCCTCCGATGTCGCCGGAACAGTTCTTTGAGTTCATGGCCGACTGCGCTTGAACCAGCCTACAATTACATCAAGACATGGCCACGATCCGCGACCTCCTCCAGCACTGCTGCACCGCGCGCCCGGCCGTCTCCGTCTACGCGTCATTAAGCTATTGCCCGTACATGATGCGAGTGCGGCTTCGCGCTGCTGCCATTCCATGGCGAGCACCTAACGGTGCCGGCGTTCAAAAGGCGTGCAGCCATCTGCTCCACCGCTACCAGTTTCGGTGATCCATGGGATTATCTCGTCAAAATTCTAGGGCCAAGCCTCAACTTGCGCTTGGTTGCCATAGAGAGCCATCGAGCAGCGGTTGCACGCCGTGAATCGGCGGCAAGAGCAGCCGCAGTAGGGCGCGTGGCCCTTCTCGACGGGCGCCACTGCGAAGACGCAGCATCAAGATGCGGGGCCCGGTCCTCGCAGCGGTGCGTTTGCAATCTGCAACACGCCTCCTAGTGCGGCGCCCATTTGCCAGGAGATACGCCGCGCATGCACGAGGCAGCCTTAATGGCGGCCGACCTCGGCACCGGCGGGGCTCCCTTGCCCGTCGGGCGACCACCAAAGAACCGCGCCCGGCCTGTTGTTGTCTTCATGCGAAGATGGTGATGTTTCCATGGTCGGGCGAGGTCCAACTCTCAGGGCAACGGGCGGTTTCCTCTTGGTCACCGGTGAGGGGTCGCCGCCTAGCGCCACCGCTGTTCCACTACAAAGCCACCTGAGGGGGCGTCTCCGGCTGGTCGCTGTTGCGACAAGTCCTAGGCCACCGTTCGGTGCAACCCTCTCGTTTCGATGGTCTCCATGGGATCGGTGGCTACACACGTGCAGGTCCAGCATCGCGGAAGTTGTCCGCCTTATCTTCGAGTCAAAAATAAAGAGTCCTAGTTCATTTCAGGTTGAGAAATAATGAAATAAGCCGAGATGTACAAGGCTTGTTTTTAGGTGTTAGGTTTGTGTGTCATCGAGTCATTGCTAGGTCGCAGCTCGAGGACGAGCTGCATGTCCAGGTGGGGTGTAGTGTTAGAGGAGTCAAGGGCCTCTTGGGCCTTAGCCCATTAGGGTTAATTGGTATCTTGCTTAGGGGACAAGTCAACCCTCTCTATATAATGAGAGGGATGTATCAATCTAAATCAAGCAAGAGATTAAGAAGGAAAACCCTTCTCTCTTGCGGCCATGGGCAAAGCCCCGCGGCCGGCGTTCCTGTGCCCCCACAACCCTAGCCGCCGCCGCCACCGTGAACAGTACCCGCGGTACTGTAGCGCCGCGGGTACTGTAGCGCGCCCATCGCTGCTGCCCTCTCTCTCTCCCTCACGATCTCAGCCCCAACGATGTTCATAACATCCACCCTCGTTGATGAAAGAAATCATTATTAGAGTCAATTAATAAGCAGATAACTCATTGAAGAGGGAGGGGGTAGTTTAGCTTGCCTCGTTAAGTTGCAGGACAACATTTTTCTATACCAGGCGAGTGCTGAAGAAAGCATATTGGTGGATAGCACCAACCATGCAGAAAAACACTCGCCAAGATGCAACCGTTTCAAGTCGCTGAATGTCTCACACCTTTGAAGATCGCGCTGTAATACCTTTGGCACCACCTGAAAACAGGTCCAGAAAAGTTTCAAAAGATGCACAAAAAGGTACTTTGGAGCAAAAGTAAATCCAAAATAGAGGCATACATCTTGAAAGATAGATGGAGACACCAATTCAAGACCATGGCATTTGACAGAGCACTAAGAATACTTCAGGAACCTGAGCCCTGAGGGTTCTTGAAGGAGATGGGAAAAAAATTAAACCGAGGCTGCTTTCACTGATGACACATCCGAGTAGTAAATAATTCCTCTAGGTATCTCTTCTAGTCTCAGGAAGACTAGGTTTGGCATATCTATCACAAGATAATGAAACTCTCCACAGATATCATTTCGTGTACTGGAAATGGTCAAACTCTTCAATTTGGTGGACAAAAACATGGCGACATGGATGACACAACTCTAGATCTTCTAACACTGGGCAGGAGATAGAGAGGTTCTGGACAAAGTATTCATCTCCCGAAAAATCGCCAAGGACTATAATTTCAAGGGCATGGCGAATCCATGGATGGATGTCAGAGTATTCAAGGGAATCATTGAATTTGTTGCAGATGGCAGAAATCCAAAACGCATCCAGTGGCACTAGTTCCGGCAAAGAGCTTCGATACAAGACCAAATGGTCAACAAAGTTCTAGAAATTTCCCATGCTGCTGAACTTGGCCACATCGGTGTAGAGCCACGTCAAAGATGCCCAGAGGTTCAGCCACCTCCGTGACAGCAGTGTTAGGAAGTACATGACATGGAGCAGCAGCCTGTCCAGTAGGTCACTGACTGTTAGGGTCACTCTACTCACCACCAGAGGCAAACATCCCTATTCCTGGAAGAACTTGCTTCATCAGGGGCATTTAATCTAGTAGGTGTTGAGCACGGATACTACAGAACAAAGGAATGCATAGAGGAGAAGCAATTTAAGCTAAAGGACTACACTGTGAGAATAATGTGCAAATGAATGTGTTACCACAAGTACAAAACAAAATGAATTTGAAGCATGAACGGAATAGGCAACTTCAGCTACATTCTTTTGTCGAGGAAAGGATCAGCTACTCCTCAATCCTCACTACCCCCTTGGAAATGGAAGCATCATGTAGGAGGGCTTCGTGTTGATAGCGATACTTGCAAGTGCCTTCTTCTTGGATGTCTTCCTCTCATCATCGTCACTTGAAGAAGCATCACTATCCCATGTAACACAATATGAGTGACCCTTCTTCTTCAATATCATCTTCTTGCTTTCCTTGTCCTTTTCTTTCTTGACATTCTTCTCATCATCACTATTGTAAGCACAATCCGCAATGAGATGATCCTTGCTTTTGCACTTGAAGCATCTTTTTTCCTTTCCCTTTGATGACAAATTCCTTCTTCTAGCATCATAACCCTTCTTCATGAATTTTTCAAACCTTCTTAGAAAGAGAGCCATTTCTTCATCATCTTCATCATTTGAGCTCGACCATTCATCTTCATTTGAGTCTTCTTTTTTTTTCTTGCCCTTACTCTTGGGTGATGATGTGGTGGCTCTGAATGGCACACTCTTCTTCTTCTCACCCTCTTGATCACCCCCCTCCCTTTCCACATGGTATGTCTCTTCTATCATAACATCACCTAGTACTTGGTGAGGGGTTACACCCTTCAAACCACCTCTCACAATGAGGGTGACCAATGTTTTGAACCTTGGAGGCAAGCACCTTAGGAACCGATAAGACACATCTTCATCATTTACTTTTTCACCCAAACTCTTTAGATCATTCACAATCACTTGTAGCCTATTAAACATCTCCGGAATGCTTTCTCCTTCTTGCATCTTGAAACTTGTCAACTTTTTGTTCAACCTGTCCTTCATATGGTATGTCTCTTCTCTCATGACATCACCTAGTACTTGGTTAGGGGTTACATCCTTCAAGCCACCTATCCTAATCATGGTGACCAATGCATTAAAACCTTGGAGGCAAGCATCTTAGGAACTTATGAGACACATATTCTTCATTTACTTTTTTCACCCAAATTCTTTTAGATCATTCACAATCACTTGTAGCCTATGGAACATCTCCGGAATGCTTTCTCCTTCTTGCATCTTGAAACTTGTCAACTTTTTGTTCAACTTGTCCTTCATATGGTATGTCTCTTCTTTCATAACATCGCCTAGTACTTGGTTAGGGGTTACATCCTTCAAACCACACATCCTAATCATGGTGACCAATGTTTTGAACCTTGGAGGCAAGCATCTTAGGAACCGATAAGACACATCTTCATCATTTACTTTTTTTTCACCCAAACTCTTTAGATCATTCACAATCACTTGTAGCCTATGGAACATCTCCGAATGCTCTCTCCTTCTTGCATCTTGAAACTTGTCAACTTGTCCTTGAGAATATACAATTTTGCACTTTTGACCGTAGGTCAAACATCCCTGTTTCTGGATGAAGTATCAGAGGCATTCAATCTAGCAGGTGTTGTGCACGGATACAGTTTCTGCATAACAAAGGAATACATACAGGAGAAGCAACGTAAGCTAAAAGGACTACACTGTGAGAATAATATGCAAATGAAATGAGTTATCACAAGCAAAAACAAAATGAAACATGAACGGAATAGGCATTCTGTGGCACATTCTTTTGACGAGGAAAGAAAAAAAGCTAGTCCTCAATCATCACTAGTCAACCATGGACATTTTAACCACTCGAGGCTGCTGCACTCTTGTTTTTTAATCCACGGTGAAACTAATATGTGCTGCTTTTAGGATGAGATGTCAACCCAATAGGACAATACTCATACTGTTGAAATTAAATTGCAAAAAATGGTGGGACCTATATGTCAACCTCTAACTACAATCTTCTCCCTCTCAGCTGTACTTTCCTTGTCAGCGCTAGTGCAGCAAGATACGATCAGCACCCACAGCTGCAGCTTCCCTTCCCTCCTCCCATGCCTCAATTCTTGGTATAAAGATCGGAGGGTGTGCTTCTGGTTGACTAGTGTTAACTAAGAAGGTCCAACAAGAGGAAACTTGGTGGCTGGATGCTCCTACTAATTGAGGAGCTTTTGCAGTGCAGGAAATCGGTTCAAGTAGTGCATCAAGAAACTGGGCACAGTGCAATCTCCCAAATACTTCTCACCAGTGGACATGGTACCACAAGCAGCAACTGCGCACATGAAGAAAATCATCCCCACACAATATTCTTGCAAATTTCTTCTATCTTAGATTATTAGTATATATAATCTATTTGGCTCTGCAGGGGCTGAGATATAATATAAGCCTAACCATTACCAACTCACGCTATTAGCAACACCTGGAAGGTTGTGTAGAGTGGGTATCTCACGTGCATCATTTCTACAACCAACGTCTTAATAAACAACGCAACCATAGATTCGTAGCCACATGTAGCTGAGATTGCCTATTCCATTCATGCTTCAAATTCATTTTGTTTTGTTTTGTACTTTTTTTTTTTTTGAGTAAATGTTTTGTTTTGTACTTGTGGTAACACATTCAATCTTCCCCGGTGGAATAAACTAATACGCAGAGCACCACACAGTGAAGAGCCCAGTAGAATACACGAACTGCATAGCTAGCTAGCATCAACACTTGAAGGAACCAAATGAGAAAGGGGCACACTTACTCCTGGTGCGTGCAACGATGTCCACCTCAGGGTCTCCTCTGCTGCTCCTCAAAGCCTGCAAGCGAAACAGTACACATTAGAATGTAGTTCGACGGGCCAACAAAAAAAAACGATATGAATCTGCCCAAAATAAAGGTAAATATCATATCGCACCAGTTAGGAAGCCGAGAAATCAGCGGATCTGAACAAGGATTTGGGGCAGCCCAATTGAGGAGCCGTCAATGGGGAGTCAAGGAAGCAAACGAGATTGGACCGCGCCGACGCCCTTCACCGGCGCTAGATCTATCGGGGAGAAGGAGGCTTCATGTACCTGCCGGGCAGCGGGGTCCCATGGCAGCGTAGTGCTAGGAGGGGGCGAGGTCGGGGAGGGTTCTAGTTCAAGCGCCCGGCGGCTCGGGAAATGCTGCGGCAGTGGTGTGCGATCTTGGCGGTGGGGAGAAGCCGAGAAAAAGGCATGTGTGTGGACTGGACTGGAGATCCGTTGAGAAAGGTCCGCCTGGCGACTCTTTCCAAACACAGATTGGAGTTTTTTTTTTTTTTGAACATAGATTGGTGTCGGCTCGTGCGTATATATACTGTTTTATTAGTGCAAAAATATACTCTACTCTCCATTTTTTTATCGTTCTCAATTTCCAAGAAATCAAGTGAACTTAACTTTTAACTAAATATATAGAATAAGGTATTAATATTTACAATATATAATTAGTACTATTAATTAGATTGTTGGATCTATTTTATAATAAAGTTACTTGAGAATACAAATGCTAAAAAATATTTTTTACAAACTTAGTTACATTAACAAGGTTTGATCCGCGCAATTCTCACAACAAGACTTATGGGGCAAGTAATGTTTAGGGCTTCGATTGAAATGGCTCTTTCCACACCTAGAAACCAATATTATGCAAACTAGTGAATCGTTCCTAGGAACCATTTTCCCACAAACTGAATGAGGCGGCATTGATGTTTTTCTTCTTCAATGCCAAATTCATATGGCTCGTAATCTTCAATTTTCACACTTATTCCTACTCCCACTGTGTTCTTATGACATTCTATTTTGCCATCAATATGTTTTAGAGATTTTTTTTTTTTCATGATTTGCTCGTCGTTAAGCATAAGGTGGCGAATTAAATAGGGTTGTGTTTATATAGTTGATGAAAACTTGATGCTTTAGTGGACATTGGCTTTGGCGACGGATTTGAATTGAAAAGTAAGCGACTTCGAAGTAGATGAAACCTCGTGGAAGTTGAAGATAGCCAATTTTAATAAATATTGATATTGGTTATTTTTATGTTTGTTATAGACAGAATGGAAGACAAGACAACTACCTATAAGAAAAACACAGCAATAATTCTAACTCAATGATCCATCAAATAAACAACAATACACATTGTGCACCCTCTAGTCATCACAAACTACCAAAATAGAAGCTCATGCCAAACCCGTGAGCCACCAACAACCATAGGTCTAATGGGTATTAATATATGAACCAACCGCCGATGTGGCATTAAATCGATTACGCCTTCAAGTTACGTGCAAGTTGTTGAAGACTTAAGTTATAGCCCTTTGTTGTCAAAAACACACTAAAAAGGCCGTGTCATGTATGTCTCTTCGTAGGTACCACTACAACACCATACTCTAATCAAACTAGAAGATTTCACCAAATCTAGACACTTCTAAAGGTTGCCTTGTAAAATAACTACAAAACACATATTACTTGAGACCTCACCACATCCATGTTAGACTTTTGCACCACGTTCTCGCCACCTCGAAGGACACATCACACAGGAGCCCCGCCACATATGTTACTAGACTCCACTAGTATAGTGCCCATGCTAACGCAACGGCTTGCTTTTATTTGAGATACACATGAAACCAACCAAGTAATTATAGAATATTTTGACCAAGCACAAAAAATATTTCCTCAGTTGAAATCAATAATAGAAATAACATACAACAATCATAAAAATAGTAGAGGTAGCCCTACACTTTGCACCCATTATCAATTTAAGGCAATTTGTTTGTGCGTTCTGAAATAAAGAAAATACAACATTGATTGATGCCATGTCACCGGCTTTTGCTAATCAGAAAAGGTAGCATCTTAGATTGTTCATTTATCGCCATGACCCGTGAGTATTCTTAGATGGTGGTACTCTGCCTTGGTCATTCCTCAAGGCCCGTGTCACCGTTGGAATTGCATTTGGTCATGGATACCTTAATCTGTTATAATATCATTCTTCGAGGCTTGTGCTCTACCTATGCCAACTTCATCCGTCTCGTCTTAAGATTGTGGATATAGACCTGTCATACCAATCAATCAAAAACAACACTATCATGGGTGATGAGTTAATTTGTAGAGTATAGAGCTTTATTAAAACTGAGCAGACAACTATAGGCATGTGAAAAATAATTTGAACTCTACTATCACTAATGTTTTTGTCGAACTGCTCATTTTATGATTTTCATGTATATATGTATTGTGGTTAAATTGATTATTCTTCCAGGTCCCCTAAAACTATGATCCACATGGTAAAGGAAAATAAAATGAGATTTGCATCTCCAAATCATAGCAGGTGATTAATTCAGTTGTGTTAGATCTTTCCATCACCCTCTAGCAGCTATCCTTTAACTGACAATGAATAGCTTTTTTCAGATACTGTAGAAGATAAAAGTGAAAAAAAAACAAAATAATGCATGTAAAGGCTTCCTCAAAAATCATGTCCTGTTCAATGCATGTGAGTGTATGTACTGAACATTTGCATTAAATTGCACACAACTATATGCACAAAATACCCATTTGCACAGTTGCAAAATAGTTGAATTGGCAGATCACCTTCCCATACTTAAGGCCCCCTACCCCTTGGCAACATTGAAATGAAGAAGCACAATCTGTCCATGAACAATTAGAAACATAACTGAAATTTGTGGGACAGCTCACTGCCACAGTACCTTGAGTTTGACTCGACTGTCCAGCTTCAATACCTGAAAACTTCAAAATGGAATCAAGAGATTATATTGTGTCACCATATCAGTGGTGAATAAAATTATAGGTCAGCATGTTGCAAACAAGAATATCTAAAGCTCCTGTAAAATCAGACAACAAAAGGAGCATACTTTGGAAGCTTACTTATGAATATTTGATTACTGATGCATGGGTGTATTGACCTTGAGAAGCGTCCTTGAATATTAGATTACCAATTCCATGTGGATGATACCTGAAAGGAGAAAATATAATATTATTAATTTATCAATGCATAATAGACAACTGGATCACATATGAAAGCGCATCATTAGAACATTAGCACTTCTCTGTTTTCCTGAAACAGAAATATAAGTTGCGCTATCCAACTACATTTGGATCAGGGAACCGAGCTTGACGCAGACCACACATTGTACAATCATGGGATGAAATTTGGCAAAGCTGGTTACAAATACAAGGAATGTGTGGTCAAGCGCCACAAGCATGAAGCATCCACTCACAAATGCAACACAATTTCTTTTTGGTCTTAAATTGACAAGAATCAAAGAATTATGTTTATTTACCAGGTACCTCGGTAAAGATGCATTGCTTGACCATGAGTGTGCCATTCAACTCTGCCATTTCATCGAACATCTTTAGGGTGTAAAAAGGACGCTTTCCAAGTTCCAACACCTACAAAATTCATGGCAGGGAAGAGAGAGGGATTATGAACCAGTATTGGCTAACTTGAATCAAAAGGGGCTTAGGGAAGAGAGAGGAAGAACCTGCTGGTGGCGGAGCACAAAGATCGAGAGAGCGAGAGAGAGGAGAGAGAGAGAGAAGAGAGAGAGAGAGAGAGAGAGAGAGGAGAGAGGGGGGGGAGAGGCGCTCACCCACCTGCATGGCCGGGAAGGCTCATCCTTGGAAGGGAAGAACCTGCGGAGCACAAAGATCAGTAGCGGTCCCCTGCCCGCATGTGTCCCTGCCGTCGGTTTCACGGAGCCATTCCGCGTCTTCAGGTACCAGCCCGCGAACACCATGGGCGTCGCCGCGCCTTAACGCCGGGGCGTCGCCGCCGCTACATGCCTCGCGCAGCCACCGTGGACAATCATATAAAATTATTAATCAATAAACATGAAAATGGGTATAAATAATAAAAACAACCTAGAATAGGGGGTCACTAACATATTTCCATCAGTTTTGGTAATGTTGTTGCCGAATTGCGGGGACTAAGCGAAAAAATAGCGAGTTTCGCGAGCCATCACGACTACTGCGGCATAGCGCAATCCAACTCGAGAAAGACTCTAGAAGGCTCGGATTAATCCGGCGTGGACCAAACTTGACGCGAAGAAAACATCATCTAGAAGACTCCGGAAGCCCGCGGCGCCGCAGCGGGACCCGGGGGGACTCCCCACAGGCGTCGGCAATAATGGGGCCGATCGGCCCTACAACCGCCAAGCAAGCCACGTCTCGGGAACCTTCCTCCACGCCTCTAAGGCGCAATCTAAACCCGGTTGTTTAGCGTCGGTTTGATCAGAAGCGTCGGTAGAAGCCGAGATGAATCAAAGATTAGTACCACATCGCTTCTTTGAAGGCGAAGGGACATAAGAAGACCCATATATATAGACCCTAGACCCCCTTTTTTAGATCATCAAGTTCTCAATTCAGCAACAACGCTTCAAGATCCAAGTCATATCCCACTATTTGTAGAAACATCGCTTTAGGAAGAGTAGCAATCAAGACTAGAACTAGTAGGAAGGGAGAAATCCGCTCAGGATCGTCGGAGGCGGCTCAAGATCGGGGCCTCGTTCTTGTAAGTTCTTCATTGTAAGTAGTCTTCAAGTTCGGACACATTCTTAATATGAATATCTTGATCATGTTTATATTGAGATTATTTGTTCTAGTATTTACTTTGATTACATGTTTAGCATAGTTGAATTCTTGTTATGTTCATACATGGATTAGTATAAGCGCTCATCTATTGATATCATGGGTGAGTGGTAGAGATGATGTAATCGTGGTGATTAGATCTTATTTACAACGTTTGCACCCTATGTGCCGAGATTAGGTGTGGTAGATCGTGGTGGTGGCGGCACCATTGAGTCCTTTGCAATCCATCCCGTATGTAGGCCTAGCGGATGATATTATTCGGGTTGTTCTAAGTTTTGGCCTTAGTCTTCACGGATTACTGTCCTCATGTAAGGATTTAATTAGTCTTTCTTCAATGATTGTTAGATGTATTGCACTAATTGAGTAGATCTAACTTATAGTTTAGAGTTACATATTGGAGTTTCTAATGCTAGCTAGCCTATGAATTGCTATAGTCCTTTGTTTGACACTTTCTATTTTTTAAGCCCACTTAGATATGACTTTGGTTGAATCTATTTATCGAGAACTTTATCATTATCTTTATTGTGAACTTTGATCCTTGTTTAATTAATTGATAAGTTTAACACTTAAGCTTTGCACACGAGAGATGATTAAGATGTTTAGCACCTATGCATAGTTAATTCATGATAGAAGACTTCTTTCCACTGTGGTAGAATATAAATTCAACACACAGGTTCTTACTCCCGGTTAAAATGCTACAATGGTATATTCATATGCGTAAACTTGCGGATACCCAGTTATAATTGTTTATTTACTTATTAAGAAGTTATCAAGGCATAGTACGAATATTTTATTCCTTGCATATTAGTAGTTTAACTATAGGGATGACAACCTTTTTCGGATATGCTATGAACTGCAATGAATATTTCTTTTAGTTTTATCGAGAAACAACATCGATATTCTTTCTAAATGCCATTACTAGTTAGTGGCGTTAGAAATACCAACAAGCATTTTTTTTGGCGCCGTTCTTGCAAAAAAAAGTCTATAGCCCAATAAAATAAATAAATATAGGAATAACTTGCATACATCTCTCTCACGCATTGTAAAGTATTAAATTTATCAATTTCTTAAACAAGTTTACCCTCGTTATTATTCTTCCTATCTATTTTAGGGTAATGTATGAAAAGGAATCTTCACGAAAACTTCGATCCGATCTAGAAAAACTTTTGAAGGAGGCAAGATCTAAGTTGAAGTCTCAACCTAAGATCACTACCTCGGAAGACTCCTCCAATGTCGCGAAGCTTAGCACCCGTGTTCGAAGTCATGGCAAACAAGACCCTCATGAGTACTACGCACACCGACTACGGCCAACATCCGCCTTGGACCGGCGGTCGATGTGGGAGACAAAGCTTTTGAGCTCAAGCACGCACTCATCAACATGGTACAAGCTAGCCAATTACGTGGAAAAGCCCATGAAGATGCCAATGCTCACCTACAACACTTCCTAGAGATGCGTGGCACCTTCACCATCAAAAGATGTCTCAAGTGATGCAATCCTACTTAAATGTTTCCCATTCTCACTCTTGGGGCGAAGCGAAGCGTGGTTCGCCCAACAAAGACAAACTCACTACTTGGGCACTTTGCTCTCTTGCCTTCTGGCAAAGTTCTTCCCTATAGGCAAAACCAACGCCTTACGGGGAAAATCTCAAGTTTTTCGGCGGCAACCGCGACGAATCCGTTCGAGGCGTGGGAGCGCTTCCAAGACTACATCAGCTGAATGCCCACACCATGGAATGGAGAGGCGGCTACTCATGCGGACCTTCTACCACGGGCTTAACAACAACACCCGTGAAACCATGGGCCCGGCTAGCTGGCTTTGGAGGTGCTTTCACATCCCCCTTACACTAATCAAACTCTTGACCTTGTGGAGAAGATGGCATCAAACCAAGCTTGGAATGAGGACCGTCAACCCCTTAAGAAAAGAAAGAGGAATGCACCGGTGAAAGAGGTAGACATCTTTGTCGCCAAAATGGATTTAATTATGAAGAAGCTTGAAGACAAAGCCCAGAAAAAGGAAGTCATGCAACTCTTGATTCCGCATGACATGTGAAGAATGTGGCAACAACGGACACTTTCGGGCAGCCAATGTCCCGAGCTAGAAGAGGGGCGTGAATTACATCAACAACAACAACAACCCGGTATCGTCCTCGAATCAAGGATGGAATCAACGAGACCCAACTACCAAGGTAACTACTCGGGTAACTATCAAGGTAATAACTCTTTCAATAATTTCCCACCTTTAAGAGTTAGTACAAAACCAAGGTAGACTCATGGATAATCATGTCTAAGAAGTTAGCTTCAATGATAAAATGCTAGAAACTATTAGTACTAAAATGGAAAGCTTTTCTTACGCAATAAAGAACCGACATAGCTTTAATAAAATGATAGAATCTCAATTGTCTCGGTGGCTTTATACGCTATGCCTAACCAGGTAAGATTCGGGCCCGCCGGAAGAATTAGAATCTGCAAACCTTGTCGATATTTACTATGCGGTATTGAGACCAAGGATGCCGAGGAGGACTGGTTGTCTTGGCGGGGTATGCCCACCAAGAAAGGAGATCGGGGGAGACCGGTCGTCACCATTGAAATCGGGCGCCCGCACCTACGGCCTTCGTCGATTTTGGCTCAAGTGTCAACATCATGCCTAAGGTAAACCTTGAGCGGTCGGTTTACTATACACAACCATGTGCCTACAACTTGCGGTCGGTCGCTATGCTATCGAAGGCATCACGGAAGGCGTTTGTCTTTACATCGGTAAGCTCTATGTGGCCACCGACCCGTGGTCTGGATACGGGCAAAGGTAAAAACGCCCGATCATTACAGGCGCCCCCTCCTTGCACCACCACCAAGGCCATCATCTCACGCCGACACACGCGAAAGATCGTCTTCACGTCAACAAGCCGAGAGGAGGAGATTCAGCTGCAAACACAAGACCCTAGCTCCCCACTCCCACTTGTACCACTACCGTACCACTGAAATACGTGCACCGGTATCGAGGAGGGACAAAAAGAAGAAGCAAGAACAAGAAGAACCGTCAACCTCGACCACATGTGGAGCGAGTCTTGATGATCAATCAAGTCCCAACGAGCATAAGACTGTGGCGCATTCCACCACCATTAAGAAGCTAGGCGACCACAGGTTCCATCAATCCATTGCTCCATCAATCAATGGAACTTCCGGCAAGTTATGCGACGGGGATCGAGCATCAACTTAATGTCAAAGGTAGCGTATCAATTAATATATGGTAATCTACCTTTGTGTTCCACCTATGTAATGTTGCGGATGGCGGACCAATCATACCCGATTCGGAAGGTATTGCCGAAACGTCCCGTCAAAATCAAAGGCTGCTTACGTCCTCACGACTTTTAGTCATGGACATGGGAGAAGAAGAACAAGATCCTCCCATAGTACTTGGAAGACCGTTCACGAACACTACAAGAGCTATCATCTACATCGGGGCGGCGAGATCCACTTCCCGATTCAAGGTAAAAAGATCTGTGTTTCTTCAATACTTATACTAACTATGAACGCCCGAAGAAGAAAGACCAAGAGCGAGAAACGTCTCGAGAGACTACAACAAAAGATGGACTCGAAGATGGAGCACATTGAGAGAATAGAAAAAAAGACATCAAGGAAAAGTACACTCGGCTCCTACCCATCTTGAGCGGCTTGCCAGAGCTACACGAGAGGTCTCCACCAAAGAAACAATCACGGAAAAAGAAAGAAGGCTGCGCTGCTAAGAAGAGCAACAAGAGTACACCTTTGGAGACCCAACCCAGCGCCGGCATCAACAAGCGAACAATCGACTTCCTCGGCCACTTGTCTCGCCACCCTTTGAGATCATTGAAGGAACCTTACCGGGTACAACATTTATCACGAGGGCCCATAGGCGACACCACGCCATGGGAGTAAGTGCTTTAAACTCTCCCCAGGAGGTAACTTCGGTATTTATACGCATATTTAATTTTACGCAAAGCATATTTCAATTAGCATGTTTACTTTAGCATTTTTCTTTTTCTAAACCTGCACTTAGAAAATCTCAAAAATATGTTTCTTTGCATTTGCATCAGTCTCCTAAGCCCCATGCAAGCACTCCTTGCTTTGTGGTGGCATAAATATAAAAATACAAAAATTTTGCACTCATATGTTTTTGCATTAGCATCCCTATTGCATAGAAAAATTTCAAAAATATGTGGGCACCTGAAGGTCCACACCTTTAATAATAAAAATCAAAAAGGCGTGAGCACATGAAGGCTCACATTAACATCTAAGATTTTGTTCCTTCGGGTATGTGCAAAACTAATATTAACAGGGGAGAACATTAAAGGGGGACCCGAAAAGAGGAGCAAGCTCAAGGATGAACAAAGAACTACTTCAAGATCAAGCTTGGGGAGAGCACCCCCATTTACCACTATAAGTATCACTATCCTATGTCTTATTTATTAGCTAGTTATATTTGCTTAGAGTTAATGAGTCTTAGTTAATGAGTCTTAGTTAAAAGTCTTAGTGTTAAAGAGTCAAATAAATCTTTGGAACTTGCTAGATTACTTTCTTCCTTTTAATTATGATCTTGATGATGCTAAGGAGATGATGAATAGTTGCTCCGCCCCTAATTCCTCTTAAAAGTACTTACACTTTGGACTTAGATTCTCCCAAAGCTTTAAATGCTTAATTTGCTCTAAACCCAAACACACAGTGGGAAGCACATGCTTAATCTGAGTCTTAGCATTAAAAGATAAAAGTACATGAAAAGTTGAGCTGCTGTTTATCATAATCTTAGAGATACTTGACTCCTGGTTTTTTATCTTTAAAATTATAAAATATTACATGATGAGTTCCTTAGCTATGACCCTTAAGAGTTTATCATTCACATCAAGATCATCCCACTCCACTAATATGTTTTGCTTCTAACTTCGAATGCGCATCCCCATACTCCATCAAGCCGCTAGCCATAATTATAAAAATAAACTCTTGCAATCTTTGGATATGTCTCTCTCAATGTTTTTTAAAATAAAGCTGGGCTACATTCGAAAAAAAAAAAAGAAAAAAAGAAAAAAAAAAAAAAAAATAAATAGAGAAAAAGTGAGGCGAGAAAGGGAGAGTAATGGACAAAAGTCATACTAGGCGAGAAGGGCCTACCTCCTAATAATAAAAATATATTTAGAGATGAATAATGGACACGTGTCCGGGGTGAGTAGGGCCCACATCTCTAAGGAGAGAAAAAATGGACACAAGTCGAGGGCAAAACCCACCTCTCCAAGAATGGGCGCCCAGGTCCTAGCAATTTTTAGAAAGAGAGATATAGTTCAAGATGCTTGAGAAGAAAAATACTAGAAAAGGCTAAGGGCTATTTACTACCTTTCATCCTCATCCTACCTTTCATCCTTCCACTTCACCACTATCATCCCACTATGTATGTTCCTCGCCACTTGTATAACTCCATTACCACCATCCACTTAAGAGGGTCATACATAGGATCTCTGAGGATTTTCTTTTTGAAAAATACTACAAAACCCAGGGATGATAGTTGATCAAAGAACTTGAGACATGGTACTTAACTTGATTGTTTTATCTTGCTTATGATTAGGTGAAAAGGCTACGCCCCATGGTAAGCAGTATGAACAATGCGGTTAAGAGGAGAATTTATTTACGAGTAACACGCGGTATTTACGAGGTATGAAAGTGTAGTAGCAACTCTGATCCTACTATAGCATATAGCTTTGCTAGGGACTAGCAAAGGGTAAGCTGGGGAGTTTGTTGACACTTGTTATCATATAAAATTATTAATCAATTAAACATGAGAAAGGGGTATAAATAATAAAAACAACCTAGAATAGGGGGTCACTAACATATTTCCATCAGTTTTGGTAATGTTGTGAATTGCGGGGACTAAAACGAAAAAACAGCCGAGTTAAAGCGAGCCATACGACTTCTGTGCGGCGCAGCGCAATCAACTCAGAGAAAGACTCTAGAAGGCTCGGGTTAATCCCGGCGTGGACCAAACTTGACAGAAGAAAACATCATCTAGAAGACTCCGGAAGCCACGGCGCGCGCGGCCGGGACCCGAGGGGACTCCCCACGGGCGATCGGCAATAATGGGGCCGATCGGCCCTACTTTGGCCGCCAAGCAAGCCACATCTCGGGAACCTTCCTCCACCGCGCCTCTAGGCGCAAATCTAAACGGGTTGTTTAACGTCGGTTTGATCAGAGCGTCGGTAGAAGCGAGATGAATCAAAGATTAGTACCACATCGCTGCTTGAAGCTGAAGGGACATAAGAAGACCCATATATATAGACCCCTAGACCCCCTTTTTAGATCATCAAGTTCTCAATTCAGCAACAACGCTTCAAGATCCAAGTCATATCCCACGCTTGTAGAAACATCGCTTTAGGAAGAGTAGCAATCAAGACTAGAACTAGTAGGAAGGGAGAAATCCGCTCGGATCGTCGGAGGCCGGCTCAAGATCAGGCCTCGTTCTTGTAAGTTCTTCATTGTAAAGTAGTCTTCAAGTTCGGACACGTTCTTAATATGAATATCTTGATCATGTTTATATTCGAGATTATTTGTTCTAGTATTTACTTTGATTACACGTTTAGCATAGTTGAATTACTGTTATGTTCATACATGGATTAGTATAGCGCTCATCTATTGATATCATGGGTGAGTGGTAGAGATGATGTAATCGTGGTGATTAGATCTTATTTACGTTTGCACCCTATGTGCGGGTCGTGTGGTAGATCGTGGGTGGTGACAACACCATTGAGTCCTTTGCAATCCATCCCGTATGTAGGCCTAGCGGATGATATTATTCGGGTTGTTCTAAGTTTCGGCCTTAGTCTTCACGGATTACGTCCTCATGTAAGGATTTAATTAGTCTTTCTTCAATGATTGTTAGATGTATTGCACTAATTGAGTAGATCTAACTTATAGTTTAGAGTTACATATTGGAGTTTCTAATGCTAGCTAGCCTATGAATTGCTATAGATCCTTTGTTTGACACTTTCTATTTTAAGCCCACTTAGATATGACTTTGGTTGAATCTATTTATCAAGAACTTTATCATTATCTTTATTGTGAACTTTTGATCCTTGTTTAATTAATTGATAAGTTTAACACTTAAGCTTTGCACACGAGAGATGATTAAGATGTTTAGCACCTATGCATAGTTAATTCATGATAGAAGACTTCTTTCCCTGTGGTAGAATATAAATTCAACACACGGTTCTTACTCGGTTAAAATGCTACAATGGTATATTCATATATGTAAGCTTGCGGATACCGATTATAATTGTTTATTTACTTATTAAGAAGTTATCAAGGCATAGTACCTAATATTTTATTCCTTGCATATTAGTAGTTTAACTATAGGGATGACAACATTTTTGGATATGCTATGAATCGCAATGAATATTTCTTTTAGTTTTATCCAAGCAACATCGATATTCTTTCTAAACGCCATTACTAGTTAGTGACGTTAGAAATACCAACATACATCTCGGGGAAATTGAGGAAAATTGATGGGAGGAAGTTTATTTGTCGCACATGCATCCGGGCGTTAGGAGTGAACCATACACTTGATCCCGGGCGTTGGATGGTGTTTGAGTCTTTGAGAGAAGATTAAGGGAGTAATCTGAGCGTTCATTTGAATAGTTTTGAACGCTAAGAAGTTGGTGCATTAGTAGGGTAGAAGTCACAGATTTGCTTCCTTCACGTAATCATGAGCGGCCATTGTTGTTTGAGTTTGCAAGCAAAAATGATGGAAGTGTTGTATAATCGGTAGCTCAATCAAACATGTACTCCTCCGTTTCGAATAAATGAATTCCTAGAATCCATGCCGGTCAAGCTTTTTAAGTTTGACTAACTTTATATACAAGAGTAATACTGTGTTGAGATTCCATACGAAAATATATTTTCTTTTGATAAATCTAACGATATTAATTTAATAATAACATAAATCGTTACATTTTTTTTAAAAATTCAGTCAAAGTAAAAAAATTGACTTACCAGTTCTAGAAATCTATTCTTTTTTCGATTAAGGAGAGTATGTTTCAATAAAACTACAACAATTAATCAGAGGTATGGAGTCTCAACACTATAGTCCTTAGTTTCTTGTGTGTGTCCTATTTTGTTTGAAAAACAAAGTTGTTTTTCGTCGTTTGTAACTAAAACAAACTTATTCCCTTTTCAAGAAGGTTGCGAGTCACTATCAACGCAAGATATTTGCAAGCTCGACATTTCATGGTCCACCAACTCGAGGGAATTTAGTTTTATTACTCCCTCCGTTCTACAATACTTGCAACTATGGGTTCCGTGCCATCAAAAGTGACATATGTTTGACCAAATTTCTACTAAATACTATTCCTATTTTTGACTTTAAATTAATTTATTAAAAATCTACATTTCATAACGAATCTAATGAGATTTATTTGATAGCATAAATATTGATAGTTTTTTATCTATAATTAATCAAACTTGAGATACTAAAACCGCGACAACTTGTGCTAGAATTGTATTTTTTTTTTTAGAACGGAGGGAGTATATATATATTCCATATAAACTTGGATTAAAAAAAGCGATGATTGGCAACCATTCAATCAATTCAATTTTACTATTGCATTTTATATATGTGAAAATTTTAAGAAATTTTTATATACAAAATCCATATTATTATATAGTCTTATATTGAAGGTTTAAGCTTTGCTTCGTCGAACGTTGAATTCGAGTTCACGTGTTCTCGGGGATTAATGCAATGTGGGAGGAATTGATGCTTGTTAAGTCAATGTTATTGCGGTGAAATCTTTAAATAGCCTTACAAAATCTTCTTTAATTAGACTCCGGCATTTCTTGATGATCCAGAGAATGAATGATTACGGACCTATCTCCTTGCTAAACTACTCCACCTCGAAAGGAATTACAAAAAATCCTCTCCGGAAGACTTCGAGAGTTATCTTGGATATCATACACACAAATCAATATGGTTTCATCAAAGGTAGAACCATTCAAGATTGTCTGGCTTGGGCATTCCGGTTCTGCACATTTATCATAAATCCAAAAGGGAAATAGTAATCCTAAAACTAGACTTTGAAAAGGCCTTTGGCGGGGTGGAGTACCAAGTCATTTTAGAGGTCATGAAACACAAGGGATTCCCTAACAAGTGGCTACGATTAGATTCAAAACCTGCTTTCATTTCGGGATCTTCATCTATACTTCTTAATGGAATCCCTGGCAGACCATTTCCCTGCAAAAGAGGTGTGAGACAAGGTGACCCTCTCTCACCTTTGCTCTTTGTGCTGGCTGCTGACCTCCTTCAGAGTATAACCAACAAAGCATGGAGAAGTGGATCAATCAAACACCCCATTTCAGAGAATTTCCCTATTGACTATCCTATAGTTCAATATGCAGATGACACACTCTTAATACTTCCTGGTGATGAAGCATCCCTCAACAATCTAAAGGATTTGTTAACCAGATTCTCTGAATCTACAGGCCTGAATGTCAATTACTCTAAATCCAGTCTGGTGCCAATCAACATGACAACAACTAGAGCTGCTCAGTTGGCTAGTTGTCTGAATTGTCAGGTGGGACAGCTTCCCTTCACCTATCTAGGACTTCCTCTGGGAACTACTAGACCTGGAATAATTGAATTCACCCCTATGTTGAGCAGAATAGAGAAAAGGCTATCAGGCATCAGTAAACTGCTATCTTATAATGGAAGATTGATTTTGGTTAACTCAGTCCTTTCAGCTCTCCCAACCTTCTACATGTGCAGCCTGAAGTTACCCCCTCAGGTAGTGAAACAAGTGGATATCTATAGAAAACATAGTCTTTGGGACAAAGGTGATCTAAATAGAAAAGGGGGATGTCTAGTGGCTTGGGAAGAGGCAACCAAACCAAAGGAAGATGGAGGCCTTGGGATCATTGACATAGAGAAACAAAATGATGCCCTTCTGATGAAACATCTTGATAAATTTTATAAACATGCAGATCTTCCTTGGGTTTCTTTAACCTGGAAAACTTTCTACCAAAATGAGAATGTGCCTCCTCACTCAAGATCACCTGTAGGATCATTTTGGTGGAAGGATGTACTCAAGCTCTTTGATTTGCTTCAAAGAAATTTGCTACTTGCAAGCCCAAGAAAGGAAATGCAATATCCCTATGGTTTGACATCTGGGTAGACCCCGACGGTAACAAAATTCCCAGGCTCTTCTCCTTTGCTAGAAAACCCAAATGCTCAATAAAATTTCTTGAATAATGAGCTTGACGGTCTTTTAGCCCCATGCCTTTGCCTCAAGTTGCGAGTTCAACTTAGTGAGTTATTGGAAATTTTACGAGAAGTAGAATGGAATGAAAATACAAATGACATTTGGTCTTACAACTGGGGCTCGAGATACTTATAAAAGCGAAAGGCATACTCTAAGCTCCTAGATACAAACCCTGCCTCCCCATTATTTAAATGGCTTTGGGGTTCAAGTGTCTTAGGAAACCACAAATTTTTTCTTACGGTTCTTTGTTAAGAGATAGGCTCAACACAAGGAATCTTATGAGAAGAAAAAAGCGGATCAATCCATGACTACTCCTGTGTCCTATGCAATCGAACACCGAGGAGTCCTCCATCCATCTCTGTTCTTTGGATGTGATTTCAAAGAAAGCATGTTGGCAATGGTCTGTCCATTTCACGGGATCTCGATCTTCCTCCACTTGACATGATGTTACAAGCTAGAGCCCGGTTTAATAATAGCATCTTCGAGAGAAATAGTCATCACAACATCATGGATCATCTGGAAAATGAGAAATAACATCATTTTTGATAATGGGAGATTATGCCTGAGCACGTGGAAAAAGATGGTTTCTCCATAAAATTGGATTGGTGTATATCAAGTCCAAGGAAAGCAAAAAGTCAAAATCAGTACGTGGAGAGATAGCCTTACTTAATTTTGTTTTGATTTTTGTTTTGAGCCTAGATGCTCTGTAAAGTTGTACATAAACCATTCTTTCATTTAATTCAAATACAAAAAAAAAATAGGTAGGGCTCCCCTGCTGATTCTGTCAAAAAAAAAAAAAAATTCACGTGTTCTCATGTCCTGCCGAAGTAATCCTCAACTACCGGACCCACTCGACGGTGACAGAACAACACCTCCACGACACAGGACAACCTTCCCCTGTTCCCCTCCGCTCCAATCGCTCGCTCCCGCACGGCCGCACCGCCGCCGCCGACCTCGCCGCCGGCAATGGCGTGGCTCGCGCGCTCCATCGCCAACTCCCTCCTCGCTACCGAGGACGAACCCGAAGCAACCGACCCGGGCCCCTCGGCCTCGCCGGGGTCAACCTCGCCCCCGCGCGGCGTCCGCGAGGACCTCTCCGAGCTCACCGGCGCGCTCGCGAACCGCTTCCAGGGCCTCGCCTCCTTCCTTGCTCCCGCGGCGCCTGGTGGCGGAGGCGCCCTGCGGCGTCGGACCCGGCCGAGATCGCGGGCCGGTTCCGCGCCGGCCTCGCCAGGCTCCCGGGCCGCCAGGCCGTAGCGGATCTCGCCAAGATCGCGTCCTCGCTGCTGCCCCCTGAAGGCGACGCGGACTGGGCGGAGGCGGCGGCGGGGGTCACCGAGGAGGTGGTCGCGTTCGCGCGGGACGCCGCCTCACGGCCCGAGCTGTGGCTCGACTTCCCCCCTCCTACCCGACGACGCCGACTCCGATGGTTCGTGCTCTCCTTCCTTTCTTGCCTCCCCAGAAGTTCTTCTTTATTGGCCTCAGTTAAGATGAAGTAATTATCAGCTGCATTGTTGACTTGGAGCGCAGATTTTGACATGACTGATGCGCAGCAAGATCACGCCCTGGCAGTGGAAAGCTTGGCGCCCGAGCTGGCTGACCTGAGGATCGAGCTCTGTCCCAGTCATATGAGCGAGGGCTGCTTCTGGAAGATATACTTCGTGCTGCTGCATCCTAAGCTCAGGAAGGATGATGCTGAGGTTTTATCCACTCCACAGGTGATTTTCCTTGACATCTTAAGTTCAGCACTTCAATGAGTTTGTAATACAAATTCACTTATTAACTCAGGATGTTTCTTGATGCTAGTCAACTTAGCTAGTTGTCTTTAATGATTCAGTAACAAGTTCACCCTGTGGATCACTAATAGCCTAAAATTTGTTAGATGGGGTGAGTGAAGGAATGTGAATCAGATAGGATTAGATTAGTTGTTAAATTGAGACTGTATTGTGTTTCACATGTTGATATTGCTACATTGTATTTGGAATCATGGAAGATTGTGGTGGCAAGAAACTTAAGTGCTTGTGATTTCTTTGCACTTTGCTTTGACATATTTTGCACCTAAGGTTTTGTGTCCTGGTAAGGAAATCATGCTCGTTTGAGAATTGCGATAGTATGCATGAGAATATGGTCTAGATGTATATAAGAAATTTGTGTTTTATGGAAAAAAAAAAACTTAGATCATAGTTACAGTTTCAGAATGAGTGAGCGATCTCTACAAGGCTAGGAACTTGCATTCTTCAAATGAAATGTTGTACTGTTTGAGTAAAATGGTCCATATGGTCATTGCCATATTTATGTTGTTCCCTCCTTGCACTACCTAATGTTTCATCTGAAACTTGATCATTAGTTTGACACTTTGACCTCACTCTGGAATTTGATTTCAAAACATTGATTTCTTTGACTTTTCGACAATCATAAAAATATAGTGGTTAATCATAACCTCATGCAGCATACTTATGTTCACTCTCGACATTTGTGCTTCTGTGCCTGCCATGTAACCTATCCTTTTTGTTGGATGAGATCACAAAGCCTTTACTTATCGAAAGTGTAAGTGTCACAAATGCGATTGGATTATAATCAGAAGAATCCAGCACCTCGTTCATGTCATCTAAGCTAGTGAAACCTTCCCACATTCCCTTCCTCCTGCCTAAAAGTGAAACTAATTTGCATTTTTTGCTGCCTTTGCTCTTCCAAGGGAGTGGAGTTAAATCACATTGCACTAGGCAACCGTTTGGAATTGATTCACCATAGAATTTATAGTTAAATCAATTCATTGGGATTGTTATCCTCCCAGGCATACATGCTTTAGATATTGATAAATTAACAGAAAGTCTAATGTTTCTGATGCTTTAGTAGTTTCTATTAAATTTACTTTCTTGCAAGTCATGATGGGTTACTCATCCAAATACATCCCTTGTTTTGAATGGGACTAGCTTGTTCTGTACACCTCAAGTGATTCGTTATATTCTACTAATTTTCTATAATAACTGAGTGCTTTGTCCAGTTTTATTTGTTAACGTATTTCTATTGACTCAGTTTCTTCCTTAGTCCAAATTTGTTCCCAGAATTGAACTCTGAAGTGACATATTATAAAGTGATGAATAGAGTAAACATGTCAAATAGCAAATGTCAGAATTAGCCATCAAGTGAATATTGACTCAACAAAAAGCCATGGCCCATGGGACATAAAGTGCAATATGACGAAGATGATTAGCTCCTATGTTTGAATAATTCATTACACTTTTTAGCCCTCAGATGCATGCATGAGTCTTGAGAGGCAGATATGTTGACAGAACATCATTTTCCATTGGCTCTCAATGCTTTAGTAGTTTCTGCTGATGATTTTTGCTTTCTTACTAGTTATGATGTATCAACAGACCTTTTTATTTGTGCTGACTACACAAAAGATAAGCTGATATCTTCCAGCTCAAGACATTGTTTGTTAGCAGACTTCTGATCAGTTTCTGTTTGCCTTGGCACAGATTTTGGAAGCTAGAGACAAGTTGTCACACGATTTGCAGTATAGGACAAAGTTACAAGGCAGCTATGGAGACACCGTACCTGTGCCTTTCAGCAATGAAGATGGTGTTTTAGGTTCTCCTGTAGAGGTTTTGGGTGTATTGAAGGGCCAAGATGACTCCGCGATGCTCACATCTTTTAGCAACATAGACTACGGCAAGCCACAACCAATCAAAAAGGATATTCTATCAAATGATACAATCAGCGAGACTGGAGCTGTTTCTTCAGATAATACCACCAGCAGTGTACCTGTACAGCTAGTGCCCATATGGAAAGACACCACTGTGGTCACGCCATCTAGGATGGAAGATAGCACACGCAATCTCTCTACAGACGATGCAGCAAAAGAAGAACTGAATGTGCAAATGTCTGAAATACCATTGACGCCAAGGATGGAAGAAAGTACACGCAATCTCTCTACAGAAGATGGAGCAAAAAAGAAGAACAGAATGTGCAAATGTCTGAAATACCATTGACAGACAACTCTCCCCTAAAGATGATCAGCATAAACAACCACTGGCTGACATCAGTGACCAATCAAAAGTTGACATTAATGTTGAGGATGGTGGCATCGAAGATGACGACGGGGATGAATGGCTGGAAGAGGAGACTGGTGGTGACCCAGGAAACACAAAAATTCCAATAGCAGATGATGAAGATGTATCTTTCAGTGATCTGGAGGAAGATGATGATGCAGCCTGACATCACCAGCAGGCTTGATCATCCTGCTTAATTTGTGGTTCCTATTCCATTATACGATTGGATACAATGATCTTGGTTGATGTCCAATATGTGGTTTCATGGGGATTGTGTGATCCACTCCCACTGTTTCAGAATTTGCGACACTTCTGTCGTGAAAATCATGGGTTTCCACGGGTCCTACCTTTTCACTTTTCAGGTTGGAAATTACTGATCCAAACATGCAGTATTAGTGAAAGTTGTATAGTGTGTACAGTCTAGGTTGTTCTATGGTTTGACTCAGTGCTCTGATACCCCTGGTGAGAACCAACTTCGCTATGTCATAGTGGGGCCAAGTACTATTTGGAAATTACCGCAGTTACAAGATATAACTTTGGCCCATAGCAATGTTATTATTTATATACAGAGCACAACAAATTCACACTACTATGAAACTGCTTTTATGGCAGTTTGACCGATATCATTTTATTTTGAACTCTATAATAAAAAATATTACTGGTTGTTTTGGATAAGATTTGGTTGTCCAAATTCAAAAGTGACATAGTAAACGAGAGTAACCAGAAATTAGGCCAAATTTGGCCAAGCACCAGAAATTCTGGCGGAAGGAAAGCATCTTTTCCTAGTTTTATTCAATTTGTACGTACGTAATGACCAATTTAAAATCTTGTGGCGGCGAAGAGAAACCATTATTGGCCGGAGCGCACTTTTGAATTTTGATCTGTAGTTTAGCGAGAAGCTGGACGCTGAATAATTTAGATGCATGCGCATGATCGATCCGGCCAGCGATCTATCAACAAGTTAGGTTGATATTGGACAGAAAATAAAATAAAATGAAGTGAATTAGGTGAGGCATAGACGTCAGGGTCTGGCCGGGGTCTACTGCCTCGTTGTCCACTCGTGAGGTCATAAGTCAACTCGTACTATGAACATGGCACATGGAACAAGATCGATCGAGTCACAGGATTGTACTGCAGCTGCTGCTTCTTGCCTGCATTTTAATCCATGGCAGCTTGTTGTTTGTGGCATCAGATTGATTGATGCTTAGAAGATATCTTTATGACGTTGATCCGGGAGGATATGCATGCCTGATATATATATATATATATATATATATATATATATATATATATATATATATATATATATATATATATATATATATATATATATATTTTTTGAGAAAATGTGCTTGATTGATGGTTGTTCTTCCATGGTTATTCCGTTGCCAAACTTATGAACTATCCTACCAGTCATTGGTACATACACACTCATTTCGTATCGAAACTGGAATTAGATGTGTGCTTGTTCGACTTCAATCTATCTCCATGCATGTTCAGAAGAGTCCCTGAAAAGCTTGGGACGACGACTCAACAAATCACCTGCCTAACCGCCTAATAAATTCATATATAAAAATTCAGTAGTCTGGCCAGTCAATTTATAAACGCGTTGATCTAGGGACAGACTCGCCGGCCGGAGAGTCAATAAACATGCAGTCGCTGGGAGGCCTGGACTGGAGTGGGACCAAATTAAACATTCCCATGTGTGTTGTTGTACAAGACCAACTAGAAGATCCCTAGAAGATCCCTTGCCGTGTTCCTACTCAAGAGTCAAGGCCGGGTCAGCAGGGCCTCCTGCCCCAGTACTGTCACAGACAACAATTAATCAAGAAATTAACAACGAATTAAGCAGCAATTTCGTTGTTGTCTGCCCCATTCGAATCAAGAAATTATCAGCTGCAAAGCTCGTACAGTACATAATATCAGTCGACAACAACACCAATATATAATCAACTGAACCAGATCAAAGAAAAACTTTACATACATATGAATGTAATCGACAATAATGGATCGACAATAATGGATCGAAGTTTGGGGTCTTTTTTTTGAGTGCAGAAGTTTGGCATCTCGATGGGCTACAACAATGATCCGGCCGGCCGGATTGCAAAAGGAACGAACCGACTCTGCATGCGTACTGGATCGAGCTAGCATTGATCTGAGGTGTGGTAGCTGCTTCCTGCCTGCTGCTACTCTACTAGTTGTGGCCTCCTCCCTGGGTGTAGATGTAGTCGGTGTGCGCCACCAGTGTCCTCCTCATCAGGCACTCCTCAACGTCCTCTCCTCCCCCTCCGGCGGTGGCGGTGGCGGCGCCGCCACACTGCTCATCGTTGCCCGCCGCGAAGCTCATCGCCTTCTCCTCATACACCTATACATATTGGTTAAATTAAATGTGTGAGCGAGCACAATATTGTACATGCTACACAGGAAAATGCTAAAAACGACGACATGTATGACGCTACACAGGAAAGTCTGGCTAGCTCAGCTAGCTCGGCGCTACTCACATCTCTATACTCCTCTTGGCTCTCTTGGCTCCTGGAGCTCGCCGCCGCCAAAACTCTCGCTGCTGCGGCGGTGTGGCCGGCGACGACGACAGAGAGGAGCAGGAGGAGAGATACCAGCACAACCACCAGCGGCGGTAGGGCGGTTCGCCGTTGTGGCGCCATGGATCGATGCAACTAACCTGCAGGGCTTTAATTTCTTGCTCTGTACCTTGGCGTGGCCGCGTGGCGGATATGACGAGCACAGAGGGAGAGTGGTGGACTGTTGGTTGGATTTATGGGAGGCGTTGGTTTGGAGTTGAGGCCGGGGGTTGGAAGGAAGGAAGAAGGCCAGGCCTTAAATACAGCAAGCCAGCTGGTGCCTTCAGATGATGCAGGTTGCAGCATTTGGTTGACATCAGGGGTTATTATTTAGGTTCACATAAATATCCACATACATAGAGTTGAAGAGAAAAGACAGGCCATGATAGTCAAGGAACTAGTCAGTGATATAGTTATATAGAATTAATTAATTAATGATTGATGTTTGGTGCAATTTATGCACAATGTAATAAGTTATTATCACTACCTCCTTTATGTAAAACTCTACCGCTAAAGCAAATTTCCTATTGGTAAATGGAATCAATTCAGGTGGGGCTCTCATTCCTTGCGTCTTAAAAAAATAATAATTAATGCTAATGCATATGCTGCAAAAACAAAGAGAGGAAAGCTATAATTTATAAAAAGAAAAAAATTTTAAATTGCAAACATTCAATAAAATAATTTAAAACAAACAAAACTATTTGAAAATATTCTCAACTAAAAAATTACAAAAACTAAGTATTGGTGCTAATTTTGTGGGGTAATTTTTTTGGTACTTTGCATATATATTTCCATACTGTATTTTATTGGGAGAATTATATTTCTGCCCTAAAAAACTACACTTAGCTATTTGGTCCCTTTTTTTTTTGAATTTGGATCCATGACCTCAAAATAAAATTTTAGCTATTTGTCCTTCCACCCATTCTGAGCATGTAACGGTGTTTAAGGATGAAAACGGTCAAACTTCGGTTAAAAAACTCCTTAACCGTTTTCTACTTTTACTTTTGAATACTGGCGAAAGCAAAAGCGGTAAAGCCGGGACACGAAAAACGAAAGTGAACTTACGGAACTTCAAAACGAACCAATTCGAGTAGATTTATGTCGAACACGGTCGATATATGGAAATTAAATAAGGAATATTGACCCGTAGGACAAAGTGCATAACAATCGGCAAGTGCAATACCAAGTGCATAAAAATTACCAAGTCCTCCAACTTTCATATAAAAAGTATCTCCATTTAACACCATATAAGAAAGATGTCACAACCCGTTTTCCGATCAGCGAGGGAAGAACGCGAGAGGTGGCGTGGCGCGTGAAATCGGCGAAGGCGACGGCGGCGAAGGCGGCGGCGAACAGCGAACGCTGGCGGCCCGGCGTCTTGAGGCCGCGCCCAGCCTGGCGGCGGCGGCTTTCGTCGGCGAAGCGGTACAGGCGGCGGCGCGGCGTGGCGGAGGCGTCGGGGGGCGGCGGCGCTAGGGAAGCGGGAGAGCGTAGGGATAAACACTAAATTATTTCTTTCTTGATTGTCTCATCATAGTTGCCCCCATATTTATATGAGGGGTTTACAATTGCTAACGGGCCAGGCCCATTAGTCTTTTTCTTACTCACTTTAATTTAATCTAATAATTATAATAATAAAGCTAAATAATAATAAAATATTCAGCCACTCCGCTTATTAAAGGGCGACTCGTGACCGAAGTCCGACATCTCTTCCCGCTGGAGATTCAAATTTCGCCCTCGAAACCGAAGTCCAGGTAAATTTTGTTGAACAATTCAGCATCTTCCCACGAAGCATCTGCGTTGGTTTATTTTTCCATTTGATGAGCACTTGAAGCTGACCTCGGCGGACTCTCGATTTGAGCATTAATTCAGGTTCAGGAACCGATGTGCCATCATGAATCCGGTGACAATCTTTGAATATCCGTAAGTATCTCCCCACGATGTGGTTTGAGCATCTTGACATGAAAGGCATTGTGGATGCGGTTCCGTGAGGCGATTCAATGCATATGTAATCGGGTAATGATTTTCTTGATCTTTGAAGGTCCAAAATATTTGGGAGAGAGCTTGCCTTTGTGTAAATCGAAAATTGTTGCCACAGATCGGATTTGAGTTTGAGCGGACATAATCACCCACTTTAAATTCTCTCGTCACGTATGTTTAGCATCAAAATATTTGGCGGTAATAATCCCGAGACAATTGCAAACAAACCTTGGTCCGAAAGTGAGAAAAGCATCCCTACCGAGTGAGTAAGTCATCCAATCGCGGGTAATGTTGTCTCACCCTGATGATAACCACGGATGGTAGGGGTCGCGCCCATACACAAGTTTGAACGGTGTTGTTCTTGTTGATGCATGGAATGAGGTATTATAGCAATATTCAGCCCAAGGTAACCATCTTACCCAATCCTTAGGTTTGTCACCCGGTCAAGCGTATAAGAGATACATCGTAATAATTTTGTTGACGACTTCACCGCCATCCGCGAGGATGATAAGCCGGCGTTGGTGATAAAATAATATTGGGCGGTCTGAAAATTTCTTGCCAAAATTGGCTCATAAAGATCACATCGTGATCACTAACCACGTCTTGGTAAGCCATGCAATCGAACAATCTCGAGAAAAATTTACGAGCTACCGAAGTTGTTGTATCTGGGATGTGAAAGGGGTATGAAGTGAGCATATTTGGAGAGATGGTCAACCACCGTTAAGATTACCGATTTGGATCCAACTCTAAAGAGTTTCAATGAAATCCATTGAGATGTCCTCCCGATCTGCTCTGGAATTGGTAAAGGCTGAAGAAGTCCAGCTGGATGAAGATGTTCATTTTGTTTAGTTGACATACCAAGCAATCATTCACAAAATGTCGGTGACAATGCGTTTATCATGTTTGACAAAAGAAGGTTCCGGCGAAAGTTTTATGCAATGTTTTACGTATGCCCTCGTGTCTTTGAATCATGAATTACATGGAGAATGGTGCGAAGATGTTTTGATGATTTGGAAAGCCATACCTTTTGTTGAACAAGATCAAGCCATTGCGAACTTCCCATGCGAGTCCTTACCGCTTGATTATAGAATCAATAAGGCCGATAGCTTCATCGCTAAATGCAATTTTCTCAATGTAGGATCAAATAATCCCAATTGAATTTACGAAATAGCCATGATTGAAGATTCATCGTGTTCGACGAGATAGTGCGTCGGCCACCACATTAGATTTGCCTGGTTTGTATTCCACAGTAAAATCATAGCCAAGTAGTTTGCTAACCCATTGATGCTAGGGAACTGTGGACAAGCGTTGATCTAGAATGTACTTAAGACTGTAATGATCGACCTTATAATAAATGGGCGGCCCCAAAGATATGGTTGCCAATGTTTGACTGCTGTTACCAGTCCTATGAGCTCTCTTTCATAAGTAGCTAACTTTTTGTACTTATCAGGCAAATGTTTACTAAAGTAAGCAATTGGACCATTACCACGATGTAAAAAAAGACACCGTACACACTTACCGGGCGCATCGCGCATTCCACAACAAATAATTTATTAAAGTCCGGAAGTTGGAACCGGTCTTGATGACAAAGTCTTCTTAAGGTGCTCAAAAGTCAAGCTGTTTGTAGCCAACGATTGTCCAAATGAATGAGTCCTTTTAAGAAGATCGATCCAAGGGGCGTGCAATTGTACCATAATCCATTATGAACTTTACGTAGTAACCCGTGAGTCCCAAAAACCTCGTAATTCACGCGAGAGTTGTGGGGGAGGCCAAGCAAAGGCGGCCTCAATTTTCTCGGGATCAACAGCCACTCCGGCATCCGATATAATATGTCCCAAATAACCCAATTGTGATTGACCAAAGAGGCATTTAGATTTCTTTTAAGAAGATATTGTGAGATGCTAATACCTTGAAAACCTCTTCCACATGGTTGAGATGCTTTCGACCCAGGGATTTACTAAAGATCGGGATATCATCAAAGAAAACCAACACAAACTTCCGAGAAAACGATCCCAATATATCATTCATCAAAGCTTGAAAGGTTGAAGGTGCGTTGCATAAACCAAATGGCATTACTAAAAACTTAAAGTGCCCATGATGTGTTCTGAAAACTGTTTTTTCAATATTCGGAGGATGCATGCATGCGATGATAGCCCGGCGTAGATCTAATTTGGTGAAGAATTTAGCACCTCCTAGTTCATCCAACAATTCAGCAATTACAGGTATTGGAAATTTGTCTTTCAAGGTATTACTATTGAGCTCCCGGATAATCAACACAAAATCGCCAAGTCTTATCATGTTTCTTGACAAGAAGGGCGGGTGATGAAAATGGCAAAGTGCTATACCGGATGATACCTTGGTGAAGCATCTCTCGAGCATTGTCGTTCTAGTTCATTCTTACAGATCGAGGGTAACGATAGGGGCGAACAACTTGATCGGTGAGTGGGATCCTTGAGGTGAATTCGATGATCATAGCGCCCAGGTGGAAGTCCCGAAGGGTCTCTAAAAAGCTATTGGAATTTGCATAATAGGGGATCCATTGGCACATCGGGAGAAAGTATATGAATACCCCGTGTGCAATGCTTTTTAGAGAGGTCATTGCCATGTGATCGGTTGTCCCTTTCGCGAGGAATTTTATAATAAGTTTATTGAAATTCCAAACAATATTTCCCAAGGAACTTCAGTCAATCCACACCCAAAACAACATCATAGCCTCCCAATTTAATCTTGAACAAATCTGCTTTAAAACTTTCAAGAGCAATAGAAAATTCAATATCATCATACCTCCCAACATTTGTTATGTGTTGTCCATTAGCTACAACAACCTTGAGGGGACGATGTAGGGAAGAACTTTGGAGGCCCGTTTTGTAGCCAAATCGAGTCCGAAAAATTGTGTGTTGAACCCGAGAATCCAATAAAGCCAATAAATTGGTGCCATTTATATTGATAAGTAATTGCATGGTAGGACAAGTCGATATGCCAATTAACCCATGAACGATATTTGAACATCCGAATATCCTTTGTTGCGTACCTTGGAGGACTGTCGACATGATGCGGTGTAGAGACGTCTAGCCAGTGCTATGGTAGTCTCAATATCAGGTGGTTGGTGTAGTTGGACGTCGATCTGAATCAGAGGTGCTAACCACGCAATATAAAAGCATAACTTTTGTTTGGGGAGAGGTGTTGTACCTTATTCGGCGTTCTTTGTGAGCGTATTTTGTACTGTCCAAATCTTCCGATTGGCGTGATCTTTGTCGGATCACCAAGATGATTATGTAGTGGAGTTCCAAAACGCTGGTAATAGGCTGCGAAAAATTACGGCCAAGTCGGTTGACCCACTTCGTTTTCTCAACGGATAAACCAATATAATCGCGTTCCCTTGAAGATGGAGCGAAGCGAGCTACATCGATCATTATCAATAATTCCTTGAGCAAGAAAAAAATTTATCGCACTTATACAGACCAATGAGAAGGGTCACCCTTGCCATCATACTCGGGAAAAAATAATTTAATATTATTCTTTGCGAGGGTCCGTGCAGGGATTTTAAGGGAAGAATTTAGGTGGAGAGTGCAGTAGGAATTTCTCACGGGAATTTTCGTATCAATTCTAGATGAAAATCTGGGGCGTCACTTTGTTTAAGCAAAATTGGGAATCGGAGTGTGACGGATGGGGCTCATCGGTGTCTACAGGCGAAGGCGCTTGGAGGCGGGATGTGTTAGGCGATGATGGGGCTGAATTTGCCTCCATGGCTTTGGCCTCCATGGCTGCGATGTACTCATCGATGTTTCTGTTGGCCTCCTCAGAGATGGATCTGCTCCGTGAAAGGCCATTGGATCGTCCGGTCTCCGGATACCAATCTGTCACAACCCGTTTTCCGGTCTTGAGGAAGAGCGAAAGTGGCGTCGCGTAGATCGGCGAGGCGGCGGCCCGAAGAAGCGGCGGCCAGTTGGCGCCCGTGGCCGTGGCGTGCGCCGCGTGATGGCTTCGTCGGCGGCGGAGTGGGCGTGGCGTGGCGGCGTGCGGCGGCGCGGTGGCGCTTTGCTAAGGGGCGGAGGCGTGGGGATAAACCCTAAATTATTTCTTTCTTGATTGTCTCACGATAGTTGCCCCCATATTTATATGAGGGGTTTACAATTACTAACGGGCAAGCCCATTAATTTTTTCTTACTCACTTTAATTTAATTTAATCTAATAATTATAATAATAAAGCTAAATAATAATAAAATATTCAGCCACTCTGCTTTATTACGGGCGACTTCACCGAGTCGACAAAAGATATGATATTTCTAAAGTAACAAGTGCTTGTACGTGATTAATCTACTGTTAAAACTTTGTTTATTTTTTTTTTTAATATCTTAACACCTCAAATGAAAAAAAACCGATAACTAGAAAGTTATAGATCTCTGGCCGAGAGCTATAGTTTTTATATAAAAATCATTTTCATCCGAGATCATATGAAAAAAAGATATAAATTTTCTAAGGATGGACAAATTCGGTTTAAAACCGAATTTTGAATTTGATATTCGAATTAAAAGTAGAAAACCATTGAAAAACCCTAAACTGTTTTAGTTCCGATTAGAATTTTTGAACCGAATTTGAATTTGTTCGAAAATAATGAATTCAATCGAATCAAATGTAGAAAAGGATGTGGTTCGGTTCGGGATATTTTAGTTCCATTTTCAACCTTAACGGTGTGAAGTTTGAGGTAAAAACGACCATTTTACCCTAGCAAAAAATTATATAAAAAAACTGAGTTTTATTTTTTTTATGGGAGGTGTTGGTTTGGAGTTGAGAGATGAGGGGTTGGAAGGAAGGAAGGCAAGCTAGGTAGAGCGGGCCTTAAATACAGCCAGTTGGTGCCTTCAGACGATGCAAGTTGTAGTATTTGGTTGACATCAGGGGTTATACTGTACTTATATTTATATAGCTTCAGATTTTTTTTTTGAGGATATAGGTTGTTGATACAGTATTTTTTTTTTTATAAAGCATACATGTATTAATTAAAGGAAAAGCAATACAAGTACACCGTATAAGGATACGTATTATGACACTACCCCGCCAATAATCTACAAGGACCCCAAAGCAAATAAGGAAATTACAAACTGGTCCTTAGACCCTTCCGAAACGGACACCGGCCAAGAATCGCCGCCGTCGAAGACCGCCCGCCACCAAGCCCGAAGCACCAAAAGCCGGAAGAAACCCCCGCCGTTGAGGTGGACTGCGAGAAGGCGCTTCGATGTCGCAAAGCGAAGAAGTCGTTGAACGCCCATCCGTCGGGATCACTATCGAGTTGAGACGGCGATGGTGGAGCCGACGATAGCATCCTCCGTCGAGGTGAAGCCGAATCGGTCGAACCACCAATCTTCACGAAGACCCGCGGCCTCCACGCACCAAGGCGCCAAGACCTCGCCCGGTGAACACTCCTAAACAAGATCCAAGAACGGACCTTACCTTCACACCCCTGTGTCGTGGCTGGAGACGAACGCCACCGAGACGGGGAAGAGAGCGAGAGGACATTATTCCTGGGACGAAGACGCAGCTAAAAATAAAGAAAAAAAAATAAAAGAAGGACACGGGTAGCAAAGCAGCAATCTCGACGGGCGTCACATTATTCCGGGCTGGGCCAGTTCCAATAAATGCAACGACCTCAAAGCCCGGCCCACCATTTCTCTCTTTCTACCGTTGGGTCCTGGTGCGTTTCGCAGGGCGCATCCGTTGGCCAGAGTCCACCGGAGCAGCGAGCGAGACCAAAGGCAACCCGCGCCTCGCGTCCGCCGCCGCATCCATGGCTGGCCGCCCGCCTGCGTCCCCACCGCCGGCGCCGCCTTCGCCTCCGGTACCAGCTCTTGGTTGTGTCAGCAACCACGGGTATCTAGCTTACTCCCTCCCTCCCTCCATTCCCTTTCGCCTAGTGTCAACTGTGAAACGACGTTCCAGTTCTTGTAAGCTACAGTAGTACAGTGCAAGATTTCAGGCTGGTTTCAGGGATTCAGGGATTCAGGGAAAAGCCTTCTGAAAACTCTGAAATCTGTTCCATTCACTCACTGTGCTCTAATAAACTGAATGAATCCCAGTATGCAGTACTAGTACAATCATTTGTCCTTTGATATGTTTATTATTTTTCCCCATGTCCTTTGCTAGTTTGATGCCAGCAGCCGCCGTCGCCGTGCATTAGCAATCTCGATCTCGATCTCGATCTCGATCTGAATCTGCTGCCGACAATATATCTTTGACCAGCGTCCTTGGCGCTGCGGCGGGCGGATCTGGAGGCAGGCATCACATCACGGCGGCTGCATCCGCGAAAATTCCTCTTCTTGAAAAACCAAAAACAAAACCAAACATTTGACCGATTCCAAATACGTACAAAACAACCAATCAGCTGCTTCTGGGTGCATTCTCGAAGCGAATGGGGACTGGTTGTGCCACGTGGGTTGGCTCCCAGTCGCAGTCAGCACCACCGCCAGCCACAGCCTCCCTCGATGGCTCGATCTGCCAAAAGTCATGGTCAGCTCTTGCATTTCAAGCCTTGTATAACTAATCTCCCTCGCTTTCCTATGAAGGTTCCTTTTTTCGCTCCAGGCAGGGATAGGAATAGTCATTGCTGCAGCAGCACTGCCTGGTGAAGCTCGACCGAGGGGAGAAAAAAAAAAGCTGCTCGCCGTTAGTTGCCTGGCCGGCTGGAGAAGTCACTTCTGGGGCTGTCGCCGGTGTTGAGGGAGGAGGTGGAAAGGAGTCACTTGTGGCAGCTGTCGCCGGTGTTGAGGTGGAAAGAAGTCACTTCTGGCGGCTGTCGCCGGTGTTGAGGAGGTTGAAAGAAGTCACTTCTGGCGGCTGTCGCCGGTGTTGAGGGAGGAGGTGGAAAGAAGTCGCTTCGTTCTGGCGGCCGTCGCCGGAGTTGAGGAGGTGGAAGCCTGACTCTGAGGTGTGCACGGTATGTTTACTTCCAGCACTGTTGTTTTATTTCCATGATGAAACCTGCGTTGTTAAGAGGAGATCTATGTGCGAGAAATTCTTCTGTTTGTTCGGGCATATACAGCATTTCTGTAGTAGGTATGTGGTGTTGCTCTGAATAATTGGTATGCAGCTATGTATTTGGAAACTGGATTTGGGGTGACATGCATGGGTTATTGCATTGTTTCGAGCAAATCTGGATGCTTTCTTCGTCTTTTCTCACATCGAGATGGGGGCAAATTAACCAACGCAGCTCCTTGGCGCTGCAGACCAAAAAGTCTGCACCTTGCTGTGTGAACTTGCTGTGCTGGAGACCAGCATGCAGAGAACTCTGGCCATGTGAACTTGATTAGGCTAATAAAAGGGCTTTTTGGGTCTTTTGTCTGGTTGAGTTTAGAAAGAGTTTGTCTTGGATTATCTGACCTACTACAATTAAGCATCTGTGTGTGAGTTTTCGCTGTTCATTTGAGGTTTTATTTGATTACTTTGGGGATTATGGAAGTCTGTATCTTAACATGGGAATTTACGGGATTGAGCCATAGTGTTTGAATAATGATAGTCCAACATCCATCCTTATCCTCTCCTCCTAGTTGAATGCTTCAGCAGGTACAACCATGGATACCGACATCCCTGTTGGATTCACAATCATCTCCATCAACCTTTTTTTCCTTAAAGACGTGTGTACTAGATATTTTTGTGTCCAGATGCTTCATTTACATTGTATTGACTGAGTCAACACACTCCACTCTACCATGATGATAATTTTCCTTCTGATATGGCAGCTCAGATCAAAGTCATCTCGATGCTAGTTTGTGTGCTTACTTAAATGGGGAGTGCTAAAATATGTGGTTTTCTATTATTATAAATGCCCATGCCCATGTGTTTTTTCTGCAGAAGAATACAAACCTGTGGCTTTGTGTTATAAAATTTGCTCTACGTACCATGGTTTTGAGATTTCCTATTTTTTCTATCAAAATAAGTGTAGAACAACTGATTCCACAGCTGAGGGCATAATCCTTTAGTGTTCGGCTTCTATTATCAGATCAGTAGGCTGGACAACCTTTCTTGTTCACCAGTTGCATGGCTAAAAAATATGATCCATAGAGATAGTAAAGTGTGAAAAACAACTGTTCAAAAAGTTAAATGTGCTATACAGCGAAGATTGGAATAAATTAACTTCATCCTGCCTGTCAACACATTTCAAATAAAAGTCCTATTGATATTACTTTTAGTTTCAGTTTTTATTTACCTTTATTTTTTATTTTTTGTCAATCACAGGTGCTCAGAATTGTGGCAAATGTGCTTTGTTGTATACACATCAACCTTCAGTAAATAAGATTATGACTGGAAATCTCATACACTACCATGCTAAGGTAAAGCATGAAGCTGACATCAATGGGAATATTAAGATTTTTACGGAAGATGAGATTGAAAGAATTACCAACAACTTTAGCACTCTTATCGGAAAAGGAGGCTTTGGAGAAGTTTATAGGGGTACCCTTGATGATGACAATGAGCCTGTGGCAGTGAAGAAATATATCAATGAAGATTTGAGAGCAGTGTTTATGGAAGAAGTACGCATCCATAGTAAAATTAGCCACAAGAATGTGGTGAAGCTCATAGGCTATTGCATTGGGGAACATACTCTCATGATTGTAATGGAGTATATGTCCAAAGGAAATCTCAATGACATACTCCACTGCAGTGAAATTTTGATCCCTTTGGATGTAAGATTGGGTATTGCTATAGGGTGTGCAGAGGCACTAAGCTACATGCATTCAATGCATTTATCATCTGGCAACCTTGTCTGTCATGGTGATATTAAGCCTGCCAACATACTTCTAGATGAAAACTTGACAGCAAAATTAACGGATTTTGGAGTTTCAAGGCTTCTGGTTGGTGGCATCACTCGGTACACTACGACTGTAAAAGGAAGTATAGAGTACATGGATCCTATATATATTCAAGAGGGATGTCTTACTCCAAGGAGTGATGTTTATAGCTTTGGATTAGTTCTCTGTGAACTAATAGCTAGAAAAAGGATAAGAAAAGGTGACATTAACCTCATTGGATATGTCACTAAAGGCTCTGCAAGTGGTAAAGGGTTTAGAGAAATATTTGATGCTGCAATAGCAAATGAGAACAACATGAAGATTCTTAAAGAAATGAAGAAATTGGCAATTGAGTGCCTATCACTGACCATTTCTAGGCGTCCTCAGATGACTGATGTGGTCAAACGCCTTCGGATTCTGAGAAAAAGAATTGAAGGACAGACATGAGAATTATTCAGAATCAATTTTGGCATCACACCATTCATGGCGCAGAAACAACAGGCAAGAGATAGTCATGCCCACCTATAATTCTAAGATGCTGATTAAGAAGAGTTTGAGCTTTTTCAAGAGGAACCTTGGCAATTCGAAGATTCAATCAGAACCCAGCAATGTGAGAATTCTCACACAGGAGGAGCTAAAAGAAGTCACACATAATTACTCTTATCTGCTCAGTGGAGGCACTTCAGGTAAGGTTTACAAAGGAACACTTGAGGACAATACAGTGGTAGCAGTGAGAATATTTTCTGAGGTACCTGAGGGCTTTGAAGAAGCGTTTATCAATGGTGGGATGATCCTGTCTCAAATATTTCATAAGAACATCATCAAACTTTTGGGATATTGCTTGGATGCTGATTTCCCAGCTTTCATGTACGAGTATGCTGCTAAAGGTAGTCTATCTGATGTTCTGGACGGGCATGAAGACTTCCCACTAGATTTACGTGCAAAGATTGCAGTAAAAATTGCAGAAGCATTAGAATACCTCCATTCATCAGCAACTGGTATTATCAGACACGGTTATGTGGTACCATCCAAGATACTTCTAGATGATAATTTCATGCCAAAGCTCACTGGCTTTTCATGGGCAAGGAAGTTTATCAAGGAGAGTAACACTATTGCCAGCGACGATGCAGTTAATAATCATCAGCTTCCATCAAGCGGGTTCTACAATGACCCAGTTCATGATCACTGTGTGTCACTAAAGGTGAAAAGCGATGTGTACCAGTTTGGTGTCCTTCTCTTGACACTTATCAGTAGGAGGAACTTTGTATTTTACGCCGATCATGATGACCTCATTTCACAATTCCACACAGCTTGCCTGGCAGATGGCTGTGGAAGAGCATTCTTTGATGATGAAATTGCAGTTCATGGTAGAGATATTGTTCTGCTTGAAGAGATGGGGCGGCTATCGCTGAAGTGTATTTGTGAGGAAATAGATCAGAGGCCAACAATGAAAGAAGTGGCAGAACACCTTCGAATAATTATGAGATCTTGGAAGAAGCGCTCTTCAGATCGAGCTGCACTGGTACATAAAACCCCAGGAACTGAAGGCACTAAACTTGACAGGCCACTTGGTTCAGATATTAGAGAATGACCATAGGCAATCGTGTAAATACTACGAATGATGTGTAGTGTGTTGTATTGTTATCATCAATCTTGCATGAACTTCAATTTGATTTGCAATGAATGATGTTAACAGAATATTCAGAACTTGCGTGCAATCTGCTTTTTCTTTTTCTCTAGCTCATGATGTAATCTGAATTTGATTTGTTTCTGCTAATAGCTGTAGGCATGTTCAGTTTGTTTCTTAACACATGCTTGTAAATAAGATGCTATCAAAAAGCTACATGTAATATGTTCATTTTAATTATTTTATTAATATGCCAAATTACCAAAACCACCTTCAAAATCGCTCGGGGGTTATTTAGATGGTGAATCTTGCACGCCCGACCGGTCGGCGAAACATGGCACCAACCACCCCAATAATTCGATTTTCGGCCCACGCAGCGGCCCGCCCCATGGCCTAAACCCCTCTCCTCCTCCGTCTTCCTCCTCCCCCCACCCCAGCGGCAAATGACGCCGCTGAGTACGCGTGACGACGACGCGGACGTCGGAGGCCGCGACTTTAGGGTTCGCGAGGTCCGTGATTTCGCGAAGCTCCCTCCCCTCCATTCCTCCAACGGCTCTAGAATCGGTCGGCCGCCTAGCCGCGGCCGTCCGACACGACAATGGCCGGCGGTGAGCTCGGGCGGGCGGGCGTAGCCGAGCCGGGCGGGGCGGACCCATCCGTGGGTATGGGTAGGCGGGGGCGCCGAGGTCGACCCATGGTGGCGCTGGAGGACGGAGGTTGCGAGTTGGAGAGGCAAAGGGCGCGAAGCGGCGGGGAGGGGAAGAAGGGGGCGCGCGGCGGCGCTAGGGCTTCGCCGCCCGCGGCAGCGGGGCGGGGCGGCGACGGCATCACGCCCCGGCGCGTTGTTCTTGCGCGATGAGAGCGACTCAGTGTGCCTTCGAAAACCGTGGGCTGATGTGGTGGTTCGACTACGAACCGAGCACATTGCACGAATCCCCAACCATGGGTGTCGAAAAAGCTACTCTTGTTTTCGGTTCAACCATGGGCAATAAAAAATGAAACACAGCTCTCAAGTCGTATGTGCATGCAGATGAACCAAGTAAAGTGCATTTGTTTATTGCTTCGTGGACCCAATCATGGATGTGTACACTTTAAACAACGAACCATCGCCAAAGTTCGATTTTCGCCCTGGCCGTGTCGGTCTTGTGTCAACTATGGTTCGATGCTCACACTGGAGCTGCCCCTGAGGAAGAAGGGCGCGAGGAGGAAGAAGGCCGGTGCGTGGGTTGGGCCGAGGCCCACCTAGGAGGTGGTCGGCGCATAGCAGCACCCCTATTTAGACGAGTTTCAATAGTTTGAGGGGTAGAATATCTGGTTTTATAGTTGAGGGGGGTGAAGTAGACAACCACCAATTGTTGAGAGGGTTAATTAAGTAGACATTTTCCAAATCTGGTCGGAAAAAAATGGCCACCTATATCATTTTTCCCATGGATTTTTTTTGAGGGAGCCATCGAGTGTGTTAGCTTGCCAGGCTATGGGCCTAGCCAGGCTTTCCCAATACAGTTTCCTCGTGTTTCATGGCCTAGATAAGGCCCTAGGCCAGGTCCAACTGATGCAGAAGAGGTGGGCCGTCCTAGCAAGCCTGAGGTGCTAGTGACACTGGCCCACAAAGAATGGTTCGTCTCCGGCCAATCTCCGCGTCGCCGCTGACCTCCGCGTTCTGTCGGACTCCGTCGTGCACGCCCTCCCCGGCCACCACGCGAGCGCTGCTGACCTCTGCGCGACCTTCTCCAGGGCCTCAACTACCGACGCCGGCGCGCCCCCGCGCGGAGACCCGCTCTTGGAGCTAGAGGAAGCCGACCAGCTCCTCCTCACCGCTCGCAACAAATCGAAGTCTCGCGGCGATGACAGCTTCATTCGTCGAGATGGCACGCGGCGGTTCTAGGCTCCTGCTGCAGTGGTGTCGTGGCGTTGGCCGGCTGCTTGAGGCGCTGCTCTCCTTCCTGCTCTCCGGTATGTTTAAATCCCTCCGCCAACTGTTTGATGGAACGCCTCTGGGGTGATGTACCTAAAATTCACCTAAACATGTACAAGGTCATTACGACCCATTTGCTCAGCTTCATCACTAAAGCTGTTTTTTCAGTTTTAGCTTCTCGAACAACTCCGTTTAATTCATCTTATTTGACAAACAACTTCATATGATTGGAAAAAAAACCAAAATTACGAAATTGCCCTTTCCTTTACCGGTCTCCATTCCGCACACAGCAGCCACACGAATGCGGCCATGGCCGCTTCTTCCCAAACACCAGAAAAACAAGATTCGCCAGGCAGGCTGCGCGTCCTCGGTGCGGTAGCCACGCCGGCGGCATGCCCGCGGCAGCCATGCCCTCTGGCGACCGCTCCTCTTGCGGTCTGAGCCCGCAGCGGTGAGCATTGACGGCTGCGTCCCGAGCTCCAGTGGCCGTGCGCCCACGCGGCGGCGAGAACGGACGACCGCGTCCCGAGCTCCGGTGGCCGCGCGCCATGCGGCAACGAGCTCCGGTGGCCGCGTCCTGAGCTCCCCGATGGCCGAGCCCCAAGTGGCGGGGAAGCCCGGCAGCGCATCTCCGCGAGCCCCAGGCGGCGGCGAGACTCGGCGGCGCATCTCGGTGAGCCCGGCTGCTGAGCTCCGGCGGCGAGCCCACAGGTTCAGTCGTCCGTCGTTTTCTTGCTTCAGTCCCGATCTGACCTGCTGTGGAAACAGACGTCTGCCTCCGAGCTCCACCACGGCCGGCGATCGAGCGGCCAAGCTCGCGCAACCATCGGGAGCCAAGCAACCTCCGCCGAAACACACGCCGGGCTCGGGAAACCTGCTGCCATGTGACGGTCGAAGGCACGCGCGGCAGCAAGGACACGCATAGAGTAAAATTTTATAAGCACATATGAGCCTGGTATCTCATTACAGTCTGATAGCAACATCCAAGCACATCACAACATCTATGCATTACAGTCTACTTCGAAGTGCAGAAAGAGTCCACCGATGGACCTGAGCACAGGCAACACAGCACCACCGATGGACCTTCGCAGCAGGGGCTGCGGCCATGAAGCAAGGAGGCACGGAGAGCAGAGAGTGGAGCACCGGTGACGTGCCACGCCGCCAGATGAGGAAGGGGACCGGAGCGCCGACGAGCACCGGAGCAATCCCGCCGGGGCGCCGCCAGCCAGGAGCGCCGCTCGCCGGGAGCGAGGCCGTCGCGGAGCAACCGGCTGGGCGCGCTCGATTGCCGGGGTGACGCCGGTGAGCAGACCGCCGGGTCGCTGAAAATCCGGGCGGGTAGGGTCGCCAGCATCGCGGCGGCGGCCGCTCGCGGAGGTGGAGTGGCGATGTACGACGAGTTGACCGAGGGAGGGAGTCACGGACGCTGGACGCTGCATTGGGCTTCGGTTAGAGGCCTGTGATTTACGGTGTCTGTTGGTCTCATGGTTGGATTGAAAACAAACGGTGCAGATCAGCGACTGCTCTCTCCAGTCGCTCCGTACGACTTCAGACGATCCAATTCCAGCGTGAGATCCAGTCTTTGCACATGGTGGGGCCCACAACAAGGGAGGTGAAGCTGCAGTAAGCTGCTATTTTCAGCTTCAGGGAGCGCAACAGCCTTGTCTCAGCAGGTTTTTGGAGATTAATCCGTGAAGCCGTTTTTAGTTGGACCTGTTTGGCTAATGAAGCTGAAAAACAGCTCATAAAGTTGTCCATGAAGTTGTGCCAAACAGACCCTACGTCCACTTTAGCCAAGCAAACAAACTAAGATCTAGGCAATGCAGGCTTTTAGCTGTTATTCTTGTGAAATCAAACACCGACCTCTTGCGTTGCATACACCGGATTTTAGGAACCAGGCTTTTAGTTTTCTTAGACAGGAACTAGCAAGTCAAGCAACCAAAAACAACCATAATACGCCTAAGGCCTACTTTGGCAACCCCGCCGCAAGGATCCCGAAATTTTCCCTAAGCCAATCATCCTCGCGCCAAAATCAGCGAAGAGGTCGGGCTTGCCGGCCTCGAGGACAGCCGGTAGTCCTCCTCCCCCGCGAGGACACCCGCCCAGCAAAAGATGCCCTCCAGCGAAGAGCTCGAGCCCACCGGTGTCGGGGAGAGTCCCCGCCGCGCGAGGATATTGTGGTACATGGCGAGACGAGACGCCAACGGGACTCGCCCGAGGCGGTGGCCCTCCCCTCGCCCTCATGGTGGCTCCAGTAGCACGGCATGGTACGGCACGCCATGGCCGCACTCCCTCGATGCGCCACCAAGAGGGCTCCTCCACCCGCATCGATTGGGGTTTTGGAGTGGAGCCGGTAGGCAAACATCCCAATTTAAGTTTGAAGTTTTGGAGTGGAGTTAGCTCCACGTGGAGTTTTGGAGTGGAGCAGCTCCACCTAGAGTTGGAGCCATCCAAAATAGGCCGATACTAAGAGAGTGTTATCGGGATGGTTTTATCTTTTTTCACTGCTAGCTAGGCCTTAGTATTAACCGTGGCGGCACATTAGAAACGCCCACCGCGGTGCCGCGGTTAATCTATTAACTATGACGGGCATTTATAACGTGCATGCCTAAGTTAATTAGGATTAACCATGTCAGGCAAATAAAGGCGTCCACTGCGGGTAATCTATTAACCGAGACAGGCGCTTGGGAGGCCGGCTGGCTAGGCAATAACCGTTGTATAGTCAATCCTGTAGTAGTGTCCGTTTCTATTAGAAATGGGAGCCGTCTGTACTAGTGATTTGTGACATGTGGTAAACTATGCTTTAGTTTCGTTGGTTTATTTCTAGTAATGATGAAATTTGGTTTCCCATTATGGAAAAAAACAATTTTATGACTGCCAACTCTTCTCAGCTTAAAATTAGTTTGAAAGATGTTATCAACATATATATAGAGGTTACCACAAGCAATAAATGATCATAGATCAGTTGGTTAGGTTCCTTGTGGTGGAACCTACCCACCCTTAAATTCTCGACTTGACACATGTGCTCGTATTTTTATGGATTTATTTAAATATTTTCCGGCGTTACGTTTGTAAAAGAAAGATCTCGAGTTAGTATAAAGAATTACAAAGATTCCTTTTTCTGGACTTTTATAGAAAGCAAATAGTTCGACACAGAGACAGTCAAGCACACACCCGGAACACTAGCGTTTCCAATGAAGGTGCAGCAACCTGAATGGGCACAACCAGTAGACGCTCAGTTACACGCTAAATTACAAAGATTTATGACATCAAACATGTATAGTATGAAAATGTAATTTGGAATGTTTTGACTCTAAAACAAAAGTTGGAATGACTTCTAATTTGTAACGGAGCAAGTATTTAGCAACCTTTGGAATTAAACTCCGCCGAGATACTTACTCCAGCCTTGATTTGCATTGACTGTCTCCTCCTTTACCACTGTGTCTTCCGTGCCAAGCGCACGATTTCGTCCTTGCGTACGGCCGCCATGGTTAATGATGGTGATTCCATTCTTTCGCCCAGTTCCCCTCTCCTCCGCGGACACGTTCAAGACGCCATTCGCGTCGATATGGAAGGTGACATCCATTTTAGTTTCGCCCTTACCCCTTAGGTGCCCGGGTGATGTCGGTGAGAGTGAACTCGCCAAGCAGGTCATTGTCAGTGGTCCTCTCACTCTCGCCCTCGTACACTGGAAAAAGCACTTTTGACTGGTTGTCTTCAAGGGTCGAGTACCCCTTCACCATCTTGGTCGGGATGACAGTGTTCCTTGGGATGACCACGCTCATTTTATCTTCATCTGTGATCTCTATCCCAAGTGAAAGAGGCGTGACATCAGCCCGAGTAATTTTGTTATAGCATATATATCCGTTGTTATTTCTGTCAGAAAATAATATGATTCGAAATATATACTCTCTTAACTCGGATATGTCATATAATATAGGATTGCAGTAAATAAACTAAGAAAAAATTTGACAGTGCAGCAATGCGCTAGTTTTACTAGAATAATGGCCTTGTTCGCTGGGCTGGTGCTGGCTGGCTAGTGCCGATTCGTTGTGGAGAAAAAAAATACTAGCAAATTTACTGGTCGGTGCTTTGGTTTCACGCGAGAGAAAAACACGTTGCCTGGTCGGATTAGTCAGCCAATTTAACAACAAGGCCAATGTTACTTATTAGCATTCTGCGACGTTATTATTGGCTGCTACTGTCTAGTTGCCCTCGAGTCACCACACTTGTTGCCCGTGGTACCGTCCCACGCCGGTGTGGATTTAAAAGCATGTCTATAATCCAGCAACGCGTCAGTGGACTGACCGATTCCAAGTCAACCGGGAAAAAAATATTCTAGCCTTCTAGAGTTCCATCCGTTTCCCAACCAAAACGTAGACTGTTCACCGTCAAGGTCAACTCATGATTTGCAGGCTAATGATATATATTATATATATACTAGGAGCATGGGCTCCTGCGGATAAGAAGAGCCATTAGACGACGGCGTTGGAGGGCATCCTTGGGCTCGGGCGTCTTGGCGACAACATCCATCCTGAAGTCGGCGGACTTCCGTTGCTGCGCTGCGCCTGCGCGGTATGTTTAACGCCTTAGCGACTTTAATTACAATCACATACCTCTTGCACTCGGTGTTTCGAAAATCTAGCTGTGGAAAGAAAGATGTGATGGATTCTAGCTAGGGACCTTTTAGGTGTAGATCAGAGGGTATATTTCTCATTAACAACTTAAGGAAAACAACATCCTAATACAAGATCTACTAGAACAACAGAGACATAGAAATGACTTTGGAATAGTACTTGAGTCCGCCATGGAATCGTCGGTGTTCTCCTACTGCGCTAGGGCAGCGACGATTAGTGTAGTAGTAGCGCAGACGTCGAGGCAGTGGCGGCGGTGGAGGACTTCCCGTCACTTGCTGCGTCCCTTCTTGATTGGATTAGGGTAGGATGACTATGGGAGAAGTGGTGGCGGTGAATCTCGTGTTCAGTGCCCCGGCTCTCCCACCCCTATTTATTACCCCAATGTGACAGGGGCCCTTCAATCACAGATGGGTTGGGCCCGATCAGGAGCAGATAAAGTTCCATTATTGGGGAGGAGATCAAATACTAACAAGATGTAGCAGCTACCTGCCTTGTTTCGGAATAATCGGATCCATGTGTTCAAATTCCACCTTAATTATTCCACCCTCAACACACATAGATTAAGCTGAATCTAACAACATCCTTACGGACCTCGTTAAACACGGCGTTGTTGCCTCAGCTTTTTCCAAAGATGGTAGTCGTCCCCGCCACCTGCCACCGCTCAATGCCGTCAAACTTAATTCGACTAATTTCCCCTTCCCACTCAAGTTTTGTTGCTTAGGGACTAAGTCTCCTAGGACTACAAATACAAGGGGCCTGTAAATCGTTCATTCTTAAAAGAGGAATAGTCGAAAGACTCCTCTCCCTCTTCCTCTCTCTCTCTCTCTCTCTCTCCAGTTATGTCGCCCCTCCTCTTCCTTCCTCCCCTACGCCATCTCCTCCTCCACGCCACCCAAACTCTAGCCACCGCCACCTCTTGTGCCCTAGTCGTCGCCCCCTGTTGCCTTACCACCACTGGAGCGCTGCCAGCACGTGAGCCCCCCCTACAACCCCCTCTCTAACATATGGCCACCGAGATTCCGAAGATAACATGTTTGCTATTTTACAATACCATATAATATATATGTTGGAGTTCAATTTTTCCTCCAAAACTCATAAATAACCTACCCAACAAGGATAACACATATGTTGGAGTTGCTCTTAGAGAAAATAAAGCGTGACAAGCAACGGTTAAAAAAAGTAAAACGTGCTCTATATAGATAAAAAATTTGAGTAAATTAAATTTAATGCTGCTTATAAAATGTTTCAAATTAAATTTAACGCCGCTTGAAAAAATGTTCCAAATCCCAGCCTTATTGAAAAAATGTTTCATAAATTAAATTTTCGTTTTTTAACTTTTTGCAGTGTAAGGGTGCCCCAGGTTGTGGTATCTGTACTGCTCTCGTGCAAAAGAATCGAACCTGCAGAAAATAAGATTATGGCTGGAAATCTCAGGCAATGGAATGATAAGTTGAAGGAAAAAGTAGACATCAATCATAACACTAAGGTTTTCACGGAAGATGAGATCAAAAGAATGACTAGAAATTATAGCACTGCTATCGGGAAAGGTGGCTTTGGAGAAGTCTATAGAGGACTCTTAGATGACAACCATGATTTAGTTGCAGTGAAGAGATATATCCGAAGTGATTTAAGACAGGAGTTTATGGAAGAAGTGAGTATCCATAGTCAAATGAACCATAAGAATGTAGTAAAGCTCATAGGCTACTGTATTGGGGAAACTACACTAACAATGGTAACTGAGTATATTTTCAGAGGAAACCTTGAGGACATCCTTCACAACATTGGATATTCTTTGACTTTAGACACAGTACTGGGTATTGCTATAGGGTGTGCAGAAGCTTTGACCTATATGCATTCCATGCATTTATCAAGTGATGATAACCTTGTTTGTCATGGTGATATTAAGCCTGCCAACATACTTTTAGATGCCAATCTTAGAGCAAAAGTATCAGATTTCGGACTGTCAAGGCTTCTTTCAGGTGGCATCACTAGATACACTAGTCTTGTTAAAGGAAGTTTGGATTACATGGATCCTATATATATGCAAAATGGGCGTCTTACCCCAAGGAGTGATGTCTATAGTTTTGGAATAGTTCTCCTTGAACTTTTATCTAGGAAAAGAGTAAGACACGGGAGTTTTAGCCTTATTGAGACATTTACAAGACAAGATTGTACCAAATGGAGTACGTTACGGGAGCTAGTTGACAAAGAGATAGCTAATGTTGGCAATATGGAGGTTCTTGTTGAAATCGTAAAATTGGCAATGGGCTGCCTGACATTGGATATTCACAAACGTCCTAAAATGAATGATGTGGCAACACGACTTAGGACCCTTTGGAATGTTCTAAGAGGGCAAGACATAGGATGGTTTGAAAAGACTTTTGGCACTTTCAGGAGGAGTTCTCACAATTTTGCGACGCTAAAAAACCTCAGCATAAATGTGAGAATGTTAACGATGGAGGAGCTCAGGAAAGTGACAGAGAACTGGTCATCCAGATTTCAAGATTATCCAAATACTGTCTACAAAGGTACACTTGAGGACAATACAGGTGTGGCTGTGTACTGGCCGAAATTTGGAAAGATGAAAAGAGATGTTATCATCAACTCTTGGATGCAAGTGTCTCACGTTGTCCACAAGAATATCATGGCTTTGTTAGGTTGTTGCTTGGAAGCTGATACTCCAATCTTGGTATATGAATGCCCTGCTAAATGTAACCTCTATGACATCCTGAGTGGCGAAGAAGATCTCCCACTAGATCTGCGTGTGAAGATTGCTGTTCAGACTGCAGAAGCATTAGAATACCTCCATTCATCGTCATTTGGTATTGCCGCACATGATTCTGTTGAACCACGCAATCTGCTTGTAGATGTCAATTTCACTCCAAAACTCACTAGTTTTTCATGGGTATGGAGGCTTAGCAAGCAAACGGGGCTCCCTGTTGATGATAGACAAATTGATCATGATGGATTGGTCTTATCACGAGCCCAAAGAGATGTGTATGAATTTGGCATTCTTCTCTTGTCACTCATTGGTAGGGAGAAGATGTATGGTGAGAAGGATCTTGACATTATCACCCAGTTCTCCAAAGCTTATGAGCTACATCATAGTGGAAAGGCAATGTTTCACAAGGATATTACAGTTGAAGGGAATAACACTGTCCTTGAAGGCATCGGAAGGTTGGCACTGAAGTGTACCCTTTCAACAGCAGAAGAGAGACCAAAAATGTTGGAAGTGGCAGACCACCTTCGGATGCTCACGAGACGTTCTAAGGTGAACACGGACCAGGAGGCTACATCTATATCGGCATTTCACCCTAAGGCATCTTTCGCATTTATCCAAGCCCCCGAACTAGAGCGAGGTAGGAAGCGTCACATAACCCAAGCTCGTTCATGCTCCACTCATCTCTGATCGGCTTAGTGAAAATAAGGAAGCTCAATTTAGCCGGATTGACCGCGCTAATGTATAGTATAGCTTGGTGCATTCTCTGTCCATGTATTGGCCCTCCTAGTTTTTCTCTTCTTTTTCGCTGAGTTGTAGTACTTGAAGTGGTGGCAACCAGTGCGCTTCAAGTCGTGGGATGGCGCGGCAATGGCGTGTGAAGACCGCAGTGTCATGGCTGGTCATGGACATTGTTTTGCTTGTAATAGATCATGTGTATTTAAGTTGCAATACAGAGTCAGAAAAGCTGCGTTCGTTAATTAGCGGCACCAAATCCTCTTGTGTTTGTGATCCAAGTCATCGTCTTCCTCTCGGGCGACCAGCGCTGGTGAGCTGAAGACGACTACAGGAAGCTTTAGGATGGTTATGATGAGCGCATCTTGGAGCAAGGCCATCAGATGTTGATTACTCCCATAATTTGGGATTAGGCTATATATGTTTTGAGATATTAGGCAATTTCTAGATTAATTCTATAAAATAAATTATGATGAACAGATCTACTAGATAAAGCATGTGAAGCATACTAGCATAGCATAAAAGCATATCATAGATCATAGCATCATTCAACAAAGAAATAGCATAGCATGATCATAGCAATAGGTGTAAGCACAACTAGCACACCAGATAGATTGGATAGATTGAACATGACTAAAACAAAGATTAGATCTTGAGAATACCCGGGCCGACGTTGATGACAATGTAATGGAGAGGTTCCCCGAAAGTGAAGCGAAGGTCCTCCAGTCCACCGCCGCTATCATCGATCGCCAGCGGCGTAGAAGTCGAAGAAGTTGTCGATGAAGACGGGCGCCGAGACGGTCCTCGGTTGTCCTTCCCGGAGGGCGAGCCATGACGAAGATCGAGAGCGATCACGCCAAGAGCGCTTCCCAAAAACCTTATTCGCCTTTCTCCCGGTGCGAGGATCGCAAAGACGACGGTTCCAGACCTACTCGCCCGGGCGCAGGTGCATGCGAACGATCGGGCTAGAGACTTGGCGACGGCGGCGCAGCAGCGAGAAGAGGCAAAACCCTAAGCTTTCATTGGATGTATTTTAGCGTGGCCGGTGGTCTGATTATATAGTCCTGGTAGATCGACATCGTGACCGCGATCCGCGATCTAAACTGGTTAGGGCTCTCGCTGTTCGTGATTCGCTTAGAACTCGCAAATCAGAAGACCAAAAACTAAAACTGTAAAAGGAGACCGCACACCTGCAAGGCCGGCAAGGAGCCGGATTTCGGCAGACCATTCACACGCATGTCGTGCGCCCACGCCTTTCGCCACGCCACACCCGGCGAGGCGAGGCAAGCGCGCGCGTGTGGAGTTCCCTTCCTCCTTCTCACACTAGACTTGAGAAAATGAGAACCACTTCCCTATTTAAGTTGGTTCACTCCACCTTTCACTAGCAAGGTGGTACTAAAGAAATTGCACTCCCTCCTTTGCACTTCATGAATGGGCCTTTGAGATTTATTTAGGAATTTCAGAATTCGTATTGGGCCAAGCCCATTAACTATTAAAATTCCAACAATCCCCACCAAATCTCAAATACCCATTTAGAGATTTGCCTCGTTTCTCGCTACCGCTTGATATACTAGTGTTTCAAAGAGGTCGTTAAACCGAACTTCCGCCTAGAACTTTAAGCTACACTTATCCACAACTTGAACAATGGACTACGTCTTGAATTGCAAGTTTTATGCGAATAAGCTTTGCTCAAAACTAAACTAGTACTTGGCTGCCAGTAGCCTTTCCCCGTGGGTGGAGCGTATACGTCATACTCCTTAGTCTCTTCATGAGCTTACTAGAGATCACCCAAGTCTCATAGACTGCGACGTTTAACGGTCGAACTCATATAGGTTTGCCCTTTCAAGAATGCTCTCAGAGGACAACATCTTTACTTATAAAGTCAATAGGACATACTAAGTCATTCTCGCCAACCTACCATCTGAGCCTCATCGCTCCTTGAGAGTATTACATCTTCACATAGAGAGGGTTATCTTTTTACTCTCCTCGGTTTACCAATAGTTTGTTCTTCCCAAGTCCTTAGGTCTCCGATCAAAAAGGTTGGGTTCTTGCTCTTCAGAACTCATATGGGTCTCATACCCACTCCCTAGATGCAATTTCTATCACATTACGTGATAGCCCTTTTGTAAAGGGATCTGCCATGTTTTCATCTGTCTGTATATAAGATAAAGTTATTACTCCGGAGTTTCTCAACTTCCTGATAGACTTCAAATGTCTTTTAACGTGTCTTGTTGACTCTGAATTATCCTTAGCACTATTCACTTTAGTGATCATAGTTTGATTATCACAGCTCATAAGGATAGCCGGTGCATCGGTGTTTCAACCACCGACAAGTCGGACAAGAGCTCACGCAGCCACTCTACCTCTGCAGATGTTGTATCTAAAAGCGGTAAGTTTTGCTTCCATGGTGTACTATTGTTTGCCTGCATCCGAAGCACCATAGGTAGTGTTCAGATGATGTCACAGAGCTTTAGCGTCTTTATAGTGCATCATAGCATCATAGATATGATCTGATAGCACATTACACACAGCTCCCACAAAGATATCATTGGCTTTTCGGAATTTATTCTGATCTTCATCAGAAAGATTTCCCTCAAGTAAGCCATCTTTAACCCAGAAAACTTTCATGGCAGTAAGCCAATCTGTGACCTTTATAGACCACCTCTTAAAGTGCTCACGAGAGAATTTCTCCGCCCTCGAGCATCAACAAAACTAGCCATTGGTATTGGAAAAAGACCTATAATAAGTTTTTGGATTGTTTTGAGATATTAGGCAATTTCTAGATTAATTCCATAAAATATATCATGATGAACAGCTACTAGATAAAGTATGTGAAGCTTACTAGCATAGCATAGATCATAGCATGATTTAACAGCAAATAGCATAGCATGATCATAGCAACAGGTGTAAGCACAACTAGCACACCAGATAGATTGGATAGATTGAACATGACTAACACAAAGATTGGATCTTGAGAATACCTGGCTAACCTTGATGACAATGTAATGGAGAGGTTTCCAAAGCGAAGCCGAAGTCCTCCAGCGCGTAGATGCCAATCACGGGCGCGTAAGAAGTCGAAGAAGTTGTCGGCGAAGATGGCGCCGAGATGGTCCTCCGCGTGTCCTTCCCGGAAGACGAGCCGTGATGAAGATCGGGAGTAGTCGTGTGAAGAGGGGAGTAGTCGTGGTGAAGAGCGCTTCCCAAAACAGACCTACTCGCCCGGGTCCACCGGTGCACGCGAACGATCGGGCCGAGACGTGGCGACGCAGCAGCGAGAAGAGGCAAAACCCTAAGCTTTTGATTGGATCAAGGCGGGGCGGCGAGCACATGCGTGTGGAGTTCCCTTTCTCTTTCTCACACTAGGCTTGAGAAGATGTGAACCACTTCCCTATTTAAGTTGGTTCACTCCACCTTCCACTAGCAAGGTGGTACTAAAAGAAATTGCACTTCATGAATAGGCCTTTGAGATTTTATTTAGGAATTTCAGAATTCGTATTGGGCCAAGCCCATTAACTATTAAAATTCCAACAATATATGCGACAATGGAACAGAGGGTGTCAACCTCAACCTGTAATAATGGCATGAATGAGTGGTTTGGTCAGCAGGGCGGACCTCTCTTTGGAATGAACCCAACCTTACAATTCACATGTGTTTTGTTGTGTGCCCTTCTGCGTTCGGGATGACAAAACCTCTATAGATACTCGATATTGCAGATCATTGTTGTTTTCCTGTCCAATCTTTGTGCATGGAGAGGCAGAAATAAAATACAATGGTTGGTGTACAAGTGTGTTTATCAACTCTTGACTCTTGTAGCTGAACTCAAAAGAAGTTCATTTCTCCCCCGCATCAATATGAGTGCATTGTAGTTGACCAATCTATAACCCCTGTATGTCTCAAAAAAAATCTATAACCCCTATAAAGGGAACCCCCACTAGGGGAGTTCTCTGGCCTGTGGTGAAACCACGTCATCCCTCCCCACTCATCCCACCCATCCGCTCCTACCTCTCACTCCTACGCACGAAGAGGAGAAAAAAAATCCAAGCGGTGGCCTCTCGATTTACTTCTGCCTCCGCACAACATGCACCCCTTCCGATCTCCCACTCCGCGGGCGAACGCCGCCCCCGCCCTCCCGCGCCACCGCGCCCGCACTGCCCGGAGGTCGCGTGCGCCCCTTCACCCCTCCCCGGGTCGCGCCGGGCATGGCAGGCCCCGAATAAATAAAGCGGGGGCGAGCTCGCCGCTTTCGACCGACGTGGTGAGCTGTTCTTCCCTCTCTCTCCCGCGGTGGTGTTCCTCTCCCTCCGGCTATTAAGGTCTGTGTGAAAAATATCGGTCCGGAAAATCCAAAATTTTTGAAATTTCCAGTTTATCGGTGGGGTCCGAAATTTTCCATTTATTATCCGAAATTTTCAGAATTTTAGAAATTTTCCATACAAATAGACCCCAAAGCCCACCTAATTAATCCGTGCTTCATTTTCTCTCCTCTTCTTTTTATAGGTTGAAGTTTCCACCACCGTAACACACTTTCGCACACTCCGGCCGTGTCGTTGTCTTGCTCACTCGAATAGGTAATTGATAATATATTTTATTTAGTTTTTCGTGTTAAATGGTTAGAAATGATCTATGTATTTTCCTGAATAAAAATGAGTTATTTTTTGTCTAAATTTTGTCCGAAATTTTATTTGTATCACTGATAAATTTCCGATATATCTGATATTCCTATTTATGGCTCACCTCCGAGATTGTTAAAATATCGGTAGAGAAAACACAGATTAAGGTCGTGCCCTGCTTGATGAGTAGGTGATTAAGGTAAGGGAGGAGGAGGGCGACAAGGAGGAGAGCCCGGGGTTAAGCTTCTGCGTGCTTGTGCAACAGAGAGGAGTCGTCGTCGACTCGTGCTGGTGTCAGTGCGGTGTGCCTGCCAATGGCGCCGTCGTGGTGGGGAGGGACGCGAGTAGGTCCAATGGCATCGGCGGCACGCCTGGGGTGGTGAAGATGGAGAACCGAAACTGGTCCATCTCGGAGGTGTCTGCATCCGAGGTGTCGTCGCCGGGGTCGCCGGCGGGCACCAACAAGGCCGGTCGTGGCAAGAACGCGCGTCAGATCACGTGGGTGCTGCTCCTGCGTGTGCACCGCGCGGTGGGTCGGCTGACGGGTGCGGCGTCGGCGGCACGCGCTGGCACCCATGGCCATCGCCCGTGTGCCATGAATTCGCTGCTTCGCGGTCCGCCCTCGCTATCTCCGGTTTGCCATGCGGTCTGCCTTCTTGCCGCCGGCGCGCTTCACCTGTCCCTCTTTGCGGCTCTACTGACCCAGCGTTGTCGCGCCATACCACGGCGGCCACACACACGGCCTAACCCTAGCAGCCCAGCCCAGGCGGCGACGCACGCGCGGTTCCGGCAGCAACGCGCCTAGGTACGAGTCCTCAACCTCCATTGCTCATCTTTAGGATGCATATGATTGCATCCTGCCCGAAGGCCCGCAGACGCCAACCATGCCTCAGCACCCGAGGCCACGAGGTAAACCATCCGGTCCCTTTCCCCGTCTGATGATTCCTATAATTTTTAACCACTGGATTTCTTTTGGCATATTGGCTACCTATGTCTCCTGTTAATTCCTCAATCTTGAATCCTAATGTATGTGTTCATTGATGTGTCCTCAACAGCATTTCGCAAAAAAAAAAAAAAAAAAAAAAAAAAAAAAGATGTGTCCTCAACAGCAATTGGTTATCTTTCGTAACCACGCAACTTTAATATTTATTTATTTTTAACCCATATTCATATGTTATTACTTATATTATATTCAATCGGTGGACGAGAGCACACGGCACGCCTGTCGATTTTTTCTTTTTCAAGTTTATAATATAATTTTTTTCGTAATTGGCTAATTTTAAGGTGCAACTATTTCCGTTTGATATATGTCGGCGTGTTGTTTTGTGATGTATTTTTCGTAGCATTCAAATTTGTTGTTACTAACTTTATTTCAAACATACACAAAGTAATCCTCATGAATGACTACTGGGCGAAAAAAAATATCCCAACCGACCGCAAGAACGCCTGGGTATCCTCCTAGTTTATATAAAAGGTGTACCCAATGTTGACAAAGATTCACATTGTGTGGGGTTTGGGGAAGGGTATTTAGCGGGAGGTCTTTCCATCACGATGTGCAAATGTGAGGAGCCACTGCTCGAACCCGGGACCTTTCAGTCACCACCATCTTTAGCGTAATCGGTGATTATGTTTTCAGCTCTGGAAATTGTACTCTCCATTTTATAAGATTTAAAATACATTACCACTTATTTACAGATCTGCCATCCGGATTCAAATGCTTATATCTTTTTATGTTTTAAATTTGATTCGATCGATCCGTTCTAGGTGTGTTAGATTCGTAGTTAAGTTTCCTACATACTCTTTTCTCAAAAAAAAAAAGTTTCCTACATACTCATGATATTGTTATCATTGTTTTAGATTTTTCTGAATTGGTTTGGTACTTTTTCAGTTTAATTGAATTTCCACGCGACTTCCACGCAGTAACTATATGTTGAGAGTCCACTGATGAAAAGATCTGGAATGGTACCAAACTTTTCCACAAGGTCTCTTGTGCCTGAGGACCCAAACTTCTATAGAGGTCGCTCTGAGAACTCTAGGTTTTTTATCTATAATTCACCATATTTTATCTAACGCAACACTGAAAAAAATATAATAGTCAAAATAATTATAAAAAACTAAGATCTTGTGTAGGACCATTTTCTGGGTGTAGATGACTGTTGGCACTCAATTAATGCATGTTTCATTACCACTAAAGTGAACCACAAATACAATATTACATGTGAAAACATAACCAAATATTATTTATCCGATGAGTTCCACGAAGTTTTGGTGTTTCTAGTCGCTTTCAAGCAGGAATTTTAGCGAGAAATAGTGGAATTGGCGAAAAGAAGCGCATCATAGGAAGTACGAAAAGGCCAAGAGGAGGGAACCGCCATGACACGTTGCAAAAAGGCCGGAGCACCAATATTTCCCCGCACACATATCCAAGCCCAAGCCTCACGAAAGTGGAGGCCCAAGTCCAACATGGAATCATACCGGGCCGCAGGACATGGGTTCAATGTTTTGGGCATAACTTTCTCATAAGAAATCGGATTTCAGTGACCCACCACTCGAAACCAAGCTTACTCCGAGGCCCACACACTCCTGCAAAATTTCAGCCCAATCGAAGCCAATTTGGGGGCGGCCGGGCGATGGGGGCAGCCGGCCTCGAAACGCAGGCGAATCGGGCCCATCTTCCTCCCTGGCGGTTCGTCCCCGGTCCGTAGCGGGCGGTTGTATGCAGTGTATGCGTTTCGGTTACCGCCAAGCTTTCCTGCCAAAACACCTCGAAGGAAGGAGAGCCCTTCATTCTCCTCCTCCCTCCACTCTATATAAAGGGACCCCAACACCCATTGTAACAACACACTACACACTTGAGCTTCACTTGCACATCCTTTACACATTGTAGTGGTGTCCCTCTAGGTGTTCTTTACCTAGTTGTACTTAGAGAAAAAGGGGAAGAGAGTGAAAGGGCAAGAGCGGAGGAGAAGCCGGGATTGTCGGTTTCACCTCAACTTTGTACCTCTTCGGATCCGACTCATCTGAGAAAGATTCGGGTTATCTTGTGGTAATTCTAGTATTATTATTTTACTAATTCAGTCCTTACTTTATTTTACTTGCCGGATCTCCGTTCGTAGAAGGTTCTAGTTTTTCGCGAAAAACTAGTTTCGTAATCGCTAGCGTAGGCGTGGTGTCTAGGCTAGAGTTTACCTCGAGATTGCGCCCAACACTACGGAATAGTTGTGGTAGCCCCGGGGTGACAGCTCAGACCAGGGCCTTTGTAGTCCACCACGTGCGTGTTGGTGTTTTCGTAGAGCTTTTGGCTGCCTTCTCCCCGATTCAAGTTTTCCAGTCTTTTCGAGAATCGAAAAGGAACAGCTGCTTTCAAGTAAGTAAAGTCTTGTAAGCCTGAACCTTAGTAATTTAGTAATTTTGGGAAAACCCTAGAGAACCCTTTTTCTTCCTACCAAAAATAGTCTTTGGATGACCTTGACCCTTTCTAGTTCACTTCTGGCCCCCCGTGGAAACCGATACCTAGGAATACTCCGGTGAAAGCTACAACGGTACTTTTCGTGGCGCTTGCGGACTTATCTGCTTATGCTAAAGAATACCAACAATCACTACCAAAGAAAATTCAAGCAGAACTCTAGTCTTTTCAATCTATAATTCACCATATTTTGTCTCACGCAACATCGAGATAAAAATTTAATAATAAAATAATCATTACTAAAACCTAAAATCTTGTGCTGGACCATTGGGTCTAGATGACTACCAAAAAGTTTAAGCCACTTCAACATAGGCAGATTGAACATGCTTCACAAAGGTATATGGAGTCTTTCATCGAACATGTCTATACACGTGGGTTTTTCACGGATTTTGAGGTCCATGTGCTTTTCTAGTATCGTATTGTTCTCAAAATTTTCTCGGCCTTGCGATTCCTTGTATGGACCAACTACCAAGTTTGAGATTTTCTGAATTGATTTGGTATTTTTTTAGTTTAATTAAATTTCCGCACAACTTCACCCAGTAATTATACATTGAACCGAGTCCATCCAAATACTACATGCCAAAGCTCATAGATTTTTCAGGGGCTTGTGAGCTTATCACAAACAGTGGAAGAAGTAATGCCAATGACACTGTAATTAACAGCTTCCTTCTAAAAAAGGTTCTTTGCAGTGACCCATCTCGTGATGGGACTATGTTGATGAACCTAGAAAGTGATGTTTATAGGTTTGGTGGTGTTTTATTGGCACTCATTAGTAAGAAAAACAATGTCATTTTTGATGATCTTGTTGGCGAATTTACAAAGGCTTATCAAAAGGATAACAGTGGGAAGGCAATGTTTGACACGGATATAACAGTTGAACAAGATATTGCTGCTCTTGAAGAAATGGGGAAGTTGGCAATGAGGTGTACTATTTTGAATGCAGACGATATGGTCATGAGGCCGATAATGAAGGAAGTGGCGGAAGAACTTCGCTCTGGATTAGGAGATGTTGCAATCCTGGCACCAGCGAGGCAACTCCACATGTAACTGAAACTGCCGATACAGCTGCGGCGCCATTAGAGCCAAGGCTACCAAAACCTGATGCGTCACTTGTTTGGATATCGACAAATCTCCATCAATGATCCTATACGTACAAGCTAATTCTAAACAATTTGAATCCATCTAGGATATGGAATGTTGTCATTTTGTTTTGTTCCATATACATGCTTTATGTGGACTTGTTTGTGCTTCCAGATGTTAGAATTGTAAATATATGATATATGTTTGCTTGCTGAAATAATGTCTCTGACTATGGCATCAACTTTCTTTAGCATTCCCCAAACAATGCCAGCTGTTGAAGAATCATTTGAGATCTACAATGTCTCAAGAGATCGAGGGTAAAAATGGTTTGACAATATAATGCATTGAGATAAAATTATTGGATAAGATTGATATCATTACCATTGACTACACATTGGAAAATGTTAGAAGAAACTTTAAGGTTATTTAATATGTATACTTATTTGGTACGAATATTGCTTTTACAGAGAACTCCCTCTGTCCCTATTTAAGAGTCCTTCTAGGTGTGCTTTTAGGTGTCCCATTCAAAGGAGCATGCATGCACCTAGGTGAGTTTATGTCCAAGTGCAGGGAATCTTGCATGTATTGAGTGCATGCTAAAACGATCAATAAATAGGGACGGAGGGAGTATTAATGTGATAACATTTTATATAGATACATACATACTCCCTTCGTTTCGTAATAGTAGTCGTTTTAGATTCAAAATTTGTATCAGAAAGCAAGTCGTTTTAGACCTTCGTAGCCCGGTCCCCTCTACATCCATACAACATATATTCAACCATCACTTCCCTGCCTCCCTTGTCACCCACTACCACACGAATATAAAAAAAGAAAAACAAGCGGTGGGAGGAGGCAGGTGATAGAGCGGCGGCCGGCGACAAGAACAAACGCATGCAGAATGAAGTAGGGGTACACAGGTCATTAGCCATCGTTCTTGGTACTCACGCAGGGGCCTAAAAACGACTACTATTCTGAGATGGAGGGAGTATTGACAAATATTATTGTCATATTTATAAAGGAGTATAAGGGTTTTAGTTTGGCTCTGAGCTATGATTTGCCTGTTGGTACTAGAACGTGTTTTGGAAATAAGCAGTACAGAGTGAGATGGGTTCCATTATGTCTAATGAAAATTAGAAAGTCGTTAAATGTCCATATGGGTGTGGACTTGTACTCTCTTTGTTCTAAATTATAAGTCTCCTTGACTTTTTTGGTACATCTAATTTGCTATGTATCTAGTAGATATATGTTATTTTTAGATGCATAATAAATTCAATGTACAAAAAAAAAATCAAAGCAACTTATAATTTGGAAGGGAGAGAGTAGGATGCAAATGGTTGTTCAAGAAAAAGGTTAGGATTGGTGGTACTATTGAGATGTACAAGGCAAGGCTTGTGGCCAAGGGTTATACCAAGAAACAAGGTGAAGATTTCTTTGATACTTATTCACCTGTTGCTCAATTAACATGAATTCGAAAGTGTTACTTTCCTAGCGGTCTCACATTTTCTTCTCATTCATAAGATGAATGTTAAGATAGCTTTCCTAAATGGAGAGTTAGAGGAGGAGGAGATGCATATGGATCAACAAGATAGTTTGTAAAGACGGCCAAGAAGGCATGGTATGTAAACTATTGACATTCTTGTATGGCCTGAAACAAGCACTTAAGCAATGGCATGAGAGGTCCAATGGAACTTTAACATCTGTCGGTTTTATTGCGGCGAAGCTACCAAATGTGTGTACTATCAATATATTGGGGTGAAGGTGTGATCTTTCGTATGTTGATGAAATATTGATCTTTTGAACTAGGTTTGGTGTGATCAAGGGGTTAATGGTTTTTGTCCAATAATTTTTTTAATCAAAGATTTGGGATGTTGGTATTATTCTTAACATAATGCTTCCGAAAGAAGGTAATAAGATATATGTCCAGTTATGTGTTCACACCTTAAGGTGACATTGTTTTATGGAAGTCTTGCAAGCACACTTCCTCAATGAAGTCAATAATGGAAGCAAAAAGTCACAACATTGGATACCATCATTGTTGAGGTTGAGTAACTTGGTGAACTCGTTATAGATTTATCGGTTGATGAAAAAACTTATACCGCTTATTTCAATGATCTATGATAAACAGGTTATGATAATCAAATTGAGAAGTTCTAGGATAACATGGAAATCCGTAAGGCATGTAAAGTGGTGGTTAAAATCGTCACAAAATCGAGGAACTCTAGAGCGATAGCGTTGGATTATGTCCATATGTCTAAAAATCTAGCAAATCGATTCACTAAGTGGTTGTCATGTAACGTAATAGATAGTGCATCGAGTGAGATGAAATTCATACCAAGCGAAGTAATATCAGTGGTAACATTTTCTATGTGATATGAGATCCTGTGAAGTAGAATAGTGAAACAAGATAGTGTGGTAGACGAGGAAATACCCTTAACAAGGTCCATATCTTCTAAAAGACAAGTATTTCTTCTCCTTCAAGACATGTTGGTTTTAACTTAATGTCTTGGATGGCATACATGCCCATTTAATTTTGGAGCCCACCCATTTTGAAGCACACCCCGCTTCTTCGTCATCCACGCCTCGTTGTCTTATGACACGTTAAATCCATAGTAAAGGAAGGCTATATTTAAATATCTAATTAGACAAGTAGTTAAATGTTTTTACCAAAATCTTTGTTCATATATCGGTTAGTAGGAAGAATATAAATAGGCTTTTATAGATTTTTAGTAGAAAGATGCACTTATAGTTGCTCTATATTTTATCATTCCTCCTGTTTTTAGTCCCCATTTTCAAAAGACAACTTAAAAAAGATTTTTTTAGGGAAACCAAAGTTTCATATATGAGTTTTGGCAGGATTACATCCATGGTTTATGATGCCCTCAATGCCTAGTGGGGTTATAAGCCACTCCACCACCTAGAGATCTTGGGACACCATATGAGCAAGCACATCTTGTTGCTTTATTACAAACTTCGACTAATAAAATTTGACGCGAAAATCTACTTGAGAAACTCCGGCATGTCCTCCTCCATCATTGTAGTAAGGTAGCGATCGCCGAATTCGATTCCCCGATTCATCCATGGCTAAATTAAACCTAACAAAGACTCCAAACGCAGCTTCCTCACGCCCGATTCATAGCATACACGAAGTTCGTCATGGCATGCCATCGCCTCAAGACTAGAGCATCCAAACATACATCATACTATATAGCTTTGGGAGAATTAGCTCTATGGCCATATCAAAAATGCCTCTTAAGTGCATGCCCCTATTTTTTTTTTAACTTTACTCAATTGCCTTGAAACAATTTATTTTAGCTTTATAGCCTTTCGTTTGGATAGCTAACTGTGTTAAGTTAGGGTAGAAAGACCGTTTTAGTGAAAGAATAAAAAATGCAGACCTTACTTGTAATATATTTGGAGTAATATTAAGAAAATAAATTCGCACATTTTATTGAATGATATTATTCAAAATATACCATAATAAACAAATATAACTTTGCATTTTTTTCATCAGGGTAAAACGGTCTTTATACCCCTGACTTAACACCATTAGCTTTCTAAAACGGACGAAAGGCCATAAATCCAAAGAAAAATCGTTTTAAGCCCAAGAGCGAAGTTTTTTTTTAAAAAAAAACACGGTCGTACACCTTGTTGAATGTTGATCACGGAGAGCAACCCAAGATTGGTGCTTTGCTGTTGATTGGACCGAACGGGCCCCTTCAATCCTGTGATCATCAGAAAACGCAAATGGCCCATTTACCCATTATTAATAAATGGGCCGTCTGAGAGCACGCGCTTTAGGGAAGTGCTGCTACCTCATCATCAACCTCCCGCAGATCGGCGGCGGCGCCTCCTGCCAGCGATCGCCGGCGTCACCACTCCGGCGATCTCCGGCAGGTCCGCTCCTGCTTCTTCCCCTCCCCCGTTCATCAACCACTATAATCCTTCCGCTCCTTCTCACCATTTTCTTGCGCCGCAGTGACCCCCGTTTGTTAACAGGAATGACTCCCAGGAAACGGGCAAAGGCAGACGGTGCGGCGGCATCGCCGGATTCTGGCGGCGATTGCATCAGCGCGCTCCCGGACGACGCCCTCCACCACGTCCTCTCGTTCCTGCCTGCGGAGGACGCCGTGCGTACATGCCTGCTCGGCCGGCGCTGGCGCCATCTCTGGAAGTCGGCCACTGGCCTGCGCATCGGGTACCGCCATGGGGAGGATACACCGCCGTCCGTGGACAGTCTCAGAAACTTCGTCAACCATCTGCTCCTCCTCCGCAAGCGCGACTCCTGTCTCCACACATGCGAGCTCAGGTTACGGCCCCGTGGTGCTAACTGGTCGGTTGATGAGGGGATCAACCTCAATCTCTGGATCCGACACGTTGTAGAGCGTCAGGTTCAGATGCTCAGGCTCGAGATCCATGACGAATTTTTCAGATTTCACTTGGACTGGCCTGTCACACACCACCTGAAAACGCTGACACTCATCGGTGTGCGCTTAGATATTACCTGCAACTTGTCCAATTGTCCGAATCTGGAGCATCTAGAGATTTCTGATTCTTGCATTTCTCAGGTCCCCTGATCTCGTCAAATTCTCTGAAACGCCTGAACATCAGCGATTGCTATTTTAGTTATAAGGGGTCGCACACTCTTATCTACACCCCGAACCTTGTTTCGCTTAGGCTAGATGGTCATTTCGCCTCGGTTCCAGTTTTGGGTAGCATGCCATCGTTAATAGAGGCATTTGTCGGAAATCATTACTTGGATTGTGAAAATGATCAGGATTGTTTCACTTGTAATGTCATACCTGATGAATCCGACTGCAAGAACACATGTTTTCTTCTGCAAGGATTGTCGGAAGCTGAGAATTTGACATTGATGTGTGATTATAATGGGGTATGCTTACTCTTTCCGTTAACACCTTTGTTATGTTTTTCGATTATTATTATGTCCTGACTGATTTTTATTTCTGCTGTGGTATTTGTATCAAGTTCTAGATAGTCATAAAAAACTAAAGCCGGGTCTGTTTTCACATTGAATAATAATCGTTTTTTTTTCTGCATTTTGTCCAGGTTGTTTTCCACAGGGATTTGGAGTGGTGCCCAACTTTTAACAACTTGAGGACTCTATTGTTGCTGAATGAATGGTGGTGCTTCGATCCTGACTTCTATTGTCTAAATATCATCCTCAAGCACTCACCGGTTCTAGAGAATCTCAACCTTCATCTTTGTACTAAGGTATATATATTTTATGTAACTACTGCCTTGTTGAACTATTTATGTGTTATTGGTTGACACTAATAAATTATTGTGGTTTATCACAGGGAGCTCAACATAAAGTGGAAATGATAGGCAGGCACAATCAAATGGAGAGACCGGCTACTATATTGAAACACCTGAAGGAAATTGAAGTCAAATGTGATGTGCTTAGCCAGGAAGTTCACAAAGTTTTGAAGTTTCTGGGTACATTTGGCATAATGTAGTTTAACTAGCAAAACACTTGTTCTCTATAATTTATTTAAACTTCCTTCATATGTGCAAATGAAAGCAAGCATTGAATAAGCTTTTAACTTTCTTGGCGTTCAATTAACTTAACAATGAGGGTGACATGTTTGAATCCTTTTTTTTCAATCTTGTCCATCGAGCTAACAAATATTCAGAGAGCCACTAAAATTAAATTGCTCGGCATAAACAGTACACATTATTTTCTGTCAGTTCTTTTAAACATTTTATATTTAAATTAGCTCTGAACATAAACATAAATATCACTAGTGGAGTATTCCATGAGATGTTTACATTACTCTATGCTTCCAAAGTTTTGAGTGCAACCTTAATATATTAGCCTACTCACAAGATATGTGAGATGATACATTTGCTTGTTAAAATATCAAGTTTTTCTTGTTTGTTGAAACCAAGTGCTTAAAGCTGTGCCTTTTCACATATGACGATATTATTTGTAGTCTTCTCAAATACGATATTATTTGTATCCTTACAGCGTTGGAAAGATGTACTCGTCATGTTATGTTTCCAGCCATTTAATTATTGTTTCCTTCCTTTCTACGATTTCGCAGTTTGCTGAGAGTAGCCATTATTTTTTATATGATGTGGTATTTGGCAATTCTGTTCTTGTGGCACTTTGAATGGCACCCTAAACAGTCTATGTATTGTACTATTGTATGCCGAAATGTGAAGTGGTAGATGAGAAACTTCTCATTCTGTCAACACACTTGATGCTCTCTGTGATTTCTGAAAAAATTCCTGCATATCTGCACAAGAAAACATTAAATGTTTTTGAGTATAAATTAGTTGTAAAAGGAAAACCCTTGCTTTGCATTTCGTGCTGATGGTTTGTTTTTCTCTTTTGTGGTTGTGACTTGTGAGGGTAAAATTATCGGGTCAATTGTTTGGATACCTTGCCTAGATGGTTAAGAGTTATTCAAAGAGGTGTCATATTAAATTGCTCTTCATAGTGCATACATAGTTGCATATTATCCTCTTCTGTTGAATAGTTCATAATATTTGTTTTGTTAAAACTTAACACTATATCAGAGTTGAATTCTTCCATACAATTAATACATTATGTTGGATTCCTAATCTTTGAACAGCAAAGGATATGGTCACAACCCAGATACATTAAACTAATCCCTCTCTCTCTCTCAGGTCTCTCCCTCTCTCTCTCTCTCTCTCTCAGTCAGCATGAGGCACTAAAGCATCTGTGTTTTGTTTGTGCAAATCATCAAAACCACGATCTTCTATATATTTGTTTAGGTTTCTAGAGCCTTCTTTTTTGTTTCCATGGCTGAAATTATGGCACAAGGCCATAGAACCAAATGTAATGGGCATGGCTGGGGAAGAACCTTAAGCCTAGTTGATGCATTCCTGTTCCCAGGTAGTGTGTATGGTGCCCACGACCTCATTTATGCTCCTAGGGGCTGATGCCCATAAAGCCTTCAGGCCATGCCATGGTGGCTAGCAAATTCTCATCATCCTAACATTGTCATGTTATTTTTCAGTTCACTTTTCTGCATTTGCTCACTGATGGCTTATACTAGACTTCAAACTCTGATGTGATGAGACTATAATGTAGGGGTTCTTGTCAGCCAGATGCATTCATATCATGGCGTATGAGTGCTGAGAAAAAAAAAAGAACAGATATCAAACCCTTGGAAAACTATTCGACTTGAAATGTTTCCAGTGCTTCATATTTTATAGCAGACAATCATATTGAGCTGCAAGCTGCATTTCCTACTTGCTGAATTGTGATTTGGCATTTTAAGGTTCAATCTCAAGTAATGGAGTATTATTTTTAAATTTTTGCCTGTAAACTTATTGTGCTTTTTCATGAACAGATTTCCTTTTCAAGTGAGGCAGAGAAAAACTGGGAGCTTGATAGATCTACCATCTCTTGGATATCCTGAAATGTAGGGCTTTAGCTTGTGGTGTCTCAGAACATATAATTATCTTATTTTGAGTCACTCGTTAGTACTATAACTTTATGTGAACGCGTTATCTGAACACGATGATTGACGTGAACCTGGCGAATTATGTCATTTTATCGCTGTTTTAGCCTTTTTTTTTTGTGGCTGCATTGATTTACTCGGTACTCTTGACCGATTGACTTTTCTTATTGCTGTACTTCCTTAAACTAAGAGGAAAGTGCTGGTGACGGATGAGTTCTCTGTTTCAACAACAGTTTTGGGTAGTTAGTTTCATCTACGATTAACAATTTCTGTAGGATTTACAACTCGGCATCATGTGATCCGTATTCACCCTTGTAAGGTACAGTATTTGTGGGAGAGTAAAGTTGATGCCTTACAAGAGCTGAATCCTAGAATTAGAAGGTTATTACTGGACCTAGCACGACGTCGTGTGGCCTTGCTGCAGATGGTTGGACAGGGCACCGAAACAGAAATTGTGTGTAGCAATTTTGTTAGTAAAAAGTATATGTAGGTTGCTCACGAACTTCAACATTTGCAACATGCTCATACAAGCTGCACCTGGGAAGATTTAACATTGAGAAGCTTCTTTTGGCTAACGCTATGATCACAGGCATGGAAAACAAGGTCCACTTCGTATCAGAAAATATGAGATTATCCTAAAAACAGATTGAAAACGAGCACGGAGCAAAGGTACTAGTAGATCAATTTAAGATCGGAAACAAATTACCAATTGACATGCGAAGGCAAAGGAAAAATATATAGAAGTGTTGTTGTTTTGGTTGATTGCCAGGTGCGGTAAATGCAGACCGTCAATCACACTCTTTGTTTGGATACCCTTGCCACGCTGCTGCTATGGGACTAATTGGTTGCCCCAATGGGAAGGTGCAAAGGTCCATCTGGCTCGATATGATGCACTTTCGGGTCGTGTTTGGTTGTTCAGCCTATATGTTTTTCTTTCACACGCAAAATTCGAGTTTCCCATAGGAGGCCGGATGGCTTGGTGCATGCATATGGCGTAGAGGCCCGCCTGTCGGCCACCTAGAAGTTCGATACATGCGCGTAACCAATCGAGAACTCGTCGCGTATATGACTAATAGCAAAACCAACCAAACACAACTTGTACGATCTAGCCATGGTTGCTTTGGACCTATATTGCTCGGACATCCTAGTCCAGTGGAGGCACCACAACCAATCGCGCCCAATATGTGCATCACCCTTTCGTCCCACCTGAAAGGTCCTAATGGCTAGAGGGGGGTGAATAGCCTATTAAAAATTCCTTCAACAACACTTAAGCCACTTGTTAGTAATTAAGACGGCGAAGCTCAATTAGCAATGCAACAAGCTAGCTATGCAAGCCACTTAGCAATTCTAGTAATTCTAATATCTCTAATCACACACAAAGGCTAGGTTGCTAAGTTACTCCTAGGTGGACAAGTTATACTAACTAACACTACCACTAGAAGCTAACTACACTAGCAAGGCTACACAAGCTACACAAGTTAAGCTATGAATGTAATGCTAGAGTGCTAGGATACAATACCACCGTTGTCGAGTAGAGGTTGATGCCAATCACCAAGTCAATGAAATCTCCAACGAGCAAACACACTTGACAAGATGATTTTTCCTCCGAGGTTCACGTGCTTGCCGGCACGCTCGTCCCGTTGTGGCGACTCACCAACTTGATGGTTGCTAAGCTAAATGGCCGGTGCCAATCCCACGGTGGGCGCTCAAGCAAACCAATCACAAGATGGGGTACACAAGCCACGCTCAACTAGTGCTCCTTTCGCGAATCTCCCGCGGGGGTAAGGAAATCGACCCCTCACAAGAACCACCGGTGTGGCCTCGAACAATCACCGATCGAGCTCAACACCCAACCGAACTCAAGCCGCTAGGGAACCGGGCAAATTCCCAAGAGTAACAAGAAACCCGCGGCTCCTCCGATGAACAAGTGCCTCTAGATGCAACCACCAAGATCAATGCACTTGAATCTCACTCAATCTCACCAAGAATCGAAGTTAGTGGAGAGGAGATGAGTGGGAGGGAGTCTCAACACTTGCAAAATGAGTAGGAGTGCTTCAAATGGGCAGAGAGATCTCTTGTGGCGGTGCCACAAGTTTTATACCCCCCACCACGGCCATAGCCGTTGGGGGGGGTGAACTACTCCACGGGCCGCGGGGCACCGGGGGCCGGTGAGTGGTGCAAAGACCGGTCGCGCCCGGTCCGGCGTCGGTCGGACACAGGTTCAAAAACCCGGATGGCCGGACGGCCGGCTCCCGGCCGTCGAGTCAAGTGACCGGACGCCAGCGCGGTCGGCGTTCCGACCACTTCCGGACCTTTACCGAAGTGACCGGGGCCAGCTGGCGACCGGGGGCGCCGGTGTGCACGCCCAGCGTCCGGTCAGAGGCGAGAAACGGCCCAAGGTCGTCGTTCCGTCGCCCGTTTCTTCTCCGTTAAATCTTCCGTCACTTGTCGGTTTGCCAACATGTCGAAGATCATCTTGGACACCAATGTTAGCATTTTCACAAACGAGTTTGACAAGTGCGATGTTAGTGCTCGATTCTAAATGCACGATGCAAGTTGGTTGAACCTAGAGGCACTTCCACTTCGAAGTTAGCCGATGATTTCCCTCTTGATAGTCGGCTATCTATCCTAAGTGTGAACACACTCTCTAAGTGTCTTGTTCACTAAAAGGAAAACCCTATTAAGCAAACCTTTGCCTTGACACGGGTTCCTTTCCTTCCAAACCATGAGCTCGATGATCCACCATGTCCATCCATCGTCCATGTCCATGATCATGAGGCTCCACATCATCAATGCCATCCTTTCTTATAAGCACACTTAGAAGCAAAAGGATTAGCAACATATGGTGTCATCAATTGTCAAAACCAAACATGAGATTACAATCTCCCCCTTTTTGGTAATTGATGACAACCATTCACAAAGATAAGGAAATCAAATTCAATTGAACTTGAACTATTTGCCCAATGCATTTTGTTCATGAAGCAAAGGTTGGACAAATATTTCAAGGTTCGGTTTTGGTAGTAGTAGCTCCCCCTACATATGTGCTTCCTTGTGTTTGGGTCAAATTGGCACATATGCATGATAAAAATCATGGAAGAGATGCTATTACCAAAAGGATGCTAAGGTATAAGAATGCGGACCTTTGAAGCGTGATACCAATCGGAGTGCGATAATATACCATCCTTAGCATCTTTGTATCTAGACATTCATCAAAACTCAACATACCCCGTGAGATCAACATTATAGGCTTAATGTGAGCAAAGTCTAGAAACAACCTATGCATGCTAGTAGCATACACCAAGCAATCATGTATATTGAATTTAGATTGCTATGCAACAAACAATATGATCATGCACATACAAATGCACAAATAGTCCATGAGGTTGCTCCCCCTATTTGTGTGCTCCCTTTTCCACAACTTTGTGACTTATATTTCTCCCCCTTTGTCAACAATCACCAAAAGGTGTAAATGAGAGTGTCGTGGTCTAATATCACGGCGACCACTATCACGAGTAATCGTCTCGGCTAGTGTGTTGCAACGATGGCCTAGCTCAAGAGACGATGACACGATATCCGCATATATAGTACACGAACATATCTCATGTAACAAATTAGATGAAAATCTTTAAAAAATGTACTCCATCGGTTATAAATTATAAGTCACTTTGACGTTTTTGTTCATCCATTTTACTACGTATTTAGACATATTATTATATCTATATCCGTAGCAAAATGAATGTAACAAAAAAAAAAAAGTTAAAAGCGACTTATAATTTGGAATCCAAAGAGAATAAATGAAGATGATTAAATGAAAATTAAGAGTAATAAAAATAGAAAGTGAAAAAATCTACATAACTAGAGAATAAAGTAGATAGAAGAAAAGAAAGGAGAACAAAAATATGAAATCAAAAACAAAGAAAAGAAATAAAAATAGATATGAAAACAAAGAGCCCAATATCAAAGTGCCCTGGCCGCAGGAAGCCCGACTCAGTTTCTTCTCTGCCTCCGCCTCCTCGACTCCCGCTCGCGACGGCGCCGCTCCGACTCGCAACTCCGGCCTCCGCGGCGCTGCTCCCCACCGGCCGCCGCGGTCCCGCCGGCCAGCCGCGTGGCTGCCCCTGCAGGCCGCGGTCCCTCCCGCCACCACCGGTGAGGCGGTGACCCGCAGACTCGGCCAGGCAGCCAGTGGCCGCTACGGTCTCCCCGGCCCCCGGCCCGACGCCCCCCCACTCCGGCACTGCCTGCGAGCGCCGGCGCGACCCTCCGGCAGGTCCGCTCCTGCTTCTTCCTGTCTTCCTCGTTGATTACCCGCTACAGTCCTTCAAACCCTTCTCACCATTTTCTTCCCCATTTGTTCACAGGAATGCCTCCGACTCCGAGTAAAAGGGGAAAGCTGCTGGACGATGCGGCGCTGCTGGACGATGCGGCGCTGCCGGATCCTGGCGGCGATCACATCAGCGCGCTCCCGGACGACGCCCTCCATCACGTCCTCTCGTTCCTCCCGGCGGAGGACGCCGTGCGGACATGCGTGCTCGCCCGGCGCTGGCGGCATCTCTGGAAGTCTGCCACTGGCCTGCGCATCGGGTTCAGCCATGGGAACACACCTGCGTCCATGGACAGCCTCCGACAGTTTGTCAACCATCTACTCCTCCTCCGCAAGCGTGATTCCTGTCTCCACACATGCGAGCTCAGGTTAGGGGGTCCCATACTGATCACTGGTCGGATCTGAATCTCTGGATCCGACATGTTGTAGACCGTGAAGTTCAGTTGCTCAGGGTTGAAATCAGTGACAGAGGTTATGGACCTGACATAGACAACCTGCCTCTCATCTCTCAGCACTTGAAAACACTAGCACTTATCAATGTGTGCTTTTGTAATCGCTACAACTTCTCCAGTTGTCCGAATCTGGAACATCTAGAGATTGCTGAGTCTTTCATGTATCAGGTTGAGATCTCGTCAAAATCTCTGAAACACCTGAGCATCAGCAATTGCTATGTTGATTACGAGGGATTGCACACTCTTAATTGTACGCCAAACCTTGTTTCACTTAGGCTAGATGGTCATTTCGCCAGTGTTCCAGTTTTGGGTAGCATGCCATCATTAAAAGAGGCATTTGCTAGAAATCATATTTGGGATGCCTTGGATTGTGAAAATGCGGATTGTTTCACTTGCGCTCATGATTTTCATGGCGTCCCACCCGACGAATCCGACTATAAGAATAAATGTTTTCTTCTGCAAGGATTGTCGAAAGCTGAGAGTTTGACATTGATGTGTGACAACAGTGGGGTATGCTTACGTGCTCATTGTCCGTTAACACCTTTATTATTTTGTTTTTCCATTCTTGTCTGATTAGTCGAACTGATTTTATTTTTCCTGTGGTATTTATATCATGTTATAGATATTCAAATAAACTAAAGCTGGGTCTGTTTTCACACTGAATAATAATCGTTATCTTTTTGTCTGCATTTTGGTCAGGCTGTTTTCCAGAGGGATTTGGAGTGGTGCCCGACTTTTAACAATTTGAAGACTCTATTGCTGAATCAATGGTGGTGCTCTGATCCTAACTTCTATGGGTTAAATCTCATTCTCAAGCACTCTCGGGTTTTGGAGAAGCTCAACCTTCATCTTTTACTAAGGTATATATATTTTTTGTAACTACTGCTTTGTTGAACTAGTCATATGTTATTGGTTGAACTAATGGATTATTGTGGTTTATCATAGGGACCTCAACATAAAGTGGAAATGATAGGCAGGTACAATCAAATGGACAGACCTGCCACTATATTGAAACACCTGAAGGAAATTGAAGTCCAATGTGATGTGCTTAATGAGCAAGTTCACAAAGTTTTGAAGTTTCTGGGTACATTTGGCATACGTGTAGCGAATTAGCAAAACACTTGTTCTCTATAATTTATTTAAACCTTCCTTCATGTGTGCAAATGAAAGCAAGCTTTCAATAAGCTCCTAACTTTCCTGGAAAGCATTCAATTAACTTAACAACGAGGGTGTGTTTGAATCCTTTTTTTGGCAATCTGGTCCAGAGAGCTAAGAGATATACAGAGGTGCTGGAATTGTTCCAAATAAAAAGTACTATCTTTCAAATTATAAGTTGCTTTGACTTTTGGTACATCCATTTTTCTATGCATCAGTGATTGAATGCTTTCTAGATATAATAATATGTCTAGATACATAGCAAAATGGATAAACTAAAAAAGTCAAAGCGACTTATAATTTGGAACAGAGGGAGTATACAATATCTTCGATTAGTTCTTTCAAATATTTGAATTATCTCTGGACATAAACATAACTATCACTACTGGATATTCCATGAGATTATTACATTATTCTATTCTATGCTTCCAAAGCTTTGAGTGCAACCTTCATATATTAGTCTCTACTTACAAGATATGTGAGATGATACATTCCCTTTTAAAATATCATTTTTTTTTATTGTAGAAACCAAGTGCATGTACTTGATTATGATTCAAAGCTATGCCTTTTCACGTATGATGATATTATAGTCTTCTCAAATACATATAGCTGTATAAATAGTAATATTTGTATCCTTATTCCTTACACTAAATGTTCTTTGGATAGTTTACAGGGTTGGAAAGCTGTACTCCTCATGTTTCCAGTCATTTAATTTTTTTCCCTTCTTTCTACCCTGCCCAACTGCACCTGGGGAAGCTTTAACATTGAGAACCTTCTTTTGGCTAACGCTATGGCCACAAGGCCATAGAAGTATAGAACCAAACAGGGCATGGTTGGGGTAAAGAAACATAATCCTACTTGAGGCATTCGTGTTCCCAAGTATTGTGTATGGTCTATGGTGCCCACCTCAGCTCTCAACCTTGCAGCCTTACCTATCTTGTACATTGAAGATTTTCTGTGATTCTGGCAATCTGTAGAAATCCATTACTTGCACTTTGCTTCAGTTGTTTCTAATGTTGCAAAAAATATAACTACATGTTGATGAAATCATCTTCTTGAAGATGTTCCCCTCCCTTCCCTTCATTTAAGTACTCTACAGCATTGCAGCAGAGTACCTCTCTCCCTATTGCGCCCCAAGCTAATCCCTTGTGCCTTCCCTCCTGTCATCCCAACCACCACCTGCAGTCAAGGTGGAGTTCAGATCATGCTGTGGGCAGTGGTGTCCTTTGTTGGCACCTTTGGAGTGCAGATCTCTGACGCTGGAGAGAATGGAGCCCTGAACTTGTCTGCACTGCTGCAGTGCCTCATTCCCCCTTGCTATGCATTCTTCAGTGAAGCTGAGGATAGTGAGGAAGAACCAGGAGCCGAGTCCTGGGCATACAAATGAGGGGTGGTGTTGGCTAGTGATCTTCATGGCATAGAGCTATCAGAGAGGAGGTAGGATAGGTAAAGATGGGAGGACAGATACACAAGGAGGTCCTATCATGTTAGTCTCATGTTAAATATCTTCAGCTGCAGGTGACGATGATGATCTCACACCGTTAGCACATATCTCAGATATCTAGTGAGGTGGGCAAAGAATTGTGCTGAACTATGGCACGATAACATGATACTAAATGGGGTTGTTGGGACTTTGGGGTAAAGACCCGTAGGTCAGTTTGAGGCATCCTTGGACCAAAGTAACACAGTGGCGCAATTGACCTTCAAGTGCCCCCACAAGGGCAGGGGAGGAGAAAGACTCTGTGTATTTCTTGCTTTTGTAGTTATAACTCGAACGCTTTTGTAGTTATATAGTGGCAGGTAAAATAATATTTATTTGGTAACAAAGAGAATCTTACTAACTCAAACGCCTTTGTAGTTATACAGTGGCAGACTGGCAGGTAAAATAACATTTATTTGGTAACAATGAGAATCTTACCAGCAAATAGAACCCTTCTTAACAAACATATCTCATCTCCTTGTGACTTTCTTCCCCCTAATAATAGTTAAACTAGGCTCCAGCTGCGCTGCTTCTCATGTATGCTCACAGGGTGATGCCCCTAAAACCTTCAAGCCATGGCATGCTAGCTAGCAAATTGTCATCATGCTAATGTATTGTCATGTCATTGTTCAGCTCACTGATGGTTTACTAAACTTCAAGATCTGTTGTGATGAGACAATAATTTAGGGGTTCGCAGATGCTCATGTCATGGTTTATGAATGCAGAGAGCAAAAAATCAGATATCATATCTTGGAAAATTATGACTTCATATTTGTGTAGCACATCATAACTGGAGACAATTCTATTGAACTTCATGCTGCATTTCCTACTTGCTGAATTGTGATTTTTCATTTTGAGTTTCATTCCCGTTTTTTATTTTTGGCTGTGAACTTATTGTTCTTTTTCGTGTGCAGATTTCCTTTTCAATTAAGGAAGAGAACCTGGGAGGCTGATTCATGTACCATCTCTTGGCTTTGACTATCTGGAAATGTATGGCTTAGGCTAGTGGTGACATAGTACCTTGTTTTGTCTATGCGTGTTTTTTATTCTGCCAATTTCAGTTATCCTGGTCTAGGATTCAGCCACTCGTTAGTATAACTTTATGTTAACGCCATGATTGAGGTGAACCTGGGTAATCATGTCATTTTATCACTGTTTCGCCTCTTGCTTTGGCTGCCTCAATTTACTCTGGTTCTGGGATCACAGTTTTGGACAAAATTAGCGGCAAGTTTGAACCAACACCTCGGCATGCATTCACCCTTGAGGCCTTGAAAAATGCAATATATTTGGGCCAGTAATCTCAATGCCTTGCAATAGTTACGTACACTTACAAGGTCGAATCCTATAAGGGTACAGTACCTAGCACAGCGTCGTGTAGCCCCTGCTGCAGATTGTGGACAGGGGAACGGAACTGTCATGGCGAGGAGGCTACAGTGGAACTCCATGAGTAAAGACTAAACTTGGGTAAAAAATAAAAGACTAAACTTGGGTAAAAAAAACCAGCACAACAGATGCAACACGCTCACACATGAAGGGCGTCCCCTCCGGGGGCTCTTGCGCGCCGCTGGGTCGGCGTGCAACAGTACGCCGACCTCCAGGCGCGGTCCGTGGGCTTTTTCTTTGTTGGCCCAGCAGATGCGGCCCACTGTCAGCTAACCGCCAAAATAGCTTACACAGCGTAAATCCCATTTTTTTTTCAAGTTTAAAAAAGTCATATCTCCTAAACTAAGTACTCAAACGAAAATTCGATTTTAGCATCGTGTTTCTTACATTAAACCCTTCAAAACAAGACCCCACATGAATATATTTCGACAAAAAAAAAATAATGGACAGTTTTTACACTAAGAAAAAAATAGCCCGATTTTTATAGAACATCGCAATAAACACTCCAACATAGGAAGAAACACGCTAGAACATCCGAGTAAATCCCATGTCATTTCAAGTTTTAAAAAAGTCATATCTCCTATAATAAACACTCAGCGAAAATCCGATTTCACATTAGTGTTCCTTATAATTAATCCTTGAAAACAAGACCCCACATGCATATATTTCGACAAAAAAAAAAAATTAATGGACATTTTACACTAAGAAAAATAGCCGGATTTTCACATAATATCGCAAGAAACACTCCGAACATCGGAAGAAACACGCTTAGAACATCGTAAGAAACACACGCTAGAACATAGCACAAACACACTATGAGACCTCGCTATTTTAAACCCCCGAAATAGCTGAATTTTAATTCGTAACATCGCAACAAAACACGCTAGAACATCGCAAAAAAACACGCTAGAACATTGCACAAACACACTAGGAGACCTGCTATTTTAAACCCCGAAATAGTCAATTTTATAGAACATCGTAAGAAACACTCCGAAACATTGTAACAAACACGTTAGAACATCGCAAAAAACATACTAAAACATTGCACAAACACAATAGAAAATATAAAAGGAAATAAAGATAAAAACTTTAATAACAAAACAAATAACAAAAACAATGAAAAAAGAAACTAAAAAAAGGAAAACCAATAGAAAAAATAGAAAATTGAAAAGAATTAATAACATAAAAGAAATAAAAAAAAAAAAAGGCGAAAGTGCCACGAAAAGAAAAAATAAACGAATGAATGAAAAGTAAAGAAATGAAAAGAAAATAGAAAATAATAATAATAATAATAATAAAAGGCCACCTAAAAAAGAAATGGAAAAGGATATAAAGCAAATAAAAAGAGAAAGAAAAAAAAGAAAGAAAAATAAAAAAGAAACAAAAGATTAAAACATAATGGAACACAAAAAAGAAAAATAAAAAAGAAAAAAAAAATTTAAATAAAACAAAAAGAAATCAAAGAACCCACGGGAATCTAACGCGGGAAACTCACCCTCACGCGTCGTCGTCGAAAAGAAAAAAAAAAAGGCCGTCCTGGGCCAATGGGCCGCCATTATGCCAGAGAAAAGTCACGATGGGCTGAAAGCAGAGGGGGTCGGCGGATGCTTGCGCGCGGCGCGCAAGATTTCCCGTCCCCCTCCTGCCTACACCCCTTTTTTAGTATCCCTCCTGCCTACACCTGGGAAGCTCTAACAGTGCTTCTTTTGGCCAACGCTATGAACATTGTCAGTGCTGGCTAGACGGAGAGCCCCTTGGTGGGAAGAGTGCGCGTGGCCTTCTTCTCTGACGAGCCCGTCTCACTGGTGTCTAGGGCAGCGGGTCCCCTTTCCCCCTTCCCCTTCCGCCTTTCTTGTAGAGTTTCTGTGTGGAATAAAGGTCTAGATAGCCATTATAACTAGTCCGATCTACGGAGATGAAGCCATGGGGAGCAGTCGTGAGCCGCGTGGAGGTCGATCCACGTTCCTCGCTACTGCGGCCCGCCTCCTATGTGCGGGCGATGGAGGTGCAGGCTGGGCCGGCCCGAGCGCGCACCCGTCTGCCCAACTTGCCGTAGTTGTTTGTTGCCTAACTCACCAGGGTTTCAATTTGATGCCATTGGTGACAACGGCGGTGGAGGTGCAGGCTAGGCCGCCTACCCAGCTCGCCAGAGTTGCTTCCCAACTCGCCAAAGATGCTATTGATGTCGTTGGTGATGGCGTCCCAGCTCCGATGGATGTTGTTACAGATCTGTTCACGTCTCCCTATTTTCGGTGGTAGGGCCTAGTAACTGCTCCATGGGGCCCACCAACACAACATGGGTCATGGAGGAGGGCTCAGCATTAGTCCACGCCAAGGACCGGGGCCTATGTCTTCTCCACGAAGCTTAATCCTTTTATCATCTTAGAGCATCACTAACGGTTTTGCAAATATATTTGAAAAAAGTTATGATTTATCAAGTCATAAAAATATATGCCAAGCGAAAAAAACTGTGGTTCTCCAACGGTTTTGCAAATTTAAACTTGGCAAAAAGAAACAAAAGGAATATGCAACATGCAACTAGGGAGATGATTTTATTTTCGTGGTTAATATGAAACATGCAAGCAAGGAGAGGATTTGCCAAGTCCCATCTCCAACAGTTTTGCAAACGGGGTTTGCATTCTCCAAATTTGCCAAAAACATGAAAAAAGTGGTCTCCAACAGGTTTTGCAATTTGGATTGGCATTTTACCCAACTTGGCATAAACCATCCTCAACTTGGCAAATATATGCCAAGCTAGGAGGGACTTGGCAAATCCTATCCTTGCTTGCATGTTGCATATTGATCACAAAAATAGAATCATCTCCCTACTTGCATGTTGCATATTCCCTTTTGTTTCTTTTTGTCAAGCTAAATTTGCAAAACTGTTGGAGAACCATAGTTTTTTTCACTTGGCATATATTTTTATGACTTGGCAAATCACAACTTTTGCCAAGTATATTTTGCAAAACTGTTGGCATATTTGCCCAAGTTGAGGATGGTTTATGCTAAGTTGACCAAAATGCCAATCCAAATTGCAAAACTGTTGGAGACCACTTTTTCATGTTTTTGGCAAATTTAAAAAATGCAAACCATGTTTGCAAAACTGTTGGAGATGCTCGGTGTTTGGGACTGCTCCCCTTCCACTTTTCCAGGCTCTCCAAATGCAGTGCCAAACACCCTCAACTCCATGTTTTTAGAGTACCTCAAGGGTTACTCCAGCTTTTTAGAGTTATAGAGTTATATACTCCCACATGAAGTTATAAGGTAATTACTCACATTGCCACTCATTAACCACGTATCACTTTCCCTAATTGCTTCTGCCGCCACCGTGAAAGCACCATACCTAGAGCCACGTACGTGTACGCCAGGCGTGACTGCACCACGCTCTTGCACAGTACCTACCCTGGCTACTCAAAATTGTTTACGACGTGGAGACAAATCTTGTTTCCATCGTGGAAAAGGAAGTCAAGTGGAAGCGGATGTTATTGCTCTGGATTTGAACTATGGCCTTTGTTTAATTTTCTATTATTATAATTTATGAGATAATTGTTTGTACTTGAGTTATGGATAATGTTCTATTTTTTTTTAATATCAAGTATAATTTCAGTCAAGGGTATAATAGACTATTTATATGAAAATAATTCGTTCTTAGAGCTAGAGTAGAGTTATGTGTCAAACAGTACCTACTGCATAAACTCCACGGTAGAGCTGCTCCATAGTGGAGTTTGTGGAGCAGACCTCTAAAAATGGGAGCGGAGCAGTCCCAAACACCCCTTATATCATGTATCTATAACCCCTATAAAGAAGAAGCCCACTAGGGGAGTTCTCTCGACATGCAGGGCATCCACGTAGGCATACCACGACACCCCACTAGCATGCCACCTCATCAGCCCACTAACCCTTCCTTGCGCCACATCATCAACATGGGAACGTATCAGGTGGAAACCAGCCATCTTTATTTAGGCCATCAGATCGTAATCTCACGGCTATGATCCGATGTCTGGCGTTTTTTCAAAAAACCACCCGCCTGGCCACTCTTGTCTTGGTTGCTTTGCAAAATCCCCCCCGCCGGCCGGCCCCTGATCAGAAGCAACCACACGCTTGCTTCGGGGCGAAGCAACGACGCCAGGAACCACCCGGTCACTGTAGCTACGCACGCAGTCCGGCTTCCTAGCGCCGCGCGCCATGGACGAAGACGCCGCAGCACCCGAGATGCCGGCGAGCGCCTGCCACTGGACGACGCCTCCATCTTCACCTGCGTCCGACGGCTTTATCGCCATGGACAGAGGCGCCCTTGTCGCCGTGGTCTCCGGCAGCCACGTCGCTGTGGAAAAAGCCGCCCTTGACTCCATCGTTGGCAGCGGTAGGCCTTCGTGGCATCATTGCTTGATTAATTCATGAACTATATTTAGGCATTAGCTATTTTTGTTGTCCATGGCCATCGGGGCGCGTGCTGCAATCTCGGCGTGCTGCAGCTGTAGCTATGTTTGAATAATTCTTGTCTGTGCACGAGCGAGCTGCAATCTCGGCCATTGCTGCCCCTTACAAATCTCGGCCTTTGCTGGCCCTGTAAATCAGCTAGTTTGTCCTATAAGATTTTGATCTTCATTCTGACACAAGGAAAATATTGCTTATAATTGGTAATGGTCTTTGAATGCAGTGGAAGGTGAACATGCACTCGATGTTGTTAGTGCCTCTGATGAGGCCGGCGCCATGGACCATCCGAGCACACCAGAGCCAAAATGTTCTTTGAGTACAACAGCTAGTTGCAAAGAAACTTTGAAGTCTGTGGTTGGAATGGTCTTTGATACACTCGTAGACGTGGAGAAATTTTACAAAACTTATGCACACGAAACTGGTTTTTCTGTTCGTGTTGGTCAGCACAAGAAGCAAAATGAGGAAATTCGATTCAAGCGGTATCGTTGTTCTAGGGAAGGCTACAGAAAGGAGAGCGTACAAATTATTAGTCATGAATCAGGACAAAAAAGAAAGACACCAAATGTGATGGAAACCAGATGTGGTTGTTCTGCACATATTGTTGTCAAGCTTGTCAGTGACAAGAAGTATCAAATTTATTCAATGGTTGAGGAGCATAGCCATGGTTTTGTGTCACCAAATAAGAGGCATTTGCTAAGATCCAACCGTCGTGTTAATGAGAGGGCAAAGAAACAATTGTTCGATTGTCATAAGGTTAGTATTGGGCCTTCCAAGGCTTATCGACTTCTCCAGGTCGGTGACGGTGGATTTTAGAATGTTGGATCCGGATTTGCAGAACTATTATCGTGACTTGAGGAGCAAAATCAAGGATGCTGATGCACAAATGTTTGTGGGACAACTTGAGCGAAAGAAGGAAGTAAATCCTGCCTTCTTTTATGAGTTTATGGTTGATAAAGAAGGGCGACTTATTCGTGTCTTTTGGGCAGATGCCATATGCAGGAAAAACTGTAGTGTTTTTGGTGATGTGCTTTCGGTAGATTCAACATATACCACTAACCAATATAATATGAAGTTTGTGCCATTTACTGGAGTCAACCATCACTTGCAAAGTGTCTTCCTTGGGGCAGCATTCTTGGCCGATGAAAAGATCGACTCTTTTGTATGGTTGTTTCAGACCTTTGTTAAGGCCATGGGTGGAGTTGCACCATCACTCATCATAACAGATGAAGATGCAAGCATGAAGGCTGCAATTGCTCAGATTCTACCAAATACAGTTCATAGACTTTGCATGTGGCATATCATGGAAAAAGGTACCTAAGAAGGTCGGGCCCAAAATAAGAGAGGATGAAGAGTTCTGGGATGAGTTACACAAGTGTGTTTGGGGATCTGAGAATTCACATGAATTTGAGTCTCAGTGGAATTCTATCATGACAAAATATGAACTCACAGGAAATGAATGGTTTACCGCAAAGTTTGCTATTCGGGAATCATGGGTTCCGGCATATTTTATGGACATACCCCTAGCTGGAATCCTTAGGACCACATCACGATCGGAGAGTGCAAATTCTTTTTTTAACCATTTCATTCATAGAAAATTGACCTTTGTTGAGTTTTGGCTAAGGTTCGACACAGCTTTGGAGTGCCAGCGCGAAGAGGAGTTGAAAGCCGACAATAAAAGTCTCCACACCAATCCTAAATTGATGACACCATGGGCCATGGAGAAGCAATGTAGTGACATATATACACATGAAGTTTTCAGTAAGTTTCAGGAACAACTCATAGTTGCAAGAGACCATTGCGTTATTCAAGGGATTTCAGAGACTGAAGATATGAAAATAGTCACCATGAGCAGCCTATCCGGAAAAGATCGAGTGGTTCAGATGAACAAGTCAAGCATGTTTGGTATGTGCTCGTGTAAGCTATATGAGTCCTATGGCATCCCGTGCCGTCATATCATACAAGTACTTAGAGGCGAGAAGCAAAATGAGGTACCATTGATTTATATTATGAAGAGATGGGAGAAAAGATGTAAAAGGTGAGTTTACATGGCTGTTTCATTTTCTTTGGCTGCTTTGTTTACTATGAGCCATGGAGCTGATCAGATTTTTAATTTCGCAGAGAACTGTTCTTCGATGACGAGGGTAACCTCCTGGATGAAAAAGCTAAAGGTCCTATGGAGATGGCAATGCTGAAAAAAATTTCAGATTCACGCAACAAGTTTGAACATTTGATCCAGATGACTAAGAACTGTGAACAAGGGATTGAGATTTTATATTCTAGTTTGTGCAACCTTGTAGAACCTATCCAAAAGGTCATTCCCGCTGCTACAGCCAGTAAACAGGATGAGTTCGAATCATTCCTTGGTTGTAAAATTCCACATGAAGTAGAGATACATCCACCAAATGATATCAAGTCCAAAGGGCGATGCAAAAGAATTAAGAAGAGCAAGGAGATGGCACCAAGTAAACGGAAGTGTGGAAAATGCAAGCAAGTAGTGGGTCATGATGCACGAAATTGCCCAAACAAACCTGTTGGCTGATTGTAAACACCTATCTGTACTAGTGAACTTTTCAATAGAATGGTACTATCATTGTGAATTATATGACATATTTCTCAGTGTGAATTATAGATGTATTTTTCATTAGAATGGCACACTGCTTGTACAATATGGCCAAAGCACACTGCTTTGACTTTGCTGATATAATTCACTCATATGTACAATATGGGCAAGGCACACAACTTGAATTTCACATACATTTGCAGTGCCTCCTTTTGTACAAGCATTACACTGAATTTCACACACAAGTTCATTACATAGGAGAGACAATTGCCATTGCAGAGACTGATTTATACCTTGAAGGTTCATCGTCGTAGCTCAGCGTCAGCTTTCAGATCAGTAAGACTGAACCCTTTAATTCTAAGTGGTCGATGGCACTCTCTTGAGTCTCTTCCAATAGACTGATCAATGGCACTCTCTTCCAATAGATTGTATTTTCATGTGTGACTTCAAGCTGATCATTCAGTGCAGCTAACCAGCGTCGCTCGCACAGGATTTACACAGAATGCACATTTTCATCCTGAACATTCATTGCTTAGAATTGATCAGGGAATGCATAATATCATCAGTTCACAACAGTATGCACAAATTCATTTTATTCATTCTCATGGTCCACACAAAAATTCTTTACAATATGGGCAAGGCACACCGCTTAAATTTCACACACATTTGCAGTGCCTCCTTTTGTACAAGCATTACACTGAATACAGTCTGCGCATCTCAGTTGTAATTACATAGTTTGACACACAAGTTCATTACGTAGGAGAGACAATTGCCATTGCAGAGACCGATTTGCAAGGAGGAAGGCCGGCTGCATGCAAATACAGTTTCCTATTACATGGCAGACATCATCTATCCATTGCTCTCGCTGTCGAAGTCAAGGTCCATAAACTCATCATTGTAGTTGTCGTACTGAAACTGGATCGTCCCCCGGCGCAATCGGCCGGCACTGTTGCCTCAGCCAGTATCTGCATGAAGTCGTCCATGTTCTGCATCGGCTGGTCCGGCTCCTCGTAGCTCACTATTTTCTGCAAATTGGCATTGGCATTTAGATGGCTGGATGGATATGAGGTAATTATATACGGATGATACTGAAGAGCATTCGACACAACTAGTCTTTATTTTCTGACAGTAAGCAAACTATACTGGACTTGCTGAACAAATCTTATGTAATCTAATCTTAAACACCAAAATCTATGGACTTGCTGAACAGGATGTATTGGACTGCCGGCAAGCCTCTTTGCTGCAGACATAAAATGCAGAGAACATTCAGAATTCAGATAGTCAGCATCCAAGGTTCTCTGATCCTCTCCAACATCAATAAGTGCACTAGCTCAGATACAAGATACTTGCGATATATAACAACATAATAACAAATGAAAATGCTTTTGACAGACTTAAATCGACACCACGCTTCTCTTGCCAAGCTTCTCCAAGCCTCGGCCGTATCCACATTAATTTCAGTTTTACACATTCATCAGCCAAAATTAGAGGCATCTTGTTCCTGACATAATAGATTGACATTGTTTGTTAACTCAGCTGTCGCTCTGAACTTTAGAGTGATCAATCATAGCTTAGGTTGGTTCACAAGTCACTACATTACCTTCTGCCAGCTATGGCCAAGGAACTCATTCACCGCTACGGCATTCTGGGCAACAATTAGTCTTACCCTGGCTGAGTCCTCGATCTTCTTGCTCCTATACATCTGAAAATTAAATCATCAAATATATCAAAATTAATCAGCAGAAAATTGAAGAAGGGATGAAGAGATCTGCATAGATATACTTGGGGATGGCTCTTGACATGGCCTATGCTGAGCCCCTTTAACGTTCATCAATTGAAGAACGAGCTTGGGAGTTGCACCTAATCACAACCATGCATGAACTGAATGGAACTGAAATCATGACAGAGGGCCGCCGAGCCTGTTGACGGCGCGGAGGAAGCAGAGGTGGAGCTCCAGCGTCCAGCGCAGGCGGGGTTCTTGGACCGGACGTAGGGCCGCACCGACGACGAGGAGGTGAAGGGCGGCCTTCCTGCCGCTTTCCCCACCACCGCCGGCTTCATCGGCGGTGGGCAGAGCACTCAGCTTGGCGGGCGGTGGCAAGCGTGGTTCAGCAGCAGCGCGACGAGCTCCACGGCTTCAGCTATGGTGACTACGACGTCGGGCTCCACAGCGGCGGTACCTCGCAGTAGTCCCCGAAGAGGCAGTGGCGCGGCGCGGAGCCAGCTCCCACACCGTGACTTCGTTGATTTGGCCCGCGCCAAGAGGGTGACCGCCCCCATCGCTACCACGCCAACTCCGACTAGGCCGCCTAGGCGGATATCTCGACGGCTGGACACGAGGCGGCGGCGGGAGCGGAGCAGCGTCGACGGCAGGATCCCAGGCGGCGGCCCAGCGGGCATGCACTCCGGCATAGCTGCGCGAGCGCGCCCCCTAAGGCCCGAGCGCGCCCCCCGTAAGGCCCGAGCTGTGGCGACGGTGGTCAAGAGCCCGGCGCGGCGATGCGGCCCCAGCGTTGCCCGACGCGGCGTTCCGGCGAGGACTGGACGGAGAAACAAATCGCCTCCTTCCGATCAGGAGGAGGCCGGGGGTCAGGAGGAGGCGGCGGGGGATTTTGCAAAACGACGGGGAAAAGGAGTGGGGCGGGCGGTTTTTTTGAAAAATGCCAGACATCATATTCTAGCCGTGAGATTTGAATCCGGTGGCTCAGAGGGAGGTTTTTCATAGTTTACACCAGATATGCGGTTTTTCACCTGATACGTTTCCCATCAACATGCCCCACATGTCTATGAGCATAAAAAAATTATAACTCATGAACCAAAAAAATAAATTAAATTTTGTTTACACCATTAAATTCATTTTAATAAATTCTTTAAAACAAGATCTCACATGGATATATTTTGATAAAATTATAAGTGGGACCCGTTGGTATAGAAAAAAAAAAAAAAAAAAAAAGGAAAAAAGAAGAAAGAAAAAGAATTGAAGGGTGATAATATTGTAACTCATAGAATTCTCCTTCATACCCAAGAAAGAACGCTGGCGAATTCCTCTAGTTTATGTAATAGGTCTCTACGTAACTTGTTGGCTTCATTTGTTATATGTCCTGTTTCGTCACTTGCACCGTCTTTATAGTTATGTAAATCTTGACCGCTTTCTATGGGACTCCATCGACCCCTACTTTGCGATGTTATGCGTTATGATATTGTTGCTCGTCGGAGATGCTTTTCTTGAAGGAGTTGGATGCCCACTAATACCTTAGCTCATAGTAGTGAGGCCCTTCTGCATTGGCGTCTCTCAGGTTCCTAATAACCTGGGATGGTAACCGGGCTTCTCCTTGCCCTTGGCGTTATCATTGTTGAGCACTTTGAGGATTTGTAATCTTTCAAATACCTTAATTAATATATGTATCGATATTGTTGTAAAAAAACTGCTATGAACAATGTGTGATATGCATTAGAAATATTAGATTCTCCTTTCTAAAAAACAAATTCAAAACAAAGCACGGATCCATCTGCTAATGCCACATCGGTAAGTGTTGGGGTGAATGCTGCTACAGTTGTCCCTTGTTCCTGGATTGTCCACCTCCCCATAGAGTGGTGGCAGGCTAATGGCGACTTTTGGGAGCATGGGCGGATTTTGGCCCCCGGCCAGGGCTGTAGCCCGTGTTGAGGCCCATTAGCCCACCCCGACAAGAATACAACCGAAAAACATTGAACCCTGCCCCTGGCCAGCAACTCTCTACCTCTGCATTCTGAAGATCTCTAGTTTGGTTTTGGATAATTAGTGACACCTAAGGACTAATCTCTCAATGCTAAGTGTTTGACATGATTGGAGATTGATCGTGCCGGAGTTGGTGCATGGTGGTCATGGTTGAGGGATCGAGGCGATCTAAAGGATGATCAAGCATGCAACCCGGTGATGTTTCGGAGATCAAAAGTCCCAAGGCAAAGGTATAACCATAGGGCTTTTTGATTTCACACTCAAGACACCATAGAGGGTGTGAGTGGTTATAGGATCGATAAGCCGTACTATAAAGAGGAGAAAACTATCGCATATATCGATCCTCATGTGCCTTTAGGTTCAAGTCTCATATGCATGCATTCTAACCTAAAAGAGCTAACCTAACCTTCGAAATTGATTGTGAAAATGCTAACACACAAGCACATGGTGATGTACTCGTGGTGGTGTTGGCACATTTGGCGCGCGGTGATGGTTGCAGGGTTGAGTTGGGTCCAGTAACCGCTCATCCTCCCGCCGAGCTTGCGAGGGCGGATTCGGGCGCTTTTGAGAAAAATGAAACGCCTATTTTCTATTACGCCTGGATGCATCGTGGTGTTGAAAACATGCTATTTCTCGTGCACAAATTGGTATATTTGTTGGGTAGCATGTCAAGCAAAGGAGGCGAGGAAAGGGCGACAACAAAATGAAGATTTTGCTTTGGAAACCGCACACCGGACTACTGCCGGGCGGGCCGGGGATGAGCACCGGACTCACGCGCACCGTGGCTCACGTGGTCGGTCCGGCGGGGACTTCCATAAGCATGTTTTGGGGTGTCCGGCCGATGCCGGACGCACCCACCGGAACCACCCACCGGACGCCGAGCGGTACGCCACCGGGCCGCGATTTTCTTGTCTCGTAGCGGCCGGACCGAGGGCATCGGACCCTGCACCGGACCCACCGGTGGTTCCGGTGAGTGCGTCCGATGCACCCGCTGAATCTAAGTTTTGCCCCCAAACGTCCATATTTCGTGATGGGGGCTATATATATGTGTTGGGCTGCCTCTTGCCTTCTCTCTTGGTCATTTGAATCACTCCTAACACCTTTGAGCAAGCAAGCAAGCCTCCCTCCTCTCTCATTCTTGATTTGAGCTTCATTCTTGAGAGAAGAGTTGATCCTAGTGCATTGCATCGTGTTCTTGCATCTAGAGGCACTTGGGGATCGTTGTGAGACGGTGGAGTTCTTGTTTCTCTTGGAGACACCGCTCCTAGCCGGCTTGGTGATTGGTGGAGTTGTTGGCAAGAAGAGGTGATTGTTTCTTGGCCACCTCCGGTTGGTTTGTGAGAGGATTACGCACTCCTCGTCGGGAAGACAAAGTGCAAGGAATATATTGCTCGTGCTTTGGGTACCTCACTTGTTGAGTGGTGTGTTGAGGCTAGCAAGGGCACCGCCTAGCTCAAACACCATCCTAGTGTTGGTCGGCACAACCGGAGACTAGCTTGTCGGTGTACAAGTGAACTCCGGGTGAACAAATCAACTTGTTCATTGTCTCGGCTTGTGGATCATCACCTTCGAGTGATTGATTGTTCATCTTGTTTCCGGTGATTGGTTGACATCCTCTACGTGTTGGTATATCACTCTCACCCTTGCATTTACCTTCCTAGCTTAATTTGAGTAGAGAGAGCTAGCTTTGCTTTGTGTAGTTGTTCTTGCTAGCATAAGGACCATATTAGGATTACTCATTAGCTAGAGTAGTGACATAGACCTTGAGTGGACTAGAGATTATAGAAATATTTAGTCTTGTCACTAGAAGGCTTGCTTGACCATTAGAGCTAGTGCAAACCGCTTTACGCCGTGTTTTATACTAATCGGTTTGTTTAGTTGAGCTTGTAGAAAATTTTTATAGGCTATTCACCCCCTCTAGCCATCTAGGACCTTACACATTCCCTACCCGTCGTTGGTTGCGCGGCTGCCCCTGTGGGCCGGGGCCCCGCCCGCCACCACCAGTGCTCTAGCCAGGCAACCAAGGCTGGTGCGATCTGCCCTCCCTCGCCCTGCATCCTAACTCGACACCCCCCATCCCCCTCTCCCTCCCCCCGCCCACTACCTCCACCATGCCCTTGAGCTAGGGTTCCAACGAGCTTTCTCCCATGTATAGATTATCTAGTCGGCTAGGGGAGGTAGGCAGGATAGGTGGTGGGAATGGTGGATGGGCGGTTGTGGGGAGGGCGACCCTCGCCAACCCCAACAGCCCCGCAGGCCTCGCTACGGCAAGCCAATGAATTTTATTCTAACTCGACTCTGTATAGGTACAGCACGCAAAGGGACCCCCGCGACGGTCCGGCACAGGGCACCTTCGTGAGCCTTGAAGTTGGACGAGACTGAAGTCATGGCGAAGCCCCCAAAGATAGAGCAGCGAGCCCAAGGGATGACGCCCACAAGTCGAACAAATTGTGATGCATCGTCGTGCGAAGGGACCTCCGCAGGAACCGAGGAGACGACGGCTCTGAAGTAAAACGTAATCACTGAATGTAGGGGAAGGCCACAGGTAGATTACTATAGTACCCCTGGATGGGTAAATACATAAACGCCCTGTGAGGGCCCACTTGGCAAGGTGCATGTTTCCCTACCTACCATGTACTCCTGCAGAAATGCTCACCTAACCCGTCACCTTTCTATAAATACCAAGGTACAGGCTCAAGGAAGGGGCGATTGGTGACCGACTTTTATTACCATTTAATCGAATTACGATGTCCTTCCCTTCACAAGTTATATCGCTTATCCCCCCCCCGGTGACCTCTGATCAATCCCCTCCGACAACACCATCTGAGGTGGAAGAGCGGGAGGCCACCCTTCGCCTGTCTACACCCCTCACACCATTCTGCTCGTTGTTCCGATTCCTGTGGGAAGCCCTTGCCCCCTCCTCCCCCTACCTCCGGTAGCGAAGGCAAGAGGGGCAGGAGTGATCCCCACAACGGCTTAGGGGGTCCTGGCGGTGTACATGTAGGAGGCGATCGGGCCAGGTTTGGTCGTGTGAGCCTCGTGGAGTTGGAGAAGGTGGCGGCGTGTTTGACAAGAGAATGATGGCTCGACCCGGTGAGCAAGGTAGGGATGGGAAGAAGGGGGGGCGCGCCAGCGGATGCGCTAGGGCTCACCGGATGAGGCCCAAGTAGGGTGGTTGGATGCATCACCCTAGCCGAGGTGGTCGGACCCTAGCACCGCCCGTGTCCGCATGTTGGTGAGCCACATTGACACATATTGAGAAGTTGAGAGAGGATATTTTCCGAGTTAAATGCAAGAGCAAATTGGATATAATTTGTAAGAGTGTAAGAGTGTGTCGTTACTTAGTTCTATAGATTTTTATTTTTGAACCTTAGGTCTATAGAGTTTGAAAATATATATTTTTAAGTTTCTAAACTTGTCGATGCATTGCATGTCCATATATACCAGCAAAATCGGAGTTTCTTGCTGACGTGGTATGCCCGTATCGATGATTTCACAGATTTGGGCTCCGGACCGGGCTACAGCCCGGGGTAAGCCCAAACAGCCCGGGAGAAGCCAGCAGCCCGACTCACCCGACTCCGCTCTCGCAGTCTCGCCTCCCCACCGGCCGCCGCGGTCCTGCTCGCCGGTCCCGCGGCTAACCCTGCCGGCCTCGGCCGCGGCCCCGCCCGCCACCACCGGTGCCCCAGCCAGGCAGCCAGTGGCCGCCGCGGTCTGCGCTCCAGGTCCCAGCCCCCGGCCCGACGTCCCCACATTCCCTCACTCCGCCACTGCCTCCTAGCGCCGGCGCAACTCCGGCAGGTCCGCTCCAGCTTCTACGTGTCTTCCCCGTTTATTGACGGCTAGGCCTTCTGCGTCTCACCATTTTCTTGCGCCGCAGCGACCATGCCTCCGAGGAAAAAGGCAAAACTGGGCGATGCGACGTCGCGGGATGCTGGCGGCGATCGCATCAGCGCGCTCCCGGACGACGCCCTCCACCACGTCCTCTCGTTCCTCCCGGCGGAGGACGCGGTGCGGACATGCGTGCTCGCTCGGCGTTGGCGCCATCTCTGGAAGTCGGCCACAGGCCTGCGCATTGGGTTCAGCCATGGGGATACACCGCCGTCCGTGGACAGTCTCCGAAACTTCGTCAACCATCTGCTCCTCCTCCGCAAGCGCGAGTCCTGTCTCGACACATGCGAGCTCAGGTTATGGCCCCGGCATACTAACCGCTGGATGGTTGACGAGAGAGTCAATGTGAATCTCTGGATCCGACATGTTATAGAGGAGCGGCAAGTTCGGATGCTCAGGCTCGAAATCCCGAAGCCTATGTCTGAATTTCTCAGATTTGACTTAGACAGCCCTGTCTCTCAGCACTTGAAAACGCTATCACTGATCAGAGTATGGTTCAAGAGTCCCTGCAACTTCTCCAATTGTCCGAATCTCGAACATCTAGAGATTGCTGAGTCTTTTTTTTCTGAGATCCCTGAGTTTTCGTCAAAGTCCCTGAAATCACTGAGCATCAGCGATAGCCGTTTTAATTATAATGGATCGCACACTCTTATTTCTACCCCAAGTCTTGTTTCACTTAGGCTAGATGGCCATTTCTGCTCGGTTCCAGTTTTGGGTAGCATGTCGTCATTAAGAGAGTCATTTACCAGAAATCATAATTTGGATTGTAAAAATGGGAATTGTTTCTCTCGTAATGGTGGTCTCATACCTGATGAATCCGACTACAAGAACAAATCTTTTCTTCTGCAAGGATTGTCGGAAGCTGAGAATTTGACATTAATGTGTGACTACAATGGGGTAAGCTTTTGTACATTTTGTCCGCTTTATTACATTGTTCAGTTATTATTATTTAATGTCTTGTTCGATTATTATTTTTTCGATTGCTACGTTGTCCAATTTTGTTTTCTAGTCTTATGTTGTCAGACTGTGCTGTGGTATTTATATGTTCTGGGTATTCATAAAAATTAAAACCTGATCTGTTTTTCTCAGTGAATAATAGTCGATTTCTTGTCTGCATTTTGTCCAGGTTGTTTTCCGGAGGGATTTGGAGTTGTGCCCAACTTTTAACCGTTTGAGGACTCTATTGCTGAATGAATGGTGGTGCTTCGATCCTGACTTCTATGGGTTAAATCTAATTCTCAAGCACTCACCGGTTCTGAAGAAGCTTAACCTTCATCTTTTTACCAAAGTATATATATTTTGTGTAACTACTGTTAAACTATTTTTATGTTATTGGTTGACATTGATGGATTATTGTGGTTTATCACAGGGACCTCAACATAAAGTGGAAATGATAGGCGGGTACAATCAAATGGAGAGATCGGCTACTATATTGAAACACCTGAAGGAAGTTGAAGTCAAATGTGATGTGGTTAATGAGCAAGTTCACAAAGTTTTGAAGTTTCTGGGTACATTTGGCATACGTAAGTGAACTAGCAAAACTCTTTTTGTTCTCTATAATAATAATTGATGTCAAAGGTGCTAAACTTAAATTGCTCTGCATAAAAAGTACACTTCATCTTTTGCCAGTTCTTTTAATATTTTAATTAGCTCTGAACATAAAGATAAATATTGCCAGTTCTTTTAATATTTTAATTAGCTCTGAACATAAAGATAAATATCACTACTGGATTATTCCATGAGATTTTTCATTATTTCTATGCTGCCAAAGCTTTGAGTGCAACCTTCATATATTAGTCACTACTCAATAGATATGTGAGATGATACATTCCCTTGTTAAAAGCTTAAAATATCAATTTGTTTCTTGTTTATAGAAACCAAGTGCATGTACTTGATTAAGAATCAAAGCTCTGCCTTTTCACAAATGGTGATATTATTTGTGTCTTCTCAAATACATGTAGCTGTATAAATAGTAATATGGTATTCTTATACCAAATCTTCTTGGAGGAGTTTACAGGATTGGAAAGTTGTACTCCTAATGTTTAAAGTTATTTTATTAGTTTTTCTTCTTTCTACCTTTGTGCATTTTTCTAAGAGTAGCCATTATTTTTTATATGATGTAGTATTTAGCAATTCTGTTTTTGTGGCACTATGAATGGCACACTGAATAGCCTATCTATTGTACTATTGTATGCCAAAATGTGAAGTGGTAGATGAGAAACTTCTCAAATTGGCAACACACTTGATGCTCTTTCTAAAAAAAAAAATCCTGCATATCTGCACAAGAAAGCAAGCATTGAATAAGCTCCCAACTTTCTTAGAAAACATTAAATGTTTGGAGTATGAGATTTATTACCTAGTTGTAAAAGAGAAACCTTGCTTTTTGCATTTCGTGCTGATGGTTGGTTTTTTCTTTGGTGGTTGTGAGGTCAAGTTATCGAGTCCAATTGTTTGGATACCTTGCCTAGATGGTTCACAATTATTCAAAGAGGTGCAACATTAAATTGCTCTTCATAGTGTATACATATTAGCATCCTCTCCTATTGAATAGTTCATACTATTTGTTAATTATAGTTCTTAACTTACAGTCTTACACTATATCAGAATTGAATTCTTTCATACAATTAATACCTTATGCTGGCTTCCTATCTTTGAACAGCAAAGGAATTTGTCACATCCAATATACATTCTCTCTCTCTCTACCAGTGCCTATCATGATTTTTTATTAGTTTACCTTATGCATACAATTGCTAGATAACTATTGATGTTTTGTATGATATGTTGAAATACTTATATATTCTCGTGGCACTATGGCACTATGCATGGGGCACTAAAGCATTTGTGTTTTGCTTGTGCAAATCATCAAAACAAGATCCTCTATGTATTTTTTTAGGTTTCTAGAGCCTTCTTCTTTGGTTCCATGGAGGAAATTATGGCAAGGCCATCGAACCAAATGTAATGGGCATGGTTGGGGTAAAGAACCTTAAGCCTACTTGAGGCATTCCTGTTCCCAAGTAGTGTGTATGGTGCCCATCTCAGCTCATGGCATCACACCCTTACCTATCTAGTCCATTGAAGACTTTCTGTGATTTTAGCAGTCTGTGGAGGTCCATTACTTGCACTTTCCTTATGTTGTTTCTAATGTAGCAAAAAAGATTACCACATAGTGATGAAGTCATCTTCTTGAATATGCCCCCTCCGTTCCCTTCGTAGTTCTCATTCGCATTGCAGCAGAGCACTTCCCTCCCTATTGTGCCCCAAGCTAATCCTTTGTGCACTCCCTTCTGTGATCCCAACCACCACCTGCAGCCAAGGTGGAGTTACGGCTTTGCAGATCGCTTTGTGGGCGATGGTGTACTTTGTCGGCTCCTTTGGAGTGCAGATTTCTGGTGCTGAAGAGAATGGAGCCCCGAACTTGTCTGCATTGCTACAGTGCCTTATTCCTCCTTGATGTGCATTCTTCACTGAGGATGGCGAGGAAGAACCAGGAGGTGTGAGTCCTAGAGATGTGGGGTGGTGGAGATTAGTGATCTCCATGGCATAGAGCTGTCAGAGAGGATAGGTAAGGATGGGGGGACAGATACACAGAGGTTGTCCTATCTCATCAGTCTAATGTTAAATATTTTCAGGTGCAGGTGACGCTGATAATCTCACACCATTAGCACACATATCTTAGAATTTGGGTTTGATAATTCAGATATCTAGTGAAGTGGAATGGGGTTTGTTGAGAATTGGGGTAAAGACCCTTAGGCCACCTTGAGGCATCACTGACCCAAGTAACACAGTGGTGTCATTGACCTTCAAGTGCCGCACAAGAAAAAAGGGAGGACAAAGACTTGTTTATTTCTTGCTTTTGTAGAGTTTTGTAGTACTTTGGGCAATAGAATAACATTTATTTTGTGCAAAGAGAATCTTACCAGCTAAAAGAACCTTTCTTAACCAAGATCTCATCTCCTTATGACTTTCTTCCCCTACTAGTTAAATTAGGCTCTATCTGTGTTGCTTCTGCCGCTTGCCACGTATGCTCACAGGGGCTAATACCCATAAAATCTTCAGGCCATGCCATGCTGGCTAGTCAATTCTCATCATGCTAATATTGTCATCTCATTGTTCAGTTTACTTTTCTGCCTTTTTCTCAATGATGGTTTATACTAACTTCAAACTCTGATGTGATGAGACTATAATGTAGGGTTCTTGTCAGCCAGATGCATTCATGTCATGGCGTATGAGTGCACAGAAAAAAAGAACAGATATCAAACCTTGGAAAACTATTCAACTTGAAATTTTAACTTTGCTTCATATTTTATAGCAGACAATCATATTGAACTGCAAGCCGCATTTCCTACTTGCTGAATTGTGATTTGGCATTTTAAGTTTCAATCTCAAGTAATGGTGTGTTATTATTTTTAAAATTTTGCCTGTAAACTTATTGTGCTTTTTCGTGTACAGGTTTCCTTTTCAAGTGAGGCAGAGAAAAACTGGGAGCTTGATAGATCTACCGTCTCTTGGCTATCCTGAAATGTAGGGCTTTAGCTTGTGGTGACTGGGGACATAAGTAATCTTGATTTGAGCCACTCGTTAGTATAACTTTATGTGAACACTTTATCTGAACACAATGATTGACGTGAATCTGGCAAATTATGTCATTTTATTTATGGCTGCTCCTTTTTTTTGCTTTGGTCTGCGTCGATTTACTTCCGATTGACTTTTTCTTATTGTTTTACTTCCTTTAACTAAGAGGAAAGTGCTGGTGACGTATGAGTTCTCGGTTTCAACAACAGTTTTAGGTAGTTAGATTCATCTGAATAACCCTTGTATTGTACAATATTTGTGGGAGAGTAAAGTCGATGCCTTACAAGAGCTGAATCCTAGAATTAGTAGGTTATTACAAGACCTAGCACAACGTCGTGTGGCCCTGCTGCCGATGGTTGGTTGGACATGGCACCGAAAACAGAATTTGTGTCTAGCAATTTTGTGAGTAAAAAGTATATGTAGCTTGCACACGAACTTCAACATTTGCAACATTCTCATACAAACTGCACCTTGGAAGCTTTAACATTGTTTGGATACCCTCGCCACGCTATTGCTATGGGATTGATTGGTTGCCCCAACCGAAAGGTGCAAATGTCCATCCGGCTCGATATCATGCACTCGGATCGTGTTTGGTTGCTCAGCCTATATGTTTTTCTTGCATCCGCTCATACATTTTAGCCCCTCCGTCCCAGTTCTCCTCATGCACAAAATTCGAGCTTCCCATATATAAGGCGGGATGACTTGGTGCATGCATATGGCGTAGAGGCCCACATGTTGGCCTCCTAGAACTTCAATACATGCGCGTAACCAATCAAGAGCTCGTCGCGTACAGGACTAATAGCAAAACCAACCAAACACAACAACTTGCACGACCTAGACATGGTCTGCTTTGGACTTGTATTGCTCGTACCTCCTAGTCCGGTGGAGGCACCGCAACCAATCGCACCCTATGTGCATCACCCTTTTGTCCCATCACATGCTAGCATCTCATTATCAATATATCGCGAGGGAACTTCACCTCTGCCAAGGCACCTGGAGAAAATTATTAAACATCACATGTATTACACATGAAATTTTAAAGATATTAAAGTAAAGCAAACAAATTATTAAACTAATAAATAGAATTAGAATAAAATTATATTTTTATAGAAAAACCTTAAATAAGGAACAGATTTTTGCGAAAAAAATCTACATATATAGTACACGAACATATCTCATGTAACAAATCAAACGAAAAATTGTAAAAAACATACTCCAGTTCTAAAATATAAGTCGCTTTGATTTATTTGCTTCATTCAATTTTGTTATGTATCTAGACATATATTATTATATCTAGATCCGTAGCAAAATGAATGTAACAAAAAAAAAGTCAAATCAACTTATAATTTGGAACCGAGGAAGTATAAACCATGAAAATAATTAAACGAAAATTAAGAGTAAATAAAAAATATCTACATAAACAAAGAATAAAGTAAATAGAAGAAATGAAAATCTACAAAATATGAAATCAAAAACAAAGAAAAGAAATAAAAATAAATATGAAGACAAACAGCCCAATATCAAAGTGCCCTGTGGCCGCATGAAGCCCGACTCGGCTTCTCTGGCCTCCGCCTCCTCGACTCCCGCTCGCGACGGCGCCCGCTTCGACTCGCAACTCCGGCCTCCGCGGCGCTGCTCCCCACCGGCCGCCGCGGTCCCGCCGGCAAGTCGTGCGGCTGGGCTGCGGCCCCTCCCGCCACCACCGGTGACCCGGCCAGGCAGCCAGTGGCCGCCGCGGTCTCCCGGCCCCCGGCCCGACGCCCCCATTCCCCCCACCCGGCACCGGCACTGCCTGCGAGCGCCGGCGCGACCACACCGGCAGCCTCCGGCAGGTCCGCTCCTGCTGCTTCCTGCTTTCCACGTTGATTAACCGCTTCAAATCCTTATCACCATTTGTTCACAGGAATGCCTCCGACTCCGAGTAAAAGTGGAAAGCTGCTGGACGGTGAGGCGCCGCCGGATCCTGGCGGCGATCGCATCAGCGAGCTCCCGGACGACGCCCTCCATCACGTCCTCTCGTTCCTCCCGGCTGAGGACGCCGTGCGGACATGCGTGCTTGCAAGGCGTTGGCGCCATCTCTGGAAGTCGGCCACTGGCCTCCGCATCGGGTACGGCCATTGGAATGAACCGCAGCGTATGGAGAAGTTTCGAGAGTTCGTCATCAATCTACTGCTCCTCCGTAAACGCGATTCTTCTCTCCATACATGCGAGTTTAGGTTACTGGACCGGACAACTACGACCACAAGCCGATTGGATCGTGATAAACTCGGTCTGAATCTGTGGATCCGCCATGTCGTAGACTGTGAAGTTCGGATACTTAGGCTCGAAATCCAAGACATTCGTTTCGAATTTGGCATGCCCCTTGTCTCTCAGCACTTAACAACACTAGCACTTGTCGGTGTAACATTAACCGACAGTCTCTGCAATTTCTCGAATTGGCCGAATCTGGAAAATCTAGAGTTCGCTGAGTCTGAATTCTATTGGGTGCAGGAGATCTCTTCGAAATCCCTGAAACACCTTAGCATCACCCGGTCTTGTGAATTTGATAAGGGATCGGAATGGCACACTCTAATTTGTACGCCAAGCCTTGTTTCACTTAAGCTAGATATGCATTTCAGCACGCTTCCTGTTCTGGATAGCATGCCGTCATTAAAAGAGGCTTTCTTGAGAGATTCTTACGAGCATTGTATTGATATGGAATGTTACACTTGTAACCATGAGGATGACGAACTGGCTGGATATGATGACAATGAGTGTATTCTTCTGCAAGGATTGTCGGATGTTGAGAATTTGACATTGATATCTGACTTCAATGGGGTACATTTACACTTTTGCACTTAACACTTTTTTTATGTTGTTGGACTATTATTATTATTGTTATTTTCATTGTAGTGTTGTTTGATTAATGTTTTTCCATTGCTATTTTGTCTAGTTATGTTGGCCGATTTTTTTTTCCATTTGTTATGTTGCCTGATTAACCTGACTGCTTTTATTTCTGCTGCGGTATCCATATCAAGTTCCATATATTCTTAAAAACTCAAACTGGTCTATTTTCACACTAAATAATAGTTGTTTTTTCATGTGTGCATTTTGTCCAGGCTTATTTTCTCAGGGATTTGGAATTGTGCCCAACTTTTAACAACTTGAGGACTCTACTGCTAAATGAATGGTGTGTGGTTCCTGACTTTTATGGGTTAAAAATGCATTCTCAAACATTCACCGGTTTTAGAGAAGCTCACCCTTTACCTTTTTAGTAAGGTATATATTCTGAATAATTAACTACTGCTTTGTTAAACTTGTTATATGTTATTGGTTGATACTGATAGAATATTGTGGTTTATCTCAGGGACCTCAACATAAACTGGAAATGATCGGAAGGTACAATCAATTGGAGAGATCAGCTACTATATCAAAACACCTGAAGGAAATCAGAGTCAAGTGTGAAGTAGTTAATAAGAAAGTTTACAAAGTTTTTGAAGTTTCTTGGTAGATTTGGCATACGTAAGTGAACTATCAAAACACATGGTGCTCTCTTTAATTTATTTTAATTTTCCTTCATGTGTGCAAACGAAAATAACCACTGAATAAGCTCCTTGCTTTCTTGTATAGAGATATTTGAATAGTCAATCCTTGCATAGAGAGCTAAGAGATATACAGAGGGGTGTTGAAATTAAATTGCTCTGCCTAAACAGCATCACATTATCTTCTGTTAGTTCTTCATATTTTAATTAACTGTCAACACAAACGCAAAAGATTATCACTGAATTATTCCATGAGATTTTTTACATTATTCTAAGCCTCCAAAGCTTTGAGTGCTACTTTCATATGTGAGTATCTCACACTAGATCTGTGAGATGTTACATTCCCTTGTTAAAATATCAATCTGGTTTTTGTTTGTAGAAACCAAGTGCATGTACCTGGTTAGACATCAAATCCATTCCTTTGTAAATATAATGGTAGTATTTATGGTTTCTATTATGCCTACTGCGATTGCGTAGGGAATATGAGTGGGACAGACGAGGTCGGGGCTTGAATCCCCAACGGCGTGCAGAGGGTGCCGTGCTCGATGTGATCAGCTGCTGGATGGTGAACAGTAGTGGAGGAGAGGGTGTTTGCGCAATGGAGCAAAGGGAGACTAAGTCTCAACCTTGGCTGAATTCTATTCCATCGAGCTGTTCGACTTATAGCCGGGAATTACAAACATGCCTAAACGCAAGGAAGATCACAACATGCCTGAAAGTAAAGACTACCGAATGGACTCTAACCGACTCTGACTAAATCAACACGACTTATTCTGCAATGCTAAGCTGTTGGCGCGCCATGCTTGCTTTTGTGCTCAGTCGCTCCTCTTGTTTCGGCGTTGCTATACTTTGCCAACCATAACAATTTCTTAAATACTTGTAGCTGCATAAATATCCTTACTCCAAATGTTAGTTTCTGAATGCTCTCTTTGTTCTTGACAAGTTTGCATATACTTATGTCCCATTGCCTTCCATAATTTCCTTTTAATTTTCTTCCTGTAGGACTGTAGTGAACCTTAGTTCATATGGGGGATAACTAGGCCTTATGCTTTGCCAAGATCTTGAGAGATTGAGGGATGAGACTCAGAGGTAGCAAGGGATGAGATAGTGGACTGATAACTTCATACTTGTTGATTGCTTCATTCTGGATTAGATTACATGGTAGTATATATAGAGGGGCTGGCGCCCAGCCCTCCAATTCCTCTAGCTAGCGCCCAGCCCTTTAGCTCCTCGTTTCTCTCCCTTTCATTAACTCTAACCTTTCAACTACTTAATTGCTATTAATAGCTAAACCTCAGCCAACAACATAGCTAGCCATTCACTTCTAAGGCTCCTCGGGCTGCTGGCCATCCCAACTCCCCATGCAGCTGCTGACCATGCATCTCCCCATGCAGCTGCCTGCCGCCCATGACATCTCCCCCACCCTTGAGGATCAGCTCGTCCTCGAGCTGTAAGCATGGAGAGCGCCGATGAAGCGATGATGTCCTCCTGGATCCCATGTTAGGAGCCCAACAACTAGCAGCAGCCGCACACCAGGCCTGTCTCTTGACACCCAAGCAGGTGACGAAACTGAGGAGATGTCTGGTGGTGATGGCGGTGGAAGTCGTTGGTGAGGCTGTAGTAGATGGGGTGGTGGCTGCTTGGTTGTGCTGGTCCACACTGGAAGATCGTATACCCAGGTCTCTTCTTGGGTTGGAGCTGCTGGGCGGATAGGCAAGCCCGAGTGGTTGAATGTGCTGGCTGTGATTTGCTGCAAGCTGAGCAACATGCGCATCTTCCGCACCATCCGCCGGACAAGGAAGCCCCGGCCGATGCTTGCAGGCGCACTGCCGCTCGCTCCTCCGATGATGGCCACGTGGTGGCCGGTGAGATAGCAGCCAAAACACCGCACCTCACGGAGAGACCGAGCTCGCCGGGCGTGCCGAAACCCACGCGACCGCCGCCTGAAGACGCAACGCAGCAAGGCGTTCACGCAGGTTCCTGGTGGTGAGCCTCACCATGAATGCCCGCGCCACCGCTTGGAAGTCCTCAGCAAAGGCGCTTATGGGGACTGCAGCTTCAGCACGGAGAGCCCGCACCCGCCGGGCGTGCCAGGAGGCCACGCGGCTGCCGCTTGTAGGCGCACCACCGCACGGCGTTCACGCGCAGCTTCCTGGTGGTGTGCCGCGCCATGAATCCTCGCGCCACCGCTTGAAGGGGGGATCGCAGCTAGGCGTTCACGCTCGGACTTCTCCACGTGAGCACGGTAGCGGTTGATCATCACGACGAGGCGATCCATGCCCTCTTGGAGACGGCGCATTCCATCAGCAAGGCCGCCGGTCGCAGCAGGGGGCCGGCCGCGCAGTGTAGCAACTTGGTGAAGCGGCCATCTTTGGGGGTGCCTTCATCCCGGCGGACTTGGCGAAACCACATCCGGCGCGCCATCTTCCAAATGTCGGAAGCCAGCCATACCTTTTCTTCCTCCATGATATATTGTCTGCCGGAAGTAAGACTCACATTGGCCGATGAAGGCGAGAGGATCAGATTTCCCGACAAATCTTGGAAAATCCATCTTCCGGAATTGTGGTAGAGGCTGCGGTGGCTGAGGGTATGGTGAAGTCTGGTGGCAAGGTGGTGGCTGATGAGGATCGGAGGTTGAAGAAGATGCAAATGGAGGGAGGATAAGGATCGCCGGATCTCTCGATACCGATGTAGTGAACCTTAGTTCATATGGGGGATAACTAGGCCTTATGCTTTTGCCAAGAGCTCGAGAGATTGAGGGATGAGACTCAGATAGTGGACTGATAACTTCATACTTGTTGATTGCTTCATTACATGGTAGTATATATAGAGGGGCTGGCGCCCGCCTCCAATTCCTCTAGCTGGCGCCCAACCCTTTAGCTTCTCGTTTCTCTCCCTTTCATTAACTCTAACCTTTCAACGGCTTAATTGCTATTAATAGCTAAACCTCAGCCAAAGAACATAACTAGCCATTCACTTCTAAGGCTCCTCGGGCTGCTGGCCATCCCAACTCCCCATGCAACCGCCGACCATGCATCTCCCCATGCGGCGCCCTCGCCGCCCATGACAAGGACATTGCTTATGATTTGTTGCATTTTGGTGCTTGCCTTTATTTTTACAGGGGTTGGAAACCTGACCGATGTTTTAAATCATTTTATTTGATTTTCCTTCTTTGTAGCATTATCTACTTGTAAGACCCCGCCACGAGCGGCGGGCGGTCCGACGAGATCCACCGAAGAATTGGGGAAAGGAAGTAGGTAGGAGGAGGAGAGAGGAGTAGGTACGACGAATCCCGACGACGAATTCAAATTAAGAGAAATACAAGTTGTTTGTCTTTGATTGATTACAGACTCCTCCGAGCCAAGTTCTATTTATCCTCGACCGTTCCCTTCTCGCTTTTTGGATGGATGGGCCGGCCCACTCCGGACCGGATACGCGAGAGCTTGGTCTTCCGCCCCGAGCTCCCTTCCCGACCTTGCCCGTGCTCGCGGCTCCAAAGGAATGAGAGGCGCTGACACTACTTTGCTAAGTAGCCATTGTTTTTGTGATGATGTGGTATCTAGACTTCAGTTCTTATGGTACTTTGAATGGCACTACTTTGCTAAGCGTAGAGGTTGGTGGGAGCTTAAGCTTGTGAGGCCACAGACCCAATCTTGCCGATGATCTCAAATGGACCAAAGTATTTGAAGCACGCCTTGTTATTGATCCGGGAGCGAGCGAGGACTGTACATACGGTTGGAGGCGGAGATAAACCTTGTCCTTGATGTTGAACGAACGTTCCGACCGGTTTTTATCGCCTTGATGCTTCATACGGTGTTGAGCACGCAGCAAGTGCTGGCGGACAGCAGCTAGCATAGTCTTGCGTTCAGCCAACTTGGATGCAACTTCCGAACAGCGAAACAGATTCATTAGAGATACCAAAACGGAGTGCCGCCAAGTGTTGTACCAAAACTCGGGCGAGAGAAAGCCACTTGGACCACTGACGAGGACAAGAATGGATGAAACAACGGAGATAAGTCTCGAGGCACCGGGTCGACCCGGTCTGTTTGTCCGTCTGACCGGATGATATGCTGAACTCAAGCACAAAATAACCCGACGGTCGGAACAACTCTTTCCAAAAGTGGCTGGTGAAGATTGGATCACGATCGGAGACGATGTACTTTGGCATGCCATGGAGCTTGTACACGTTGTCCGTAAAAAACTTGGGCGACTTTCTCGGCAAAGATAAGGGTGCAGCGCAGGGCATAAAATGTGCATATTTGCTGAACTTGTCGATCACCACCATGATGCGGTTGGCGTGTGCCGAGGTGGGCAAGCCATTGATGAAATCCATGCATAGCACTTCCCACGAACCCGTTGGAACTGGCAAAGGGGAGAGGAGACCAGGATACTTAACTCTTTCAGCTTTTGCCTGAATGCGCATCGCATAACCGAGACAAACTGCTTGATGTCAGTTTTCATGCCCCGCCAAGCAAAAAGTTTCTTGATCCTGCAATGAGTCACAGGGAAACCCGAGTGACCGCCAACAGCACTACAATGAAGAGCATTCATCACCTGCAACTGTAGTGGCTTGTTGCTGCCAAGCCAGATACGACCCTTGAAACGTATGACACCCCCACTAAGAGAGAATGGAGCCCAATGAAGAGCATTCATCACCTGCAACTGTAGTGGCTTGTTGCTGCCAAGCCAGATACGACCCTTGAAACGTATGACACCCCCACTAAGAGAGAATGGAGCCCGAGAATCAGGCTTAAGTATGAGCTGCTGCAATAAAGAACTTGTGGCAGGGTCCTGCTCATAGCCAGCGATCAAATCAGTCATCCAAGCTGGTGTTACCGTGGATAATGCTTGTAACTGAGCAGGAGTAGCAGGATGTCGAGAGAGGGCATCAGCAGCCAAGGGGTATGCAACCGCTGGATGCCGGGCTTGTAGATGACTCGGTATTGTAATCCAGCTAGCTTAGTGTACATTTTCAACTGCCAAGGGGTATGCAACTGCTGGTCTGTAATGTGGATCAAACTTCGCTGGTCGGTGAAAATGATGAACTCATTGTGTTGGAGATAGGAGCGCCACTGCTCTATTGCAACTACGATAGCCAAGAACTCCTTGTCATATGTGGACAGACCACGGGATCGAGGGCCCAGTGCCCGGCTGACGAAGGCCAAGGGATGGCCATCCTGAAGGAGAACGGCACCGACACCGCCATCGCTAGCATCTGTTTGGAGCTGGAAAGGTTTGCTGAAATCTGGAAGCGCCAAGATCGGTGCCGCAATACGCCTGCTTCAACACAAAAGAAAAAGATGAAGAATGAGCTGGAGTCCAGACAAAAATTGTTCCCTTCTTGAGTAAGTCGTATAGAGGACGAGCTATGACAGCGAAATGCTTCACGAACTTTCTGTAGTAGCCGACCAAGCCCAGAAAACCGCGTAGCTGTTTTGCATCGGTTGTTCAGGCCATGACCGCACCGCCTCCGTTTGATGGGTCGGTCTTCGACGCCGCCCTGCTTGATGACATGACCAAGGTAGGCGATAGACTCTTGCGCAAACTGGCATTTGGACAGCTTGATTAACCAGTGATCATTGGCAAGCAGTTCAAAGACCTGACGAAGATGAACAATGTGCTCTTCCAGGAACTCGCCAGAGACCAAGATGTCGCCAAAGAACACAATGACACAAATACGCAACAGCGGCTTCAGGGTCGAATTCATGGCCCCCGAAAGTGTTTGGGGCTCCCGTGAGGCCGAATGACATGACAGTATATTCAAATTGGCCCCAATGTGTCATGAATGCCGTTTTATATTCTTCACCGGGTGCCATCCTGATTTGGTTAAACCCAGCGCGAAGATCCAAGCACGAGAAATAGCGAGCGCCTGCCAACTCATCGAGCAACTCATCGATAACTGGTATTGGGAACTTACTTTTGACTGTGAGCGCATTGAGCATGCGGTAGTCAACGCACATGCGCCAAGAGAGGTCTTTCTTCTTAACCAGCAAGACCGGAGAAGAGAATGGGCTCTTGCTTGGTCTGATCATACCGGTTTTGAGCAGTTCAGACACCTGGTCTTCTATTTCAGTCTTGAGCGTGGGTGAATAGCGATATTGTCGGACCGATATCGGCCACGTGGCGCCCGCACGAGTGGGATGGAATGATCACAAGCCCGACTAGGTGGCAAGGCGGTAGGCTCTGCAAACAGCTGAGAGAACTCATCGAGTAGTGACTGAATAGCGGGCAGCACTGATGGTTGGGGCTGGGCGTGGCTCAATTGAAGAGATACATGAACAAATGGAGCTCATCACTTGCTGAATCTGGCCGGCAAAATCCCTTGCAACAAATGAAACCACGCCATAGGGGATAGACATCCACTTGTGTTTCCAACCTGACTTTCATTGGTGAAAATGAGGCCAACCAGTCCATGCCCAAGATTATATCATAGGATCCCAACTTAAGTACTCGCAGAGTAGATTGAAAAGTGTAGCCCTGCAACTTCCACTCCACTCGCAGAATGATCGACGTGCGGGGGATGATAGTTCCATCAAAGAATACGGACCGGCATGGGGTGCAACAGCTCCTGACTACCATGTAATGAAGAAGCAAATGTATTCACCGATGAATGAGTGGGTACTTCCCGAGTCTACCAGAATCAAAACTGTGTTGCCGGCTAGAGTGCCCATGAACCGCATAGTCATAATGCCGCACGGACCCGACGTAAAAAGCCGGGCGGGTCACGCAAAAACACCGAAAGCAGGGCCTCTTCTTCAGTAATGGGTTCTGCAGGCCGAGGATCATCTTGCCGGATTTCGAACTCATCCTGAAAACAACTCCCAGACCTCGTGTAATGCTTGCAGCTGTGGTTGAGGTGCACACATCGATGACCGGGCGCCCATTTGTCACCGCATCGCATGCAAAGACCCCGAGCACGGCGGCAATTTTTGAGAGTAGTTAATTTGTCTTCAGGGGACTTGGAGCTTGATGCCTTGTCATCCACTTGTAGGCGATCGGAACACGACCGGGCCCAAATTGCCGAGCCGCGGGCGCCCGAGTCGGTGGAAGTCGAGAATATCCTTGAATTCAGGCGCCTAGCATCCTTGCGCCTGACAGAGTCCGGCCGCTTCCCTCCTGTAACAATGCAAGAGTGTAGGCAAAGATCCAAAGGTGGAGGGTCGAGCAACCATGAGTACAGCACGAATATCGTCATGAAGACCATCTATGAATCGTTGAATGAAGGATAGGATATCCGGGTTGGGATTGTAAGACTTGAGTTGGTCGACTAGTTCGGTGAACCTATTGACATAATCGAGACCCACCCCGCCATTCGGATATGGAACATTTTTCGCAGCCAGAGTTCATGTTGATCCCTACCGAACCTCTCGTGAATCAGAGAGCAGAATGTGGGCCAATCTGTTGTGGCTAAGGAGGACTCGATGGACTAGAGCCAGCGCTTGGCTGCTCCTGTGAAATGCATTGTGGCCACTCGGATCCAAATGTGGGACTCGACATTGTACATATCAAAGTAGTTTTTGGCACATGTGATCCGAGAATCGGGCGTCTTCCCCATCGAATTTTGGAAAATCAAGTTTCGGGAGACGGCCTAAGGTTTGGTGGGATGGGGAAAAATGTGGTGAGGCTGACTGGTATGGTGGAATTGTCTGGCTATAAGGATTGTATGGGGGAGTGTAATGGTGCATATCAGTGTGGTATTGGGGATGGTGTGGGATGAAACTGGATTGGGGTTGGTGGAGTGGATGATGGAGTGGTTGGGTTGGATCGGGAGGGCCTGGGAGGGGATCTGGGTTATGGTTTGTGACTGGTGGTCGAATTGGGGAAGGAATTGGGTTCATATGAGGTGGAACTGAAAGTGGGGGTCGGCGGAACGCATCGGATCGGCAGGGGCGGGTGATGGTCGTGGACCGACCCATACCCTCGAACACGGTGCCCGCCGGGCGGTTCGGCCGCCACTCCGGCGGCGATGTCTTGCGCGGAGGATGCCGCGTGTAGGTGACTTGGCCCGTCCCAGTAGGAGAGGCCGCCGTCACCCATGGAGATGTAGCGGAGCCCCAAATTGAAGCCGTGAGCCGATGAAGCTGCAGGCCCGTCCGCGAACCGACGATCCCGGAGCGCACGGCCGTAGACGATGTTGAAGTCGCGGCGAACGCCGTAGATCGCGGCCTCGACCCATGGACGCCAATCATCGAACACCCGAGCGGCATCCTCCGCAGTATCGATGCGGTCGTCGCGCTCGTCGCGCATCTCGGACAACCGCACCAACTCCAGATCATCCACCTTGGTCTCGACGCCCGCGACGCGCCTCCCCGGAGTCCCCCGTACCCAGCGGTGTTGCGCGTGGATGAGGTGGTGTGGGCGGTGCGCGTACTCCTCGAGGGCACTGGGCGGTGTGGCCCGTCCCCGGCCGAGATCACTCAGCGCGTGATGCGGCCGCGGCGGCGTGGGCGCGCAACGCCCTCCGCAGCGGTAAGCCGTCGACGGCCTTCGCCGGGCTCGGGCGGTCTCCGTGGCGCGGACGCACCCAGGGGCCGGGAACGCCGCGCCGCTCCTCCCGGGCCGTGGAGCCGCTCCACCAGCGACGCGAGCGCTTGACGCTCCCTTGTCTCGACCGCGACTCGAGCTGGTCGGCGCTGAACACCTCGTCGAACTTGGAGTCGAGCAGCGCCTTCACGCTCGCCCATGACGCCGAGATGCCGCTGCCGCCTGGTGAAGTGAGGGTGGGGGGGAGATAGGGATCCAGCGGAGGGCCGGACCGACGGAGCTGATACAATGTAAGACCCCGCGCCACGAGCGGCGGCGGTCCGACGAGATCCACCGAAGGATTGGGGAAAGGAAGTAGGTAGGAGGAGAGAGGAGTAGGTACGACGAATCCCGACGACGAATTCAAATTAAGAGAAATACAAGTTGTTTGTCTTTGATTAATTACAGACTCCTCTGAGCCAAGTTCTATTTATCCTCGACCGTTCCCTTCTGCTTGCAGCTGGATGGGCCGCCCACCCGGACCGGATACGCGAGAGCTTGGTCTTCTGGCCCAAGCTCCCTTCCTGGACCTGCCTGTGCTCTGTGCTCCAGTGGAATGAGAGGCGCTGACACTACTTTGCTAAGTAGCCATTGTTTTTGTGATGATGTGGTATCTAGACTTCAGTTCTTATGGTACTTTGAATGGCACACTAAATAATCTATCTATGCTTAGGTTTATCATAGTATTTGTTTTGTTTGATTTCATTTCCTTCTGCCATTGCACATTATACTTTTTTAAACTAGTCATCCATGAGTTGTTTGATATGCTGGAATACTATTCTCGTGGCACTAGCATGCGGCACTAAAGTGTTATGGACTAATGAGCGTAGTGCGTATATGTGTGAGATGCAGATAGTCAAACAGTAATGGGTGCGGTTGGGTTAAAGCACTTTAAGCCTGCTTGATGCATTCTTTTTCCCAAGTAGTGTGTGTATGGTGCTCACCTCGGCTTGTGGCCTCACACCCTGCCATCTTGTCTGTTGTAGGGCTCTGTTACTTGCATTTTGCTTAACGTTTTTCTACTATAGCAAAAATGATAACCACATGGTCATCAAAAACTAGCACCGCAACAGAAGCACCTCCCCCTTCCTGTTATGCCCCAAAGCTGATCCTTTGCGCCCTCCATTTTTTGTGATCCCAACCACCACCTGCAACCAAGGTGGAGTTATGGCTGTGCAGAACGCGCTGTGGGCGGCGGCATGGATGAAGGTATACTCCGTCGACACCTATGCAGATCTCTGGTGTTCGAGAGAGAATGGAGCCCTGAACTCATCTGCACTACTGCAGTTGCCTCATTTCTCGCTGTGCATTCTTCAGTGGATCTGAGGATGATGAGGAAGAACAAGCAGCTGAGGGGTGGTAAAGGGTAGTGATCTCCATGGAAGAGAGCTGTCGGAGAGGAGATAGGATAGGTAATAATGGGAGGACAGAAGCAAAGAGGTGTTAATTCAGCTGCAAGTGACACAGTTGGTCTCACAACGTTAGCACGCATCTCAGGATTTGGGATTGATCATTCAGACAGCTAGTGAGGTGGGCAACAAATCCATGCTGAATTGTGGCACAAAGGCCATGACACCAAATGTGGTTAGTTGGTGCTTAGGTTAAAGATCCTTGGGCCAGCTTGATGTGTCCGTGGATTTGAAGATGTTACTTGGGCACATGGCCAGTAAAATAACTTTTTTTTCTTTAATAACAAAGAGAATCTTAACAGCTAATAGCACCTTTCTTAACAAAGACATCTCATCTCCTTATGACTTTCTTCCCCCTAATAGTTAAATTAGGCTCCAGGTTCACTGCTTCTGCCACCTTGCCACATTTATGCTCACAGGGGCTGATGCCTAATTTGCTGGATAGAAAATTATCATCATGGTAACTAGTCTGATCTGCACTGACGTTCACTAATATTGACATCTCATTGTTCAGTTTAGTTGTCTGCCTTTTACTCACTTGCTGGCTTTAAAGTGAGTGAGTCTGTAGCTGATGTCTGATGGTTTGTACTAAATATCAAACTCTGATGTGACATTAATGTAGGGGTTCTTGTGAGCCAGGTATTGTAATGGCTTATGCCTGCAGAGAAAAGTTGAGATATCATAACAAGGAAAACTATCTGACTTGAACATTCTTGCTCTGCTGCATATTTTTATAGCATATCAATACTCAGAGACAATCATATTGAACTGCATGCTGCATTTCCTACTTGCTGCAATTTTGATTTGGCATTTTGAGTTTTATTCTCCAGTAATGTAATGCTTTTTTTTTATTTCTGCCTGTAAACTTATTGTGCCTTTTCCTGTACAGCTTTTCTTTTCAAGTAAGGCAGAGAAAAACTGGGAGGATGATAGATCTACCATCTCTTGGCCATCTGGAAATGTAAGGCTTAAGCTTGTGGTGACGAGTACCTTGTTTTATCTATGCGTGTTTGTATTCCGTCAATTTCAGTTACCCGGATGGTACGTCTAGGACTGAGCCACTCGTCAATATAACTTTATGTCAACGCAGTGATTGATATGAGCATGGTTAATTATGTCATTTTATTGCCGTTTCAACTCTTGCTTCGGCCAGCATCGATTGACTCGCTTCTGTGATCGATTGACGTTTATTATTGTTTTACTTTCCTTAGCTGAGAGCTAAGAGGTAATAGAGCTGGTGACGGCTGGAGCTCTGTGTTTCATCGACAGTTTTGGGCTAGTTTCATCATATGAATAACGATTCACAATATGTTTAGGAATCACACTTTTGGACAAAATTAGAAGCATGTTTGAACCAACAACTGGGCATCATGTGTTCATCACTCAACCTTGAAGGATACAACATTTGTGGGGGAGTAATCTAAATGCCTAACAAAGATTACAAGAGCTGAATCCTAAAAAGCTTCAGATTGATGGACAGGGGAAAGAAACTGTCATGGCGAGGACACTGGGGCTTGAGTGGAACTCCATGAGCAAAGACTAGTTAAAAAAATACTGTACAAGCACAACAGAAGCAACACGCCCACACATCAAGGGCGTGGTTGCTTTATCTGTCACCTGGGAAGCTTTACCATTGAGAAGCTTATTTTGGCTACTATGATCACAGGCATAGAAAACAAGGTGCGATTGGCATTGAAAATATTTAGATTCTAAAAACAGATTGGAAACGCGCACGGAGCAGTACTAGTAGATGAACTGAAAATCCGAACGCAATTAGCAACTGACTTGCAAAGCCAAAGCAAAAAATTTCTACTAATGTTAATTTGCCTAGTGTGGTAAATGCTGATGGTAAATGGAATTAAAGAACACCGTGACCGTAAACGATATCAATCACACTCTTTGTTTGGTCACCACTACACTCGATTTGGAGCAGTATCAGCTCTGCTAGCTTAGCCCCGTATCTAATTATTAAGGGGATTTGTTTACCGCAGAAGAGAGTGAAAATAATTCTATTTTCTAATGAGTATAGAATTTTACTGCAGCTCAAGTATACCTGAGCATTTTTAGCCCGGCCCGGCCCGCCCACGGACCTTACTGGACGGGCCTAGGCAGAGATCTTGCAGACCGAGAAAAAACATCTTGGCCCGAGCCTGACCTAAAATGTTGATTTTAGTTATTTTACACTATAAAACACATTGACGGCCCGCCTAAGCCCGGCCCAGCCCAAAAATTGAGGCCCCGACATTTCTAGTGGGACGGGCCTGGGCATGATTTTCTTGGCCCGAATAAACCGGGCTTTTTCCGGCCCGGCCCGAAAAATGCTCGCTTATAAGCTCAAGCATACAATAATTAGCCCACCATAAACATTTCACCACAATTAGACCACTTAAATTGTAGCTATTAATTTTCCTAATTAATTTTAGAAAATCATCATAGATACAACAAGAACTTTGTAATAAAGTATACCATATTAAATATGCAGATCTACTTATCCGAGCCCAACAAAATCAGATTTTCTATTCTATGATTTCTCTACGATTTACTATGGTTTTTCAAATATTCGAGATGAATTAAATAAAGTTCATGGACATAATCTACACGGTTTCAAAAAGTTGAGGATGTGTTTTGTCCTGTTTCAGAGTTTAGGAATCAAGACTTTTTATAAAGTTGAAGAACCTAAAATGGACTTTTCCTAATTTTATATAAGAAAACGGGCTTGAGCATTTCTACCCCCTCGTTTTCACGCCAATTTGTGATTTTTTCTCGTTTTTACTTTACTCCCTCCTGTTTTTTTTTTTCAAACGAAGGAAGACTTTACCGATACTGTTAAGTCACTCCAACTATGTTAACTTTTGTGCAAAATGACAACTTTCCCCATGTGTCCTTACGGTTTCCTCTCTCTACCTTCATTGGCATGTGGGACCTTATCATCCGTTCCTCCTTCAACCTCTAGCCGTCTTCATCCTTCAACCTAAACGAGGTGGAGTGCCCGGCTAGTGCCCATAGATGGCGGCGCAAACCTCAACGAGTGGCAAGTGAGGTAAAGTGTGACCATGTGGACAAAATGCGGGGCTCACGGGCGGCGGTAGTGCCCCTGAGGTGGCGGTGCATGGGACGAGGCGGACGGTCGCAACAGCGCATCTACGGCGACGGTTCGCGATCAAACGAGAGCGAGAAGCAAAATGGGAGGGGCACAAGTGGTTCCTCACCTCCCTGGGCGGCAGTGGAGGTGCTCTTGTCACCGGGCGGCTCACCGGTAGGGGAGATCGACAATGGCAACTCTTCGCGTCTCGACGGATCGGGCGGGGGGGGAAGCCACGACGGGGCTTCGTCACCCGAGATGCGATGGAGGGCAAGGCAAGCGGAGCGTAGGAAGGCAGGCTTGGACGCGTGGCTCGCCGACAAGGGCAAATCAAAGATGGGGAGAGCACCGGCAGGAAATAAGGGATAACCCCGACCTACGGCCCACGGCAAATGTGGGGTCCGGGGCGTTGAAGGGTAGTACTATCTTTTGCCCATCCTGTTTTTTGTTGTTTAATGCATCCATTTTACATAGTATTACAAACCAAAAACAATAGCTTTTATTGGAAAAAAACAAGGGTATAAAATCATAAAGTTAAAAAGGAAAATCGTTAGACTTTAGAGCATGGGTCTCAAATCCTTAAGGAAAAAGTCTACTTTTGGTCCCTCAACTTTCACAAAAAGTCTGATTTTGGTCACTTAACTTCAAAACCGGACAAAACGGTCCCTCAACTATTGAAACCATATAGAATTCGTCCCTCGGCGGGTTTGGATGGTGGTTTTACTACAAACGACCCACGGTTTTGCTACAGTAACCGTGGGTTTGCTACAGTAGCTGTAGTTTTTTTCTTTTAAAATTTATTTTTGGCTTGAATCTTTAAAAATCATAGCAAGTCACGTAAAATTCATAATATAAAAAAATCCAATTTTATTGGACTCGACATGCGTATATCTACACAATGAATACATAATATGGTATACTTTAGTACAAAGTTTTTTGCTATGAAGGTTTTGCCTTTTATTTACTAAAGATTGAGCTAAAATAAATAAAAAAAGCAAAAAGTAAAAAGCAAAACATTTGTACTAAAGTATACAATATTATATGTTCATTTGTGTAGATTTATTTACGTGGAGTCCAATAAAAATTAGATTTTCCATTTTATGAATTTTCTGTGATTTAATATGATTTTTCAAAGATTCAAATCGAAATTAATTAAAAAGAGAAAAACAAAACTGTGGCACTTGTAGCAAACCAATGGTTACTTTAGCAAAACCACCGCCCAAACCCGCCGGGGATGAAATCTACACGGTTTTAAAAGTTGAGGGACCATTTTGTCCCATTTTTAGAGTGGAGAGACTAAAATCGGAGTTCCACAAAAGTCGGAGACCAAAAATAGACTTTTTCCAATCCCTAATAAAAAGAAGGAAAAAGTCCACATTCCCTCCCCAACTATCACGTAGTTCACTTTTCCTCCCTCAACTTCAAAACCGACAAATCACCTCCCTCAACTTTTCAAACCATGTATTTTACCTCCCTCGAGCGGTTTTGAAGGTGGTTTTTTTCTAAGAAATCAGCGGGTTTGCTACAAAGTGCAGTGCCTTTGTCTTTTTCTTTTTTTTTTTTAATTCCTGGTTGAATCTTTGAAAAATCATAGTAAATCATAGAAAAATCATAAAATAAAAAATCTAGTTTTGTTGGACTCCACATGAGTAGATCTACACAGTGAATATATAATATGATATGCTTTAGTACAAAGTTTTTTGTTACGAAGGTTTTGTCTTTTTTTTTTTTTTATTTATTTGGGTGAATCTTTGAAAAATCATAGTAAATCACAGAAAAATCATAAAATAGAAAATCTAATTTTGTTAGACTCCACATGAGTAGATCTACACAAAAATATATAATATGATATGCTTTAGTACAAAAGTTCTACACAGTGAATATATAATTAATTAAAATAATTCATAGCCGCAACTTGTATAATTATTTTGTTGAATTAAAGTATACCATATTATATATTCACTGTGTAGATCTACTCATGTGGAGCCCAACAAAACTAGATTTTTCATTTTATGATTTTTCTATGATTTACTATGATTTTTCAAAGATTCAACCGTAATTTTTTAAAAAAGAAAAGACAAAGGCACTGGTACTGTAGCAAACCCACGCTTACTGTAGCAAACCAGTGGTTACTGTAGCAACCCGCCTTCAAAACCGCTCGAGGGAGGTAAAATGCATGGTTTGAAAAGTTAAGGGAGGTGATATGTCCGGTTTTGAAGTTGAGGGAGGAAAAGTAAACTTGTGTGATAGTTGGGGGAGGTAATGTGGACTTTTCCCAAAAAGAACACATAAAAAGACAGAGGCCATTAGCCCACCCCGACAGAAATACAGCCCACAAACGTTGATCCCCAGCCAGAGAAGCCAAGCGGCGGAGATCACTCGGCTCTCGCGCGCCTCGCCGGATCCGATTCGCGACGGCGCCGCTCGTCTCGTCTCCGGCATCCGCGCCCTCGCCTCCCCTTTACGGCCGCTGGGCGGCCGGCCGGCCGCGACTGACCTGGCCGCGGCCGCCGACATCCGCCGGTGACCCCAAGCCCGCCCTACACGGCGGGTGAAGTTAGCCTGCCAGGCGCGCATTTCGGGATTCGCCACGGCCCCCAGCCCGGTGCGGAGCCACCGGCAACCTCCGCAGGTCCGCCTCGCTTTCTTCCCTCGCCTTCGGTTGATTTACAAGCCTTCCGTTTATTTACGAGGCTTTTCCATACATGCCATTATAAAAGTTAAGTAGTTCCACACAAGCCCTTTGAAAAGTTGGGATCGGTCACTGTGCCATTGCTCGAACTTTTTGCCATCCATACCCTTTGCCGTCAGTTGCCCCTAACGATGTCAAGCGTAGGTGTGAAAAGACAAAAATACCCTCATGTATAAATATGCTATTAAATTTTTTGAGCATCTTAGCGACTTTAAATGAAAAAACTCAAAACTAGAAAGTTGTAGATCTCGCTTTGAGATCTACCGTTTACGTCAAAAACTATCTTCATTTAATTCCGCAAAAAGAAAGATATAATTTTTCCTATTATTTTTCTATACATATTAATCATAGGAAAATTATATCTTTTTTGTGCGAAATTAAATGAAGATAGTTTTTATATGAAAAACAGTAGATCTCAGCGAGATCTATAACTTTCTAGTTTTGAGTTTTTCATTTAAAGTCGCTAAGATGCTAAAAAAAAATTTAATAGTATATTTATACATAAAGTATTTTTGACTTTTCACACCCAAGCTTTGACAATCGTTAGGCCAACGGACGGGCAAAGGGTGATGGACGTAAAAGTTCGGAGCGATGGCAAGACATGTGACCATCCCAACTTTTCAAAATGACTCAAGCATGAACTAAAGAACTTTTATAATGGCATGTATTTTAAAAGTCGTCTTTTATTTACCCCCTATTTGTTCACAGGAATGCCTCCGAGTAAAAGGGGAAAGCTGGACGGTGCGGCGCCGCCGGATGATGGCGGCGATCGCATCAGCTCGCTTCCGGACGACGCCCTCCATCACGTCCTCTCGTTCCTCCCGGCGGAGGACGCCGTGCGGACATGCGTGCTCGCCCGGCGCTGGCGCCATCTCTGGAAGTCTGCCACAGGCCTGCGCATCGGGTTCAGGCAGCAGGGTGACAGACCGCCGTCCGTGGACAGTCTTCGACGCTTCGTCAACCATCTTCTCCTCCTCCGCAAGCGCGATTCCTGTCTCCACACATGCGAAATCAGGTTAAGGTCCTATGCTGGTGACTGGTCGGATCTGAATCTCTGGATCCGACATGTTGTAGACCGTGAAGTTGAGATGCTCAGGGTTGAAACCCATGATAACACCGCTTTTGGATTTCGCTCACACAACCTGCCAATTGTCTCTCGGCACTTGAAAATGCTAGCACTTGTCAGTGTGCGCTTAGATAAACCCCTGCAACTTCTCCAATTGTCCGAATCTGGAACACCTAGAGATTGCTAATTCTTTCATTAATGAAGACCCCCAAGCCCCCAGATCTCGTCAAAATACCTGAAACATCTGACCTTCAGCAATTGCTTTTTTGATTATAAGGGAAAGGAATTGCACACTCTTATTTGTACCCCAAACCTTGTTTCACTTAGGCTAGATGGCCATTTCTTCTCGGTTCCAGTTTTTGGGTAGTATGCCATCATTGAAAGTGGCATTTGCCAGAAATTATGATACTTTGGATTGTGCACGTGAAGGTTGTTTCTCTTGTGAAAATGAATTTGTCCCACCTGACGAATCTGCCTATAAGAACAAGTGTTTTCTTCTGCAAGGATTGTCGGAAGTTGAGAATTTGACATTGATGTGTGACTTCAATGGGGTACGCTTTTGTACATTTTGTTAGTTTTATTATGTTGTTCGATTGTTATTATTTCCTGTTTTGTCCTATTATCATTTTTGCTGTTCTTATGTTGTCTGATTAACCTGGCTTGTTTTATTTCTGCGGTGGTATTTATATCAAGTTAAAGATATATATTCATAAAAACTAAAATCAGGTCTGTTTTCGCATTGAATAATTGTTGGGTTTTTCTGTTTGCATTTTGTCTAGGTTGTTTTCCACAGAGATTTGCAGTGGTGCCCAACTTTTAAAAATTTAAGGACTCTATTGCTAAATAAATGGTGCTGCTCGGATCCTGACTTATATGGGCTAAATGTCATTCTCAAGCATTCACCGGTTCTGGAGAAGCTCAACTTGCATCTTTTACTAAGGTATATATTTTATGTAACTATTAGTTTGTTGAACCAGTTATTTGTTATTGCCTGACACTGATGGATTATTTTTGTTTATCATAGGGTCGTCAACATAAAGTGGAAATGATAGGCAAGTGCAATCAAATGGAGAGACCGCTACTATATTGAAACACTTTAAGGAAATTGAAGTCAAATGTGATGTGGTTAACGAGCAAGTTCACAAAGTTTTGAAGTTTCTTGGTACATTTGGCATACGTAAGTGTATAGCAAAACACTTGTTGTTCTCTATAATTTATTTAAACTTCCCTTCATGTGTGCAAATGAAAGCAAGCATTGAATAAGCTCCTAACTTTTCTGGAAAGCATTCAATTATCTTAACAATTAGGGTGACATGTTTGAATCCTTTTTTTTGGCAATCTTTTCCAGAGAGCTCATAAATATTCAGAGAGCTACTGAAATTAAATTGTTCTGCATAAACAGCACACATTATCTTCTGTGAGTTCTTTTTAACAATTAAATTAGCTCTGTACATAAATATCACTACTGGATTATTCCATGAGATTTTTACATTATTGTATGCTTCTAAAGTTTTGAGTGCAACCTTCATATATTAATCTCTACTCACAAGATATGTGAGATGATACATTCCCTTGTTAAAATATCAAGTTTTTTCTTCTTTGTAGAAATCAAATGCATGTACTTGAAACTTGATTATGATTTAAAAGCTATGCCTTTTCACATATGGTGATATTATTTGTAGTCTTCTCAAATTCATGTAGCTGTATAAATAAATAGTAATGTTTGTATCCTTACACCAAATGTTCTTTGGGGAGTTTACAGGGTTGGAAAGTTGTACTCCTCATGTTTCTAGTCATTTTATTAGTTTTTTCTCCTTTCTACCGTTCGCATTTTGTTAAGAGTAGCCATTAGTTTTTATATGATGTGGTATTTAGCAATTCTGTTCTTGTTTCACTTTGAATGGCACACTAAACAGTTTATGTATTGTACTATTGTATGCCGAAATGTGAGGTGGTAGATAAACCTGGCAACACACTTGATGCTCTCTGTGATTTCTGAAAAATTTCATGCATATCTGCACAAGAAACCATTAATTGTTTAGAGTATGAAATTAGTTGTAAAAGGAAACCCTTGCTTTGTATTTCGTGCTGATGGTTTGGTTTTTCGTTTGTGATTGTGATTTGTGAGGGTGAAATTATCAAGTCCATTGTTTGGATACCTTGCCTAGATGGTTAAGAGTTATTCAAAGAGGTGCCATATTAAATTGCTCTTCATAGTGCATACATAGTAGGATATTATCCTCTCCTACTGAATAGTTTATATTTGTTTTTGTTAAAACTTAACACTATATCGGAATTGAATTCTTCGATACAATTAATACCTTATGCTGACTTCCTAATCTTTGAACTGCAAGGATATGGTCACATTCAAGATACAACATTGAACTAAGCTATCTCTCTGTCACTCTCTCCCCCTGCTCTCTCAGTCAGCACAGAGCCAAACACTGTTTGGCAGAGTTCCTACTAGATTCATCCCCATTGTGTACTCAATGTCTGTCATGATTTTTGTTAGTTTCCTTATGCAGACAATTCCTTAGTGTTCTTTCCTTCTGTCGTTGCACATTATACAGTTCTGCAGATAGCTGTTGATGTTTTGTATGATATGTTGGAATACTATATATTCTTGTGGCAGTTGGCACTATGCATGGGGCACTAAAGCATGTGTGTTTTGTTTGTGCAAATCATCAAAACAGGATCCTCTGTATATTTTTTTAGGTTTCTAGAGCCTTCTTGTTTGTTTCCATGACTGAAATTATGGCACAAGGCCATAGAACCAAACGTAATGGGCATGGCTGGGGAAGAACCTTAAGCCTAGTTGATGCATTCCTGTTCCCAAGTAGTGTGTATGGTGCCCACCTCAGGTCGTGGCCTCATGTATGCTCATAGGGGCTGATGCATGCTGGCTAGCAAATTCTCATCATGCTAACATTGTCATGTCATTTTTCAGCTTACTTTTCTGCCTTTGCTCACTGATGGTTTATACTAGACTTCAAACTCTGATGTGATGAGACGATAATGTAGGGGTTCCTTGTTTTTGTAAATGCATGTAGGGGTTCTTGTCAGCCAGATGCATTCATGTCATGGCGTATGAGTGCAGAGAAAAAAAAAAAGAACAGATACCAAACCTTGGAAAACTATTTGACTTGAAAATTTTCCTCTGCTTCACATTTTATAGCAGACAATCATAGTGAACTGCAAGCTGCATTTCCTACTTGCTGAATTGTGATTTGGCATTTTAAGTTTTAATCTCAAGTAATGGAGTGTTTTTTTAAAAAAATGTGCCTGTAAACTTATTTTGCTTTTTTGTGTACAGATTTCCTTTTCAAGTGAGAAAGAGAAAAACTGGGAGGTTGATAGATCTACCATCTCTTGGCTATCCTGAAATGTAGGGCTTTAGCTTGTGATCACTGGGGACATAAGTATCTTGTTTTGAGCCACTCGTTAGTATAACTTTATGTAAATTATGTCATTTTTATCGCTGTTTCACCTATTGCTTTGGCCTGCGTCGATTTACTCGTTTCTCTTGACCGATGGACTTTTCTTATTGTTTTATTTACTTCCATTAGCTAAGAGTAAAGGGCTGGTTACGGATGAGTTCTCTGTTTCAACAACAGTTTTTGGTAGTTAGTTTCATCTGAATAACGATTGACAGTTTCCGGAGGATTCACAACTGCATTCACCTTTGTAAGATACAATATTTGTGAGAGAGTAAAGTCGATGCCTCACAACAGCTGAATCCTAGAATTAGAAGGTTATTACAAGACCTATCACTGGCCATGCTGCGGATGGTTGGACAGGGCACAGAAAAACAGAAATTGTGTCTAGCAATTTTGTGAGGGTATAAGTATGTTGGTTGCACACGAGCTTCAACATTTGCTACATGCTCATACAAACTGCACCTGAGAGAAGCTTCTTTTGGCTAACGCTATGATCACAGGCTTGGAAACACAAGGTCTGGTTCGTATCAGAAAATATGAGATTCTCCTAAAAACAGATTAGAAACGAGCATGGAGCTTCAACATTTGCTACATGCTCATACAAACTGCACCTGGGAAGATTTAACATTGAGAAGCTGTTTTGGTTGGTTGCCAAGTGTGGAAAAATGCAGACCATCAATCACACTCGATTTGTTTGAGTACTACGCCGATAGTCCCGGATGCACAAGATGAGAGAATGCACTTGCATGTTCATAACAGCAACATGGACATTTCTTGCACACGTTTTTTTTAAAAAAACATTTAACACATGTTCTTCCCTATTCTCACATGAACAGATCCTTGTTTCCCTCTTGTTTCACGCTGACCTAGCCTGTCGGGCTCGAGAGTGATGGACAAGATGGCAACGGGTACATACCTGCACCTGCCAAATGGAATGTTACCTACCGGGTTACCGTATTCCAGCGCAAGACGGATAGAAAAATGCTCCTATACCGCGCTTTCGCACGGGTAATTTTTACCCGATGAGCAACCCGTACCCAAATGCATACCCGCTATAAAACCAAAACAACATGAATATATTATATTATTGAAATCATATATCATCAGTTCTTTGTCAATAGAAATCAACAATTATTACATAGGAACAAAACTACACTAATTAATAGTATAACAGTCATAGATATATTAGGTATATGTGTATTTCATAGTAAATAATGAATAAATACATGTTGCCAAGGCGGGTATAAATTACCCGCGGGTACACGGGTGTGGGTAGTATGTATCTGTACCCGTATCTGCATACCCGATGGGTAGAGATTTTTACCCATTAGTATACTCGTGGGTGAAGAATTCTTTCCATAGCCACCTTTTTATATCAGGTAAAACCTTTTTATATCAGGTAAAACCCTGGGGTAGTCGGGTTTCGGGTACCCATTGCCATCTTTCGTGGATTCCCTCGATACACTATTGCTATGTGCATCACCCTTTCGCCCCTGTTTCATTAGGGGGGATTCTAGGCGCTTACCCTCCGCCTAGCATCTATTCGGGAGTAATCATGCCTAGGCGTTTTTCTAGGCGATGAATAATCATGTATAAATATTTAAAAGAAAAGAAAAATGAGAAAAGATGAGGGGTCATGAAAAAAAGAGAAAGGAAAAAATGCCCATTTTGAGGCCCATTCAAGGCCCAATCATCACATAACCCTATCCTCTATCCGCTCCTCATCTCTCTCGCATCCTCCCGCCGCCGCCACCTCCCGCCTCAAGCAGCCGCGCCTCCTCCCGCCTCCCCGCCACCTCTGCCACGCGCCCTCGCCGCCTCCTCGCTCGCCGCCTTGCCTCATACCAAGCCTCACGTTGCCCGCCTTTGCGCATGCTCCCAAGCACGGGCGACCTCGCGGACGCCTCCTCCACCCCTCGCCGGTCCGCCGGCCGAAGCGGAAGCCCGCCTAGGGGTCCGACTACCCCCATAGGTGCCATGGTGGGCCTTCGCCTAGCGCCATGTCGGGCGTGAATCCCGCCTAGGCGAGCGCCTAGTGGAACAGGACCCTTTTCGTCCCCACCACAAGCTAAGCATCCGTAGAATGTAACCTCCTAATTATCGGGCCCACCGCACCGTCTTTGTCCCAAAGACCTCCGATACCGTGTAGATGCACCCAATAACTTAAGAAGCCAGTCGGGTGTCATCGGAAACCCCGACATACACCACTCATACCGATCAACAAAGGAGTAGCTACAACATTACAACATTTGTTACAAAAATATAGATCGAAAGTGCGGAAGAATAATAACATAATTTTACAAAATATGAGCAAGTTACTTTTGAGTAGACTTAACTTAATTTGCGGAAGATGAGTAAAACTAAAGGAGACATCCAAGTCATGTCGAGCCCACCGACACAACTTTGGGTAACAAAGACGAGTCAACACCGCAACAAGGGTTAACAAACCCCGTACACAAATGTACTCCGCAAGACTTACCCGACAAAAAAGAAAAGACTCCAAGGATATGCCGGCTTAAGGGAAGTAGAGTTAGAAAAGGGAGTTTGCGTAAAAAGCTTACTACAAGTGGATCCTTACTTTCAATATTTTTAGCATCAATCTTTGTTGAATCATAATAAAGCTAGATTTGCACCTGTTCTATCTCAAACACTTTTTAAAGCAACACAATTTATTATGCCAACTTTCTTTCTCAAAACATAATCCATCATTTACTACGATGAAAGGACGTAAGAACGGGTCTCCATAACCGAGAAGCAACGGCGATTCATAAACCGATTATACCCAAATGGGGATCCCTAACCACACGACATATGTAGCACTTAAGCTTGCATATATCAACCCTCACTCGGGCCGTCCCAAAAACGGATCGGGTCCATCGCCACCCGAGCACCGTACACCTCCAATCCGGGACTTTAACCCACGAGGGTAACATGTACTCCCGCCATCTCTCCACTCCCGGTCGCGGGGTTGTCCGTTCCCGATTTGGCACACCCCCCAGATCGCTTACCGGGGCATGTGGCGCTTAGTTTCGTCGACCGGGGTGATCGCAATGACGTGCCATTGGCTCAAACGGCCTCAGCGCAACTTGGCGCTCAAAAGTCCCGAACTTAACAATCCAAACAACGGACGGTCCTTAAATCGACCAACACGGACAAGCACGCCTAGGTATCCCGCCGGCTTTCAACCTACGTCCCCGGCCCCGATCTCAAAAATCATCACTACCATATGTATTCTCTTGAACCACCATCGTGGTGTTCTCTTTTCCCATAGCCGAGAAACAAAGATAAAACTTATATCTCGCGAACGATGAAGCCATCATTCGACTTCTACCGAAGTCTAGGCATTACTAAGCATAAGATATCGACCTACTCATACTAGTGGGATAAACTCGAAAAAATCGTAGATCAAGGTAATCATGCAAAGAACGGTATCAACCAACTCCTACTAACTTAATGCACATTGCACTAGACTTAAAGTGATTAAAAACATTTATAAACGAGAAAGGGTTTATGCTCCGGGGCTTGCCTTTATTGCGTGGAAAGTCGATTCAAGTTGGATCGCCAACGCCAAACTTGACACCGACACCTCGGGTGAAAGAATCTTCTTCGGCTCGACCATCATGAACCATCTCACTCTCGTATATTCTACACGTAGATGATGATGCATGCTTTAGCATGATGGAATGATAAACATGATGCTCGATGAATGCATGAAATGATAAACATCTTGAGTACAACTTTCCTTCACGATAAAAGTTGCAACCCAACAAAACCAACTTGTTAAACTACTCTACAAGATATCATCACCATTGCCTAAGGAGTTCTCAAGGACCATTTGATTGTGGTATGATCCAAGATTCACGAACAATCCCAAGATCACACAAAACCTAAGTCATTAACTCTAACACTCACTTTCTCTAATAAATAAATTAAAGCATAATATAGAAAAATAATTTAAACATTTCAAAATAACCCCAAACTTTTTATACAAGTAGGTCACATCATAAAACAGTACCAAACCAATTTTCATGATTTTTGAATAAATAAAATAATTATTAAAAATCAAGGAAGATGCATTTTTCAATTAAAATTTGTATTTTTAAATCATGCAAAAACTACTCAAAATCAAAGTTTAAATTTTTCATGGATTCATATACTCATAAGAAGCTTCTACAAAAATTTTCGAATTTAAGGAGCTATTTTCAAATTTCTATGAATTTTGAAAGAATCAAAGACTATTCAAACAAAGGAAATTAGATAAATCATAATTTAAAACAACACAGACTTTCGGGCCGAAACCGCCCAACACATCCCATGGCCCGGCACTGTGCAGCCCAACCTGCCGCTTCAGTAACAGGCCGCCCAACCCCACGCCAGCCGGATGACGACCGGGGCGGGCGCCGGGCGGTTGACCGGCGATTTCTCGCGGGCGGTGAGGTCTCCGACGACGCGACTTGGCTCTACGCGGACCCTCTCAACCTCGCGGACCATGGCACCCAAAACCCGACACCTAAGGCACCGGGCATGACCACCGACGGCCATGGCGGGACGGGCGGCCGCGACGACGACTAAGAATGTACCAACGGAGCTTTCCGCCGACGGCGAGGACACAAGCACCATCGGGCGAACCCGAGCCCTCGCTAAATGAGCCTCCAAACGATCCCTACGCTGACGCTGCGCGGCTACTGGGCGCGGAGCGGGCAACGCTGAGTTGTCGGCGAATCGACGTTACGGCTGCGGCCGCGGCGCTACGACCCAACGGATGGCACGAAAAGGGCGGAGCTCACCCCGCTTGCGGTGCGCGCACGCCGGGTTTGACGGACGAGGCGAGGGTGATCGGTGATTCCGCGGCGGCGGGCGCGGCGGTGCTCCCCTGGTAACGACGGGCGTTCCCGTGTCCCGTGGGGCAAACACAAAACGACCGAACGCATCATGACCACGATCCAAGGCGGCTAGATGGCAAGACGGTTTGGCACGAGATTCACCAAGACGACCTGGCGACGGTGAGGTGATGCGCGGCGGCGCCCCCGGCTTGGCCGGGAGAAGACGACGGCGCGCGGCGCCGCCGGCTACGAGGCGTAACCAGAGCTAGCTCAAACGACGCGACAAGGAAGTTGGCGAACACGATGGCAAAGCTAATTGGATGGATTGGAGCTCGACGGCGACGGCAAATCGAAGGGGGCGAGGCGTTTTCCTCCGCGGTGAAGGAGAAAAGAAGAAAGAGGAAGAACGGCGCCGACGGTAGCTTTTATAGGGCAAAGGAGGGATGGACGGGTGGTCGGGCGACGCTATGGCGGCGCCAGCTAGCCGGGTGACGGCGAGGGCGGCCGAAGACGCCCAGAACGGCCACGGGCGACGCCGGCCGACCGCCGGCATGGAGGAAGAACAGGGAAAGCACCGCTCACTCGTTAACCCTAAATCCTAACTTTTTCTCAATTTTGTCAAATTCACCCAAAATTTGAACTGAACTTCAAAAAACTCCAAAAAGTGACTTAGGCTAATTTTTCAAGATCTACAATTTTCACAATTGGAAGATTTTCAAATTCGGCCTCTAAATATGACTTTTTGAAAATAGTTTGAAATTTGAATTCAAAATTACTTTTAAAATCATGTAACAACTTGAAAAACTTGGTACATGACTTTTGTTCAGCTCAACAAGATCTACAAACTAGGTTTTGGAAGTTTTTGCAAATTTTGCTTAGATTTTGAAATAGAGTTTTTAAATCAAAAGGGGACAAAACCCTAGTTTTGGTATTTTCAAAATTACTCTAAATTTTTGAACTAGACTTTGAAAACTCAAAATACCAACTTTGTTCAACTTTGAAAACTCTACAAATTTGCTTTAATAACCATACCCAAATTATTTATAAATTTTGAATAAAAGAAAAGGGGGTAAAAGAGAGAAAGGAATTTAGGGTTTTCTGAGTTCAATTCAAATCAATTTGATTCAAATTTCAGATTCCCAACCTATACTCTCAACCATCATCCAAAATCACACTTTAGGATCAAAAACATAAAATAAACTTAATTTTGTCCAAACCATGACTTAACGGTAACTAACACCTAGGGTGTTACAAAGATCTCATCTCATCATCAATATATCCATATGGCGAGGGAACTTGTCACCTCTCGCCAAGGCATGTGGAGAAAATTATTAAACATCACATTTATATTACACATGGACTTTTAAAGTTAAAAAATTAAATCAAATAAATTATTAAACTAATAAATAAATTAGAATAACAATAAAAACTTTTTTAAAAAAAATCACATGTATAGTACACCTAACACATCTCATGTAACAAATCAAACTAAAAAAACTTAAAAAGCGTATAGAACATGAAAATGATTAAATGAAAATTCAGAGTAATAAAAATAGAAAATGAGAAACTCTACATAAATAAAACAGAGTAAAAAAGAAGAAAAGTTAAGGAAAATAAAAACACGATATAAAAAAATCAAAGAAAATAAATCAATTAATATCCAAGAAAAGAGATAAAAGAAAAATAAAAAGGTAAAGAAAAACAAAAATATAATACTCAACGACAAATAAAAAAGAATACTAATAAAAAAACACATAGAATATCATATGGAAAATAAATAGAAGCAAGGAAAGAAAAAAAAAAATAAAAAAAAACAAGGAAAAAAAAAAAAATAGCACTCGCACTATTCAACTCAATGAAAACAAACATCCCAATATCAAATGGGTTATTTGGTTTGGTACCATTACAACTTTTTGCTTATTCGAAACATACCATTACAATTAGTCATATAGGAAGGCTATCATTGCAATTTTTTTCTTCATCCGAAATATGCCATTGGATACGTATTAGAGCACACGGACCCACCTGCGCAGGCCTACGTGGCATACCAAATGTAATCGACCGTATAGCCGTCGTATCCGTCCCCTCGAAGCTAAACGGCCATCAGCGCCATGTATCCCACTCGCGGCCGCTTTTCCTCCTCCTCCTCTCGCTCTTCTTTTTTCCCCGACAACGCCGCCCGGCCGCTTCGCGCGGCGGCCTAACCCTAGTTGTTCAGAGCCGCCGTCGCCGCGGCCGCACCCGGCTCCGGCCGCGCCTCCTGTCTCCCGCCTCCATCGCGCCCTTGCGAGAGCGCGCGCCGCCAGACGCCCTCGCTCCCTCGCCGCCCGCCGCGGTACTGCGCGGACGCCGGGCGGCGCCCGCCGGTCGCCGGGTGCTGCCCCGGGCCAGTGCTGCGCGCCAGCCCGCTGTCGCCGGCGTTGGTGCCTCGCTTCAAGTGCGGCGACCCTTCTTCAGCGGCGAGCGCGGGGAAGCCTCGTCCGTAGCGGGTGGGGCGAGCTCGAGGCGGGCGGGGGTGAGGTCAAGGTTTTCGTGCCGCGTCGGGGAAGAAGGAAGCGCGGGAAGGAAGACCGATCGGCGGGCGCGAGAGATCACGGGGCGGTGGCCGGCCACGGGCGTGGTTTGCCCGTGGGGACGGGATACGACGCCCATACGACTGCGCAGTGGGTCCGTGTGCTCTAATACATATCCAATGGCATATTTCGCATGAGGGAAAAATTGCAATGGTAGCCTTCCTATATGACGGCATTGTAATGATATGTTTCAAATAAGCAAAAAGTTGTAAGGGAATATCGTGAAAACCACACCTTCGTGAAAACCCGTGCAAACCATGGTAAAAAAAGTTATCTAAATTCACTAAAAAAATCACACACGTAGATGATATGATGATACACAACCTTGTAAAATATCTTATCCAAACTCAACTCCGTTTGTGAGATATAAAAATAACAAATTTCTAACAAATCATTTGGACAACTTTACGCTTCAAATTTATTATTTTTATATCTCACAAACGAATTTGAATTTAGACAAGATATTTTACAATGTTGTGTATCATCATATCATCTACGTGTGTGATTTTTTTAGTGAATTTAGATAATTTTTTACCATGGTTTGCACGAGTTTTCACAAGGCCGGGTTTTCACATGATATGTTCCCAAGTTGTAATGGTACCAAACCAAATAACCCATATCAAATGCCCTGGCCGGAGGAGCCCGACTCTCCGCCTCCGCCTCCCCGACTCCGGCCTCCGCGGCGCTGTCCCCGCCTCCCCACCGGCCGTCGCGGTCCCGTCGCGCGGCTGCCCCTGCAGGTCACGGCCCCTCCCGCCACCACCGGTGACCCTGCCGGCCTCCAGCCGCTCCAGGTCTCAGCCCCCGCCCCGACGCCCCCCCATCCCCCCACTCCGCCACTGCCTGCGAGCGCCGGCGCGACTACACCGGCAACCTCCGGCAGGTCCGCTCCTCCTTCCTGCCTTCCTCGTTGATTAACCGCTACAGTCCTTCAAATCCTTCTCACCATTTTCTTGCCCCGCACTTACCCCCATTTGTTCACAGGAATGCCTCCGACACCGAGTAAAAGGGGAAAGCTGGACGGTGCGGGGCCGTCTGATCCTGGCGGCGATCATATCAGCGCGCTCCCGGATGACGCCCTCCATCACGTCCTCTCGTTCCTCCCGGCAGAGGACGCCGTGCGGACTTGCGTGCTCGCTCGGCGTTGGCGCCATCTCTGGAAGTCCGCCACTGGTCTGCGAATCTGGTTCGGTTATGGGAATGAGCTGCCGTGTATGGAGAAGTTCCGACAGTTTGTCATTAATCTACTGCTCCTCCGCAGACGCGATTCTTCTCTCCACACATGTGAGCTTAAGTTACGGGACCAACGGTATTCTAGACTCAGGTTGTGTCATGATAAACTTGGTCTGAATCTCTGGATCCGCCATATTATAGACTGTGAAGTTCGGATACTCAGGCTTGAAATCCAGAACCTTAGATTCAAATTTGACATGTCTCTCGTCTCTCAGCACCTGACAATACTAGCACTCGTCGGTGTAGAATTAACCGACAGTCTCTGCAATCTCTCGAATTGTCCGAATCTGAAAAGTCTAGAGTTCACTCAGTCTGAATTCCATTGGGTGCAGGAGATCTCTTCAGAATCCCTGAAACACCTTAGCATCACCCGGTCTTGTGATTTTGATAAGAACGGCACTCTTATTTGTACGCCAAGCCTTGTTTCACTTAGGCTAGATATGCATTTCAGCTCGCTTCCTGTTCTGGATAGGATGCCGTCATTAAAGGAGGCTTTTTTGAGAGATTCTTACGAGGATTGCCATTTTGAGGTTTGTTACACTTGTAACCATGAGGATGACGAACTGGCTGTGGCTGGATATGATGACAACAAGTGTATTCTTCTGCAAGGATTGTCGGATGTTGAGAATTTGACATTGATATCTGACTTCAATGGGGTACATTTACACTTTTGCACTTAACACTTTATTTATGTTGTTGGACTATTATTATTATTGTTATTTTCATTGTAGTGTCGTTTGATTAATGTTTTTCCATTGCTATTTTGTCTAGTTATGTTGTTCGATTTTTTTTCCATTGTTATGTTGCCTGATTAACCTGACTGCTTTTATTTCTGCTGCGTGTATCTATATCAAGTTCCATATATTCTTAAAAACTCAAACTGGTCTATTTTCACACTAAATGATAGTTGTTTTTTCATGTGTGCATTTTCTCCAGGCTTATTTTCTCAGGGATTTGGAATTGTGCCCAACTTTTAACAACTTGAGGACTCTACTGCTAAATGAATGGTGTGTGGTTCCTGACTTTTATGGGTTAAAATGCATTCTCAAACATTCACCGGTTTTAGAGAAGCTCACTCTTTACCTTTTTAGTAAGGTATATATTCTGAATAATTAACTACTGCTTTGTTAAACTCGTTATATGTTATTGGTTGATACTGATAGAATATTGTGGTTTATCTCAGGGACCTCAACATAAACTGGAAATGATAGGAAGGTACAATGAATTGGAGAGATCAGCTACTATATCAAAACACCTGAAGGAAATCAGAGTCAAGTGTGAAGTAGTTAATAAGAAAGTTTACAAAGTTTTGAAGTTTCTGGGTAGATTTGGCATACGTAAGTGAACTAGCAAAATACATGGTGCTCTCTTTAATTTATTTAAATTTTCCTTCATGTGTGCAGATGAAAATAATCACTGAATAAGCTCCTTGCTTTCTTGGCAAGCATTCAATTAATTAACAATGAGGATGAGATATTTGAATCCGTTATTTTGTCAATCCTTGTATAGAGAGCTAAGAGATATACAGAGGGGTGTCGAAATTAAATTGCTCTGCATAAACAGTATCACATTATCTTCTGTTAGTTCTTAATATTTTAATTAACTGTTAACATAAACACAATCATAACTTCATTAAGGTTCCAATGCTTTGAGCCCTAGTGCCCTACCTTCATATGAGTATCTCACACTAGATGTGTGAGATTTTACACTCCCTTGTTAAAATATCTATCTTATTTTTGTTTGTAGAAACCAAGTGGATATTCTTGATTAGGCATCAAATCCGTTCCTTTGGAAATATAATCGTAGTATTTGTGCTATCTCAAATACTTGTAGCTGCATAAATAGTAATGTGGTATCCTTGCACCAAATCTTAGTTTTTCAATGCTCTTTGTTCTTGTGGAGTTTGCATAATTTCCTTAATTTTTTCTTAATTACTTTCATAGTTTTCTCCCTGTAGGAAACTGCTTATGATTTGTTGCATTTTGTGCTTGCCTTTATTTTACAGGTTGGAAAGCTGTACTCATGTTTTAAGCATTTTATTTGATTTTCCTTCTTTCTACCATTGCCATTTTTCTAAGTAGCCATTACTATTGTAATGATGTGCTATCTATCTTATGGCACTATGAATGGCACACTAAATAATCTATGTATGCTTCTATCTTTTGCACAAATGTGAAGTGGTAGATGAGAGTTCGCAAACTGGTGACATTCCTGATGCTCTCTGATTTTTGTAAACATCCTGCATGTCTGCACAGGAAAACAAGCATTCATTCCCTTGTTAACCAAACACCAGTTTGGTTCTTGTTTATTGAAACTAACAGCATGCATTTGATCAGGAACAAAAGCAATGCCATTCAGCAGACACTATTTGTGGATTATTCATTCATTAAATTAAGCCTTCTCAAATATTTGTAGTTCATAGCTATAGCTAGTAGTATGGGTATCCTTACACTATAAACTTAGTTTCTGAATATTGTCTTTATTCTTGAGGATCTGAGTGTTTGCCATGATTTTTGTTAGTTTTCCTTATTCAGGAAATTGCTTGGGTTTACCATATGCTTTATTTTGTTTGATTTCCTTCTGCCGTTGCACATTATACCTTTTTTTCAAAATAATTATTTATGTGTCGTGATATGCTGCAATACTATTCTCGTGGCACTAGCATGCGGCACTAAAGCATCTCTGCTGTGTTTAGGCATATATTCCTAACAAGATCCTCTATATGTTATTTTAGTTTCTAGAGCCTCCTCTTTTTATTTCCATGGTGGAATTTATGGCACATGGCCAAGGTACCAAAAGTAATGGGTGTGGTTGGGTTAAAAACTTTAAGCCTGCTTGAGGCATAAATTCCAAGTAGTGTGTGTATGGTGCACACCTCGGCTTGTGGCCTCACACCCTGCCATCTTGTCTGTTGAAGAGAGTGTAATTCTTAGTCTGTAGTGCTCTGTTACTTGCACTTTGCTTCAGGTGTTTCTACTATAGCAAAAATGATAACCACATGGTGATCAGCCGTCTTCTTGATGATGCCCCTCCCTGAACTTAACTGCACCGCAACAGCAGCACCTCCCTTCCTGTTGTGCCCCAAGCTGATCCTTTGCGCCCTCCATTCTGTGATCCCAACCACCACCTGCAACCAAGGGGAGTTATGGCTGTGCAGAGCGTGCTGTTGTGCCCCAAGCTGATCCTTTGCGCCCTCCATTCTGTGATCCCAACCACCACCTGCAACCAAGGGGAGTTATGGCTGTGCAGAGCGTGCTGTGGGCGGCGGCGTGGATGTCGACACCTGCGCAGATCTCTGGTGTTGGGAGAGAATGGAGCCCTGAACTCATCTGCACTACTGCAGTTACCTTATTCCTCGCCGTGCATTCTTCAGTGGATCTGAGGATGTTGAGGAAGAACAAGGAGGCAAGGAGCTGAGGGGTGGTAAAGGTTAGTGATCTCCATGGAAGAGAGCTGTCGGAGAGGAGATAGAATAGGTAATGATCAATGGGAGGACAGATGCACAGGGGTTATAATTCAGCTGCAGATGACACTGTTTGTCTCGTACCGTTAGCATGCATCTCAGAATTTGGGATTGATTATTCAGATAGCTAGTGAGGTGGGCAACAAATCCATGCTGAATTGTGGCACCAAGGCCATGACAGCAAATGTGGTTGGTTGGTGCTTGGGTTAAAAACCCTTAGGCCAGCTCGATTGTCCATGGATTTGAAGGTGTTACTTGGGCACAAGGCCAGTAAAATAATATTTTCTTTCTTTCATAACAAAGCAAATCTTACCAGCTAATAGCACTTTCTTAACAAAAGACATCTCATTTCCTTACGACTTTCTTCCCCTAATAGTTAAATTAGGCTCCAGCTTCGCTGCTTCTGCCATCTTGCCACATTTATGCTCACAGGGGCTGATGCCTAATAGGTGCTGGATAGCAAATAATCATCATGGTAACTATGATCAGTACCGACGATTGCTAATATTGCCATCTCATTGTTCAGTTTACATGTCTGCCTTTTTACTCACTTGCTGGCTTTAAAGTGAGTGAAAGCCTGTAGCTGATGCCTGATGGTTTGTACTAAACATCAAACTCTGATGTGACATTAATGTAGGGGTTCTTGTGAGCCAGGTATTGTAATGGCTTATGCTTGCAGAGAAAAAAGTTGAGATATCATAACATGGAAAACTATTCGACTTGAATATCTTTGCTCTGCTGCATATTTGTATAGCATATCAATACTCAGAGACAATCATATGAACTGCATGGTGCATTTCCTACTTGCTGCAATTCTGATTTGGCATTTTAAGTTTCATTCTCAAGTAATGGAGTGTTTTTTATTTTCGCCTGGAAACTTATTGTGCTTTTTTCTTGTACAGATTTCCTTTTCAAGTAAGGAAGAGAAAATCTGGGGGCTGATAGATCTACCATCTCTTGGCTATGTGGAAATGTAAAGCTTAAGCTTGTGGTGACAAGTACCTTGTTTTATGTATGTAGTGTCTATTCTGTCAATTTCACTGGATGGTCTAATGTGAGGCTTAAGCTTGTGTGTAAAGCTTAAGCTTGTGGTGACCACCCCCCTTGTTTTATTATGTAGTGTTTTTATTCTGTCAATTTCAGTTATCTGGATGGTCTAGGATTGAGTCACTAGTTAGTATAACTTCATGTGAACACGATGATAGACGTGAATCTGGTTAATCGTGTTATTTTATCGCTGTCTCACCTTTTGCTTTGCCATGCATCGATTTACTCGTTTTTCTTGATTGATTGACTTTTCTTATTTTTCTACTCCCTTAGCTAAGAAGTAAGAGCTAGTGACAGATGAATTTTCTACTTCATCAACATTTTTGGGCTCGTTCAATGATTCGCAATTGATGGTCTAGGATGAAATTATGAACATCACCCTTAATACAAAAATAACTAGTGGCATATATGTTTGTATACAATGTGACAAATAAACACTTACGAAAATCATCCAAAGACGATATTTGTATCAACTATCAATCAGTCTGTACATATTACCTTGAAAATTTCTTTGATGTTTTGTCGGTGCGCAAAAGCTGACGCTGATGGTATATCAATCTCATCCAACAAATTCTTCTCGATGCATGATGTTGTCTATTGTTTAAAGTTCCTTGAGTGTCATTAAAGGGCTCGAATGGTTTTTGGGGAGCTTTACTTATAAAGAAAGTTCCAAAACTAACTATGCTAAAATTGTATATGTAATGCTATATGAGTGACATGAAGAACAGAGTGACAGTGTACTCAATCTTGGGCCTTGCAGAGGCCATTCTTACAATGGGCCTGTATTACATACAATTTACAGGGCCTACAACTAGCCTGTGGGCCATTCTCTGAATGGGGATCTAGTAATCACACAAAAAACAATTTAAAATGGTTTGATCAAAGTAGTTATCATATGTTAGCTCTTGAAATTACCATGCTAATGAGGGGAAAATAAAATTACCGCTAGTATTATTATCTCAGTATTTGGCCAAAAACATTTCTCCACGTTAGTGCTTTATGGCTACAAATCTCCATTGAGTCATTAAAATTACATTAATCTTACTTCATGGGCGTTTTTTGAGCAAAGCGAACCGCTTGTACCTTCTAGAGCTTTTCTAGAACTAACAGAACCCTAGAAGTTTCAAAGATGATTCAAGCTCGAGATGAAAGCCAATAGCGATCCCACATTAGAAATGGATGTGCATCTAATACCTCATCATCGCAATTATTAAAAAAAATTATGAAATTTTGAGGGCCACCAAGGCACAAATGCGATAAAAACCAAAGGAGGCTAATTGATTAGACGAGTTTCCAACAGCATTTCAGAGAGTTACAGTAAGTACTACGGTCCGATGCCCTCGCCTGCCTCATTTACAGCTCTACAAAACTGAACATAAAAAATGATTTAGAGCTGCCTGAAACAGATGAAAATAGCACTCCTCTCGATCATTCCTAAGCTCTCCTCCTCTTGGTCAAATAGCACTCTTCTCGATCATTCCTGCCTCATTTACAGCTCTACAAAACTGAACATAAAAAATGGTTTAGAGCTGCCTGAAACAGATGAAAATAGCACTCTTCTTGATCATTCCTAAGCTCTCCTCCTCTTGGTCAAATAGCACACTTCTCGATCATTCCTAAGCTCTCCGCCTCTCGGTCACTTGGTAATCAGGTGCTCAGACAGTGTGTCCCTTACCTTGATTCCATTCTCATCAGCTAACTGGCACACCTGCTGCCTATAATTAGCGTCGTGGTCGTTTGACCATGCCTGTGCCTCATCCATTGATGTTTCCTGAAGGTCTATGATTATGTTGTGCAGCAAGCAGCAGACATGGATTATCCGGGGCAGCCTGTGCTTGTCTGGACGCCACATCTCCCCCTGCAGGAACTTCCATGTGTCCTTGAACTTGGCCAGTGTCCTTGAAGAGACTGCTCTCGCTGCAGAGTGCCTAGTGTTGAACTCAGCACTGGATACTGTGAGGTCTTTCTCTTGGTATGGTGTGAGCAACCAGGGAAGAAGGGGGTAGCCTGAGTCGCCGATCAAGTATTCCCCAATCTCTGATCCATCCGATACCTTTAGCTTGCTGCCATTCAGCCGCTCACCTTTCTCGCAGAGCTTGAAAAGGCCAGAGCTGTGCAAAATGCTCGACTCTTTCATGCTACCAGGCCACCCAGTCACTATGTCTGTGAACCTCATATCCAGATCAACAACAGCTTGCAATACCATGCTGTAATTCTTCTCCTGATCAAGCCAGACCTTGCAGTTTGGTTCAGCTGATGAAAGGCACATTGTGATGTGTGTTGTATCCACGACGCCGCAGCAGTTTGGCAGACCATGGATCTTCTCAAACTTGGACTTAATCTTCTCCATTTCACCAGAGTCTGGCCAGCGCAAGTGGTGGCTGGCTCGCTCCTCCATAGCCTCAATGAATCGCCAAGTAATCAGCGACACGGTTGAGTGGTTCACTCCAACAGAGGATCCTACAGTCACCAGTGACCCGCCTGAATTTAACCTCCGCAGAGCAACAGCCACTCGATCTTCTAAAGACAGCATTGTGCCATCAAGAAAGGTATAGCTGCAGGACCTCACCATCATTTCATCTTTCACCAGGTTGCAAACATAGTCGAAGGCTCTTCTTGGCATTTTGAATACAGACTCAAATCTCTGTGCATCCTCAATACAAGATAAGGTTCCTATGAAGGAAACATGAGACTTGTTACAAATTTATAACTTCGGTTAGGGGTAAGCAAGAGCTTTCACGCATTGAGTTAAAAAAAGACACCACAATAATATAGATGCAAAACACTAGAGCGTTCTAGCTAGCTTTATTAAACTTGATAGCAAAGTATTTGTCTGGTACAGATCAAACTCCAATCTACATAATTTCCATCAATGATAGGGTAACTTACAATCTTTAAGAACAAGAGAGTGCACCAATTAAGAAAGTTAATAATCAGCAAATCAGGCATAACAAACCCTACAAGTCATAATTACTAAGTAAGTTCAATGTCAAGTAGTCAAGCACCAAAAGGAAACACACACACAAAAATGTTTCTTTTTAAAACTTGTTTGAAGTTATGCTTGGTAAAACTGGGACAAATAAGGTTAGCTTATTAATAATAGTTCAGAAATAAGTTTGAGGGCCGATCGTGTTAAATTAGGGGTCATCTCCCTTCCTCAAAGATTCCCAGAAAGAGCATCACTACCCTTTACATACAACTTCCATCATGCTATGTGTCTGCTTTAGCAAATTAGGATTTGAGAACTTCAACTTCTGAAAAACTAACTGCAACAAAAAATAAATGGAGTCCAATGTACTGTGCAAAAATAGAATGGTTGATTGATACAGGTGCTGCTACAAGGCTGAATCACATGGCAAACTCAATAAAAAAAGTAGTACCCCGTGCTTATAAAGCAAGGAAATAGCTATCATATCTGTAGGCCATAGCTATCAGTCGTATGGACTAATAAAGACCATTGCCATAGTAAAACAAAACCAAATGACTAAAGGAACGTTAATTTCAGACCCCCTGCAATGCAATTAGCCATTCAGCTTCACTAGGCAATTCAGACCAGAACAGAGATGCAGAACAGTGCTCAGTTATTGGAAACGTAGTCCAATCCGAGAATGGAATCGCACCTAAAACTGGAATGTTCACTGGCCACACCTAAAGTCAAAAAACGATGTCAGACACTCACTCCACGATCCGGCCAGAGAGAGGCATTGGTCCAACTCCAGCACTACCACCACACTAATCACGTCTACTCCCAACCACGATCGACAAACCCGCAAGATCATCACAGGCGCAATTCCTAACTGACGGGACAGTGTACCAATCGCCCACTGAAGGTCGGGAGCAGAGCAACCACCGCGCACAACGCAATCCGCAACAAATCCTAACGGAGACAGATGCACGGCCAACAGCCAGCGCCAGAGATGGACGGACGGACGGACGGGCGGGGGAGAGAGACGCACCTGACATCCGCATACAGAAGGCGTCCCACCAGTCGCCGGGCGGGGCGCCTACGGCGGCGGCAGCCATTGCTGCCGCGGCGGCCTTCTTCTCCGCCGCCGCCATCCGGCGGCGCTTGGCCCCCCGCGCCCGCGCCCGGCGGCATGGCGTGCGCGGGGTAAGGAATCCGGGAGGAGCGAGGCGGAGGCGCGGGCGCGGGACGAAATATCAAGAAGAAGCCTGGGTGGGCATGGACGACTCGGCGCGGCCGCGGTGGCGTCGGGGTGGGGATGCGGCGGCAGGTTGAGGATGCAGGGCATGGGGAGTGCCGCTGCTGGGGGATAGACGTCGGCGCGCGTGTCTGCGCTACGGATTGGGATGTTTGAGGTCGGGAGGGGAGGGAAGAAGCGACGGCGAGGGCGCCGGACGGCGAGGTGGAGAGGAGGAGCCTCTTTCTTGGGCACGCCGCACAGCACAGCACGAGTTGGGGAAGGATGGAATTGGCAAAAAATAATAAAATAAACTAAAATAAAATAAAAAAATGTTTTACAACTTACCTATTTGTGCCTACTTATCACACACATATTATACACAAAAGTGAATAGCAACTTGTGTGCCTCCGTGCTGTTAAAAGAAGTCGTTTAGAAACAATGATATGGTCTATAAAAAAACAACTTTCATCCCTTGTTATTATAAAAATATTTATAAACATATGATATATGTATATTATTATGAAAGTATTTTTGAAACAAATCTATTCACACATTTTTATATTTACAAACTCAACAATTTAAAAGTTGTTGATGATTTATATTCTCAATGTTTAACCCAAAACTTATCTAAAACAACTTTCTTTACCAAGACGGAGGGACTACATGCACATTCATGTGTATTTTTATGTTGTAGCTACAAGAAGGGAAAACCCCAGCACCCCATGTCGGCCAACCCTAGCCGCCGCCGCCGCCAGCCATGCACGTCCACCCATCCCCTTGCTGCTGCCAAAGGAGGTGCGCCGAAGCAAGCGACTTCCTAGGTTGGCGGTAGCGAGGCCTCCCTTTCCCTCCCCGACATGCGCGAGCCTCTCGTGCGGGATGGCTCTCGCCCGGTCGAAGCACCGTCCGTTATTGGCTTGCCGATGAGCTAGATCCGGCCCGGTTAGCATCGGATTTGGTCAATGTAGTGCCGCCATCCCCCCTTTTCCTCGTCGTCAATGGCGGCTTGGATGGCCAATAAGGCGAGATATGGACCTCCCGGGTCCAGATTTGTTTATTTCCAACGCGGTCGGTGCCCCCTTGGAGGGAATCCCCCATCTTGGTCCCCAGGGTGCTCGGCTTTTGCAACGGCGGCCGTCCTCATTGGTTGGTGGGAAGCCTAGTGCGGTGCTACGCCCGACGCCGCGGCGTCTTTGGCCGCAAGGCTTCTCCCCGACGTAATCTCCTCGTGGCGGTGCTCCCCGAGCGGTGGAGTTCTCGCAAATCGGTGGTGTGTGGCGTCTCTTCTTCTTGTGCTTGTGCGGGGGTCTTGGCCTCTTGGGCTCACGATTTGGCCACAGGCGTGCCGTGGTGAAGCTGTGTGCATGTCCGTGGGCGTCCCCTTTGTTGGATCCAGTGGTTGCGTCTAGATCAGGTGGAGACGTCAAAAGACAAAAAGAAGAAGTAAGGAACGGTTTTATAACACGAATAACTGTCACATAATATTTGAAATGTGAGGTAGGTAAAAATAAACATGGGTGAAACACAAATATTATAATTAGCGTCTAAGATATATAACAAGTGTGAGTCGAAAAGTCTAATTTGTAGTATAAAAATATAATGATCTCCTAATATATAATTTGTCAGATTTAATTCCGTTCTGAAAAAAATATCTGGTTTCTAATTCTTTACTCCCTCTGTCCCGGAATAGTGGTCGCTTTGGAGCTGAACACGCATACCAAAAGCAAGTGGTAAAGACCCCGCTACCCCTATGTTCTCGTGCTCGTCGCTCCTTGAGCCAGTCGTTACTCCTCGGGACATGAGTAGTAGTGGGGACAATGAGGTGACCGATGGATGGCTGCTATAGTATGGCACCTACACGAAAAAACTAAAACGACATGTATTTTGATGCTTTGTTTGAACGCTTAAACGTCAACTATTCTGGGACGGAGGGAGTAAGTATTTATACTTTGTCTCCTTGAGTAGAGAGTGGCATATAGGTAAATCTGGGCAGAGCACACACAAAGGGAGGCGTAATGTCGACTGGGTCAACGCCGCCACCCTTCCTGCCCCTTTCATGAGAAGGTGTCTCGCTCCATTAGCCAATCATTGCATTGCTAGTAGTTATCCAAATCTTTTCAACAAGTCATGCTACCTGTAATGCTGAAATCAAATCTGTCTGCGTGCAGCATGAAGGTGTCCATCTGCTTGATTTTGGGAATTCTTGATAAGTGTGAAATTGTGAACTGAGAGCACTCTGTTGCGTTTTTGGTGTGAGGGGACATAGTTTTGGTATCCATTTTACATGAATAATATTCTTTTGACCATCTTGTCATGAGATGGAGCCCGCCAAAGCCAGTGCGCCAGTGCCAGGCTACCATAGGGGGCACCGACGGAGCCAGAAATTGGTGATTTGGGTATGCCAAATGCATAAAATTTTTGAAGCAAATATGTAATATAATGGACGATAAGTTTTAATGACCATGAATTTATCAAATACATGGTAATAACCAGCAAATTCGAGTTTGAAACTTAAATAATTAAGAAATATTATAAAACAGTAAGAGATACTACACTATAACTCTACGATCTCCTTTGTTGGAAGAGATTAATGATATCATCTTTCACTTGACTAAAGAATTCCCTTTCAATAAAAGTAACCAACCAAATGTTCAAATATTCGTAAGCCTATTTTGTTACTTTGTTTGTTCTTCATATAATTATCACAGAAAAACACTCTTTCTACACTTGCAAAGTGGCTACGGGAAGAATCAGCACTCTTTCTACAGATTGTTCATCTTTTTGTGTGTCCACAAGCTTAACCGAAAGCTCACATAGGTTCTTCAAATTTTTAAATCTGTCATGTCTACGAACGTGAGCAATGTACATATATTAAGCTGCCATGGATGTAGCGTGGGAGCCAGGCAGGGTTCGGTGGTTCCCAGCATGGCATCGTGGGCTGCCAGGGAGGAAGATTGGCCCATTAGCCATATTGGAAACAGGATACATATTAAATATTAGAAAGAGTATAAATACACGTATACATATTAACTTTTTGGTCAAATCTTGGGTATGCCTTGGCATACAGGGCATACCGGGCGCCGTCGTTGATAGGGAGGCACGTGAGGTCAGCTAGCCCAATGCACACTGGTCCATAGCGCGCGCGTTCGCGCGCGAGATCTGGCCGCCCGCAGGTATTCACGCCTGGCGTCGTAAGATTCAGGATTTCAGCAATGCATAACACTTATCTAAACGAATTGGAGCAATGCTTTGTCGACAACGCATTGGATCGACCAGAATTCAGTTTTAAGAAAAGCCAATAGCAAAGGCCTTTGATTAACAAACAGACTTCACGAAAAGAGCAGGTTCAAATGGTTGTCTCGATCTCCACAACAACAGTTCAATGTCTTAGACCGGATACGTTCGGACGGTCCATAAAAAGGTGTGGCCGTAGGGTTGCCGTCGCGCCGTAGCAACACTGCTACTGGATGCCACACACACTCGGGTCTTCTAAATCGAAATGCAAGAGTCATTAAACTACATAGTCATTCCTGCCTATACAACAATATATGCCCTGCATAAATCGTCGGCTTCGTCGGTCAATGGTGTGCAGACGACGGCGGCGGGCTGCAAAAAGCGGCAGTCTTCTCGGGCGGGCGAATGTGCAGCGACTTCGTCCAGCCAAAAAGAGTTGCAAAGTGGTTAAGAGATCTACAGAGAAGTATTTCTATTACACAGATGCAAAGCGCAGGCCACCAGTGTGCGTAGTAAAATGTAGCCTGAAAGAATCCTCACCTTATCTAGCCACTTTTGTGGAGCGAAGCGTAAACCTCGACGAGCCCTCTTGTTCTCGGGAGCTTTAGCCCCGCGAGAACCACTTGTTGCAAATAAGAAAAGAAGCAAGTAGCCATGAGTACAGAGCATTGTGATAGATCTTTGTTCATCAGGGTTCTTCCACCATTAAGCCATGGTTCATGATGTTGATTAAGCAGGACAATAATGAACGGAAAGCAATTCCTTGATTATGGAAGAATTCAAAATAACTCAACTTTGCATCCGTATCATATTCAAAATTCATCACAAAAGATCATTTCAAATAACCATCTACTATTTTATTTTAAAACTATCCACACATCGCATTAGGAAAGACAATGCAAAGTAACCTAGACAGTTGCATGCAACCTACCCCTATGGAATTATATGTGAATGTCACGAAAAAATCTGGTGGGCCAAAAGTTTTACAAATAGCAATCCCGTCATGGTAATTCTGAATCATATAGCGCCACCACCGTATGGGAAGCTGGGAGCACAGTTCTCTTACCAATCTCATTGCCATCCACACATCCACGATCTACAAAGATCAACTATACCTTGGAGATTCTCTACGCGTAACTTGGCCTGATTTTTTATGACATACCAAAGCCTATTCTCATCTATGCATGCACGAGCATCAATTTTGGCCTGGGTAGATAAGGAACCGTAGCATAAAAGGGATTGGGTTGATCCCTTCTATAGTGAAGCTGGTGTCTATAGAAATCTTGCATGGTCATTTTGACACGTGAATTTTTTGTTTTCTTGACCGCGCCCTTGTACTCCACACCAATCTGGAAACCACGTTCACCATAAGGGAATAACAGAGGGTATTGCAAGGCCATGAATGCAGGATGCAAGGAAGAAATGCTGTGTTAGTTCTCCCGGTTCTAGCCTGCACAACTATATCACGCCCGATAGGTATCTAAGGTAAAGTCACCAACCACAAGCGGCGCCCGGTTTGTGCGGTGGAAGGCGAGGTTATGCTTGCATGGGATCCCCTTCCCCAGCGCACCCACAATTCTAACGATGAACTCCTCTTCATCGTCTTGGTCTGCCAATCGGTCTCTCGCTAACCTGAACTCTTTAACCAAAGGGTTCGTTCTGTCCAGCATGTCCATCAACTCTTTGACAATGTTTGGATCTAACGGTTTCGAGGACCGCTCATCTGGATGCAAGGCTCTGATTCTATTGTTCACCTCTTTGGTAGTATCATACACATACAACTGGAGGAATTTTGGGGGCTAGCCACTATCCGGAATTAGGGATCCTATACGATGGTGAACCTGGCCAGATATCTTGAAGACAGGAGGACCACGGCCATTGTTCATGGACCTATCTACGTTCGCACCCATGGAGGTAAAAGCAAACAAGCAATTGTATTGGCAGATATTTTTCATGAACTGTTTGCATCTAGCGTCACCGTCAAATCTAGCCAAAGATGCAATGGGTTCTGGGCGATCTCTAGGACGCGGCAACTCAATCTTCCCACCTCTACAACAGTTGTTATAAACCATGTTACCATCTCTAATGTTGGACTCTGACTTCACACACTCGTTTAGCCATATCATGGCCCCACAGTACCTACACACTCATAGGTTGGGGGGGTCCATAGTCGGGCCTTCGAATACGTGGCTAGCCACCCACCAAGAGGGAAGGAGCAACACAACAAATGAAGGAAACAGAAACAGGCACACGGTCAGGAAACTGTTTTATGTAATAACAATGGAAGAACAGTAGCTAGGACGACTAAACAATAGCAAACCTTTAAGCGCATCTATGTATTCCTGTGTGAATCTACCACAGGCCAGGTCAGGGTTACCGGCAAGCATCCCTAGAGTAAACATAGCATACAGGGAAACCACATGGCTCAAGACAATGTCGGTGAGGGTGCAAAAACAATAAGCATCAGCTAAACAGCTAGGCACCTGCAGCAACCATTTTTTTGATCCGGGTATTTCTTTCGTTTACGCCGGCATTCAGCAGTGAGAGAACAGGCGGTACATACAGCGCACCATCCACTGTAATGAAAACAGGATTAACCATGGACTTTCTAAAGACCTAGCCATATAGTCATTTGTTATTGCCTGACCGAAAAGACATACGTTTTCTCTTACTGGACCTCTGGCTAGGCGGAACAGCGGTGGACCGTGAAGAAGCTATCGACAACGGTAAAAATTCAGTCAATCTATAGCCGGCAAATGAAGAACAGGCAGACCAAAAAGCAATCAGGAAGGCAACATACAAGCTCCTCGGCCAACACCTTGGCTGGAAACCACTGGCCTTGGTGGAGCCATCTGGAAAGCTTAAGAAGCACAGACCAACCGCAGTCAGTTTATTGCTGTATTTTAAAATGTTGCACAGTACAGGACTTTTTTCAGACAAGCATGGTCAAAGAGGAAACTTCTTTGATTAAGCATCTCCTTTTGCAGCAGCTTTCTTTTAGTGCAGTTTTGCCAGTTAACTGCTGATGTAGACTTGGTTGGATTAGAGCATAAACTGCTAGATCAATATATATCTATTTGCTATTGCACTGAATCAAATAAAAATTCCTGGTTCCAAAGCTTTTATTTATGTCTCCAGGCCAGATAGATCTGTGGCACTATTTGGTGAATTTAGTTATAATCCAATACCAAATGGAGGCCAAGCATCCCTTTTGAGGAACAATGGAACGCTTTCCAAGAGCTAATTGTTGAAGGAAAGGTGAGATTTCTATGATTGATATTCTTATTCGAGCAAAGTAGTAACACAAACATTTTTCATGGCATAGGAAAACATAAACATTACACAGTTACTGCCATCATCAGCAGGACCTAACAACATAAGGAAAATCCAAGATTGCAAGTTAAGGGAGATAATGGATTTAAGGAATCAGATATGTAACTGTCATAGGTTTTAGGTTTAGTATTAGTTGTACACCTGTACTTAGATTCCACTCTCCCATCGCATCAGCACTTCAGCTGCCAGCACCCATGGGTGCCCCCCTGCTCTCTGTTTGGCTGGGGCCCTTGTGCAGCCAAGCCCTGTCTCCCTCTCCCCTAATTAAATCTCTGACAGTTACGTATCTGATCTTGACGTGGATGCAGTTTACCAAGTGATAACATGTGCTGGGACAAGCTGTTTTAAAATACTAGTAGGACTCTCCAGCGTTGCTGCGGGAAGTAAGGAGGTTTTGTTAAAGGATTCAATTGTAATCACTAAGAATTTTAAATACAATTAGCTCTTGAGGACAATCACCTTTTGCAGGTGAGAAATGTGTTGTTCATTTTCAGCATCTTTGAATTCAAACTTTGTGGAAGAGTGACTGATAGTTCAGACAGACACGAAGATCATAAATGCATGAAACAGAGAATAAATTCATTGGAATATATATATTTGCTCCTATCATAAGAGTATCAAATACTTGAAGAAATTGTGATGACTTTAATTTGCTCAGTAAATTAGTGCTTCATCTGCACACGCCCTTCAAAAAAAAAAAAAAAAAAAAAAGTTAGCTCTACATATAGTAATTTGTTGTTGGCTTGGCTGAGTCCTGAGCCCCTGATAGCTAGAAATGGCATCACAGCAAAATGGCATCAGACCAGGAGCAACTGCAGCTAGGCCGGGATGCATGTTGCTCAGGCCAATGCATGCAAATCCAGCTACGATGGATGGAGGATCCTTCTCGATCGAACCAAATCCAGATTGGTCAACAGATTCGGCATGAAATGAACTTCACGGTTAGGACGATGGCAGGAGCTTACCAGTAGAAGGCGTCGGTGTTGTGGCTCATGCAGGCGATGATGCCGTTCTCCGGGAAAATCTTGGCGACGGCGGCATCGACCGCCTGGTGGTCCTGCCTCGTGAGCTGCGCGCGACCGCCATGGCCGGCGCCGAGTGTATCCAGGATGCACTGCTAGTCTATTTAATCAGATTGCCTTATTAGATATATATATATATATATCCAAATAATTCCTTCATCCTTACCCTATTGACAATCTGTATGTTTTCCTATCCAACAATCTAACTCGGTGAATCTTTTATGTGACTGAACTGGTCTCTTTTTCCAACCCAAATTCTAGATCAGCCAGCCATTGTCAGCAAAGCTGGTAGATAGAGTACGTTGAGAAATTTGATGGAGAGTGCTGCTCACCATGGTCTCGACATTCATCTCCGTGCACAGCCTGCGTCCGGACATGTTGAATCGGATGCCCGTGGCCCCCTGACGTCCATGCCCATGAGGCGCTTGAGCGCCCGATCATGGAGTCGTTTGCGGACGCCGGCTCGTCCACCTCTAACTGCACCCCTGACACACTGCTGTCTGGCGTCGTGGCCCCAGATCCGGGCCTTGAGCTCCTCGTTCGCCGCTGCAGCTGCTCCCGCGCCCCTCAGCTCGTGGATGTAGATGGCGGTCGCCGCCTGCACGATGGAGTTCTTGTCGCCCGGCGCGGCGAGATCCTCGCCCGGTTCTTCCCCTGCTCCGGCCCATGGCAAGCAAGACCACGCCGCCCGCCCAGCGGAAGCCAGGCGCGCCCGCACGCTCGCTGTCCCGCCAAGAGCCCGGTCGTCGCCGCTTCGCCGTCCACCAGACCTCATCCGCGCCGCCACGAGGTCCTCTCGGCGGCTCCACGCGCGCCGCGGCGCCGCCCTAGCTGTCCTCGCCACGCCGGCGTGCAGCGGCGGCGCTGGCCGGGAAGGAGCTCATGCAGCTCGCCGTCGCCGTTGCTCGTGAGGCCGCCCAGTGCGCGTGGACTCGCGAGGGCCGAGGGCGTCGCAGCACGCACATGAAGGCCGGACGCTGGTCTTGTTCCTCTTGGGCGGCGGCGGCGGCGCGGATCTCGGCCGGCGCTGGGCGAGGCACGCGGGCGGCGCTGTGGACCACCCCTACCTCCCTCTTCCACGGCGCGGCTCAGGTCCAGCTGTGGCGGAGCTGGATCCACACAGTGGCGACTCAAGGCTCCGCCTCGGCTCCGCACAACGCACAGCGGACGGAACGAAGACCATCGCCAAGATCCTCGGGAATTCCCACGTGGATCCGGCGCGGGGTCGAGGCCGGGCGAGGAGTGGCGTGGCGTTTATGGATGCACGATCGGCGGTGGGGGGGAGCGAGGGGGTGGCAGCAGGATTCAAGGCGCCAATTCCACCGAGAAGGGGAAGGGCCGACGACGGACGGGGAAGGTGGGGATGCGGGAATCGGGACCGGCGACGGACGGGAAGGTGGGCATGCGGAAGGAGGGATGACTACGTGGACACTCGCATGTTCGAGAGAATTCCCTTAGTGGGGTTTCCCATATAGAAGGTTTAGATACGTTGCATTGCATCTACATTGATCGCGTCATTATTCTTTATATTGCCGTTGTCGATGCAAAATAAATCACAAAAATGCCTAGGGTTATCAGATTCTTTTCCCCGTCTATTGCTCGATCTATAATCTACCTGCAGTGCATTTTTTTTTTTCTGAACCTAGCCTGACCTCGTTCAAGAACGAAATAAAGCAATCATTCTTTTTTTTTCTTGGCTATGTGTGTTCTGTAAAAACATTTTAGTACAGGCCTATAACATGTCGCAGAATGACACAAGAGAGCTTTTTAGAATTGGGGTACAGATTTGTTGTGCAAATTAGATTCATTCTCTTCTAGGTATGGGTGGAATCATGTTGGGCTTTTGCAATGCCTATTTCTCCTTTTCAGGGTTAAGAGACGAAGCATCAGGACTCGCCTGAGTGTTTATTAGGAGGCGACACTGCTCGAGCATGTATTACTTTTCGTCGCAGGCTCACTATGCTAGATCTGTGTACACTTGGGTGATTTAATGACGATTCAAATGACATTGCTAGGTAGTTCATCTGTTTTTACTATATAAAAACGTCCACAAATAGCCAGTAGTGAACCACTCCTATTTTCCTTTGGTCCAAGCTAAAACACAGATGGAATGGGAGAGTTCAGATTGTTCTCTCCATAAATATTTACAGAACTGCATATATAAATTGCAGGCAGAATCTAGAATGGGTCGGCGTTGGTAACCATACCTGCAAGAGCGAGCTGAATCGGCAAGCCCGCACTGAAATCCTGTCCCCCGGCGCCCCTCCTGTCCCTCGGCGCCGAGCTCCGACGGCGGTGGAACGCAGCAGCTGTTCCTCGCACCGCGTATTCCCACCAGATCTCCTCGGTCCCGTCCAAGACCTACAAAGAAGCGCACGGCGTTCGATGCGGAGGGAGGAGCATTAGGCTTGGGCCTCTGAGCAACGGAACTGAGGAAGGGGAGGCGGCATGAGCAGGTAGGCGCCATGGAAGCTCACCTCACAGAAATGGCGAGACGGCAGGGAGTCTGAACGGAGGGGGCAGCAATCCCTTTTATGCCGCCGTTCCCCTTGGCACCGCTGTAGTTGCGGGGGCAGCGCCTAACCAGGAGGAGTCCCCGACACCTAGGCCCGGTCATCTATGGGGCCACCCGGCCAGCGGCACGTAGGACCGTGCAGCCTGTTGGCCTGTGCACCGGACTCCACCGTGGTAACGGGCAGGAGTACCGGACAACGCACGCCGTGGAGGCTATGAGACAGGGGGCACACGCGATCGGGCTGACCATGGGCCCCCACGGAGCCTCGGCCAATCACGGTAGACAACGTCCCTACCGGGTCAGCGTGGAGCAGGGAGCGCCCATTCTTTCACAACGAGCGCCCATTCCTTCGCGAGACGGAAAAGCGCCGCTTCAACATGACAGCAGCTTCGGTCGGTCGCTGGACGTGTTGGAGAAGCGTGTGGTCGCTGACCGCGGCCCCGTTGTAACGTAAGCCAATGGTAGTTAGACAACAGCCACAGCAGCGTCGGCGTGGAAGGAGGGCAGCGTCCAATCCCGCACTGTCGTGAAAACAACTCGCCGCCCAACGGATGACGCCGATAGATGGACCCGAGCAGCGGCGGCCCCACTCATTCAGTGTCTCCTAACACACCACGATCAGTCGGGGTAATCCGTTGACACGTAGAGACCGAACGGTGGCCCCATCCAAACGCCCAATGAGCCCTAGACAACGGCCTTGGTGTGCAGCGCCTAACCCGGGAGGGCACAGATAGCTCGCCGCTTGACATGCAAAAGGCCGATGCTAGGCCCCACAGCACGGCAGCCAATCGAGGACGGACAACGACCGGACCGCGCGGCGCAACGCACGTCTGGAACCCAGTAGGAGAGAAGTCGGGGAGAGAGGGAGGTGGGGCCAAGGGGACTCGCAGGCCGTACACGATGGCAACGCTCTGATGTCCGTTGAACTCAAAATCCAACGGCTTTCGCTTCGCGTCGACGTGTCCATGCTGTGGCCGGGTTGTGGCCTGGTAGTCTCATCTCTCTACATGTGCGGATACAGGAGGTGATGCTGCTGTTGCTAAAACAAAAAAGCGAGGCTGCTTCTTAGGCTCAAAAGGCTATGATAGCCCCTTTAGAAAGTACTCCCTCCCTCCGTCTCATTGAAAATGTCATCCGGGAAGTGTCCGTATGAGGGGGTATGTTTCAAACAACACTGAGTACTTATACATCCTTGCTTGACTAGAAAGCCTATCAGATTATTTGAGAACATAGTAATTTTTTTTGTTCAATCTTTTTGGTCATTTTTGTGCCAAAATAACCATTACTTTGATTAGATCTACACCTGTATGAACATTTAATCTTATCTTATCTTATCTTGTACTCCTATAAAGTCCCACTAACTATTTTTTTCAACATGCAAGCTATCTAACTAGACAATCCACTATGACATACAATTAACATCCACTAATCAAAACTTCATCACCTATTTATCTCAATATGCAAGTTGTCTAATTTGGCAATGCACTACCATATACAATAAAATCCACTAGCACATGCATCTTACAAATAAGATAAGATACATTTTATATATTTTTAATTTCTCTATATATTGTGTGCACATTTCTATACAGTAGTGACCCATGCAAGCCCTATGGCAACGCGTGGGTCATCTCCTAACTTTTTTAGCAGTTAGCATTTTATCCCATTTATATTCCACCTCATACTGGCGGCATTCTACAAGGAATCCTCCTAGTTATATAGGTTAAAGTGGCTTCAAATGAGAAGTGATGAACTATACAACACTACATATCTCATCTGGCTATATATTTTCTAACAAACCAGCACTGGTGGTGCCAATTTATAGCGAACAGAGTGAAAAGGCACCAAAAGAGGCCAACAAACACTACTAGAATTGACGAGTTTTCGCTAGTTTTTTTTTTTTTTTCCCTACCGTTCTATAAGCACCCAAGGGAATGTATAAGCACCCAAGGGAATGATAGGATTCCCTAGAGATAGGTGGCAAAACCTAGGGAAACTACTCTTTCCCTACCAAACTCGTTTAATTTACTAGCCACCAATAGTGTCCAACGAAGAGAATAGATATAAAATTTCTTTAATTTAAAACAAATGTTACTAGCCATTGATGGTGTCCAATGAAATCAACGAGAGAAAAAAAGTTAAAAGGTTTCCCTCAAAAAATCAATAAAAAAGAGAAAAATGAAAAAAAAATAAATTTCAAATCAAAGAAAGTGAAAAAGTTCAGCCCACAAGAGCCGTGCGCTTTTCCGCTGTGACCTTTTGCTTCCGTGTCTTATTTTCTTAGGAAACGTTGAACCCAAACCCCTAATTTCCAGATCTCTACAGTTCACATCTCCACGCCACCCAGGCCGCCGGCCTCCGACCTCCGATCTTCGACCTCCGTGCCACGCCGCCACACCTGTTCTGACGCGGGCTGCTACCACTCCCTCCGTCCTTGCAAATTTTTGTGGTAGGGATATCCATCATCTGGAAGAACATTGATAAGAAATCAAAAGTGACTACAAAACCACTCCCTATTGTATAATGTTAAAGATTAGAAGACATTGATGAGCATCTCTAACAAATTTTTGGTGGTAGCCTGGTAGGGATATCCATCATCTAGAAGAACATTGTCATGTCAGGGTATATATCCAACCCACCCGTAAACCATATAGCAATTATCCATTGTTCACATCTCATCCGGAGATATCTATCTGACCAAACACACTTTTACGGTCTTCCATAGTCAAACACACTTTTACGGTCTCCCATAGTCAACTAGAAGGTCATCCATGACTCATGAAATATCTCATTTTTGTTGGAACAAAGATTAGGTATAAGTTGCAAATTATGGATATGCGACCTAAATAGTGATATTTTCTAAAACTTGGTTAGCATGGGGACGCTCGGTCATATCAAAGTGGTGTGAGGGTTTTTCGGTGTCATGGCAAAGGTCTATCGTTTTCCTATAGTAGCAAATTCCATTTCCATCTATGCTCATATGAAAAAGATGATTTTTTTTTTCAAAAACAAGCTATGAATAGAAGGAATAAATTAACCCCGCTCTAAGTGCGTGATTAATGTATAGATCGGCCACTCATAGGCCACAGGGTGGTTACAGGTTAGTGTAACAGATTGCCGTGTCAGTTATAGACTAGTAAGGATCACCCATTGGTTGGACGATACATTTCCTATTTGTAACGCCGCATATACTTTTGCTATTTTCTAAAAAATATACTTTTTTTTTTGAGAATGACACAGTACAACGCAGACAACACGCACGCACACTCACCCCTATAAACACACGCACGCAAACCCTACCCCTATCTTTTGATAAACTCATTTTTTGTCAAGAAAATTAATATGTAAAAAACCATTGTAATCGCCTATGCAAGCCTAACTGTTCACCCAGGTTAATGGCCCATCTAGTTGTCGAGATCCATGCTCGCGCATTGCAGTTCTCGTCTGACCATGGGCTATTTATTTCTACTTAATGGTCTCCCTTGTTTTGGCCCATTGGGATAAAGAAGTTGTTGGATTGGTCTGGTCTACTGGGCTTAGTTTTCTATTTTAGCCTACCTAGAGGTTCGGGCCTAAGTTTTTTTTTTTTTTTTTGTAGTCTTTCGTCTATTGGGTTGCTGCGTGTGCCCATGTTGCAAATGAGGCAATGCAGTAAAAAAAAAAAAAAAAAAAAAAGAACCAGCTAATTTCATTTAATTCATATAAGTTATCTATAGTGTAACTGTGCAAGGCTATGCACTTGCCATTTCGTGTCGCATGCATCGACACCTCGCACAGCTCTGATCCACCCGATCGGTTGGAGATAATGGAGACAGAACTCGACATGCCCTGCTCTTTCAACAGAAGCTTCAGCAGGTTTGACTCCTAGAATTGTCAAGCTTGTCTCCTTGAGGCAGGGTGAGGTGAAAACAAGTCTTCCAGTTTTGTTTGAACAATGTATTCAAACTCTAGGATTGAGCCCTGTCTGAAGGGTGGTTTTTTTTTTTTTTTTTTTTTTTTTTTTTTGAGCTGATCTCTAGTTTGTCCTTTTCTTTCTGTTCTGTTTACTCGGTCTTGTAAACTTTCTTCATTACTTATGGGCTGTGGCCACTCGAGATTCTTTTTAAGGGGCATGTACAAGGGGTCTTTTGTTCTGTCTCTAAACCGTTGTTTTTTCAAAAAAAAAAAAAAAAAAAACTGTCAATGCTTAGAGACAACGTCTCTTCGTGAAAGGACGACCTGAGCTTGTGCTCCAATGTTTAGTGACGACTTCGTCTTGCGTTGTACAAGAGATGTCGTCTTGAAGCGTCTTCTCCACCAATCCAGTGTACGCATACATTAAATAGTTTAGAGACAGTGTCTCGTCTATAGGTTGTATGACCTGTCGTTATACATGTCTGAATGATAAATTCGAGGCCCGTAAAAGAGCAGTGGCGGAGCTGAGGAGGGGCCGGTGGGGCCATGGCCTCCTCCAACAAAAAAATGATTAACTAGTAATTTTTTTGAGACGATGCAGTAATTTTTTTCCCAATGGACAGTCACGATCGATAGGTTTGAGGCTTCCTACGTTCCTGCGTTGGCCCATAGCTAGTAACGATACTTGGCCCATGAACATTGGACAGTCACGATCGGATCTAGGCTTCCTGCCTTCGTGCCTTGGCCCATGGCTAGTAATGCAACGTCGGCGGCCGGTCATCCATCGTGTAGACAGGAGATGTGTATGCGTACGTAGCGATGTTTGGTTCCCTTTCCCTGGTTCCGCCACCTCCGCAGTCCGCAGGACGCCAGGACGGCACCAAGAAGATCCAACTCCACTCCACAGGACGGCAACAAGCAGATCGAACTCCGCTCCTGGCCTTTTGAAGGCGACGCCGCCGTGAAGCTGTCCGTGATGTCCGTCCAGGTCCAACACGAGCCGATCAGCGATCAACATCAGCCGATGACTCCCCAATTATATTTCTTCTTGAATTGACGTAGTGTATGCGGTCAGTGAAATTTTTTTTCCCCCCTTTATTTGCTCGCCAGCTCCGCCACTGGTAAAGAGGACCTCGTGTGTGGGTTGTAGATGCCTAAAAAATAACAACCATGAGGCCATCTGTCTGACAGAGTGTCACCGCCAAGCATCGCTCAAGACAAAAAAGCACTCATTTTCCATGGGCTTCCCGAGAAACTGCTGCCGGCAATTATGTATTAAAATATATAAATATTTATGTTACGTAATTAGTATCATCGAAAGATCTTTTAATCTAGTTTTTTTAATAAATTTATTTGAAGATATAAATGTTACATGTATTTTATACAAATTGAGTCAAACTTGTGGCGCGAAAACCAACGACGACGGTCAATTAGGGACGAAGAGAGTATCTATCAATGACACTGTCTTCGCGAGGAGAGACAGATTCCTTGCCTTCGGTAGGTGAGCCTGGAATCTCTAACCATGTCAGTACCTCAAAGAAACTTTCAAACTATGTAGGCCCTACTGATGATGGCGATAGTGTCTTCTGATGATTCAGACAGTTAGAGAGGGTCGGCTAGCGATGCAAAAGCTTGTAACTATGGGAAACGTGTCGGTCATATTCATTTATGTCTACAAATAAATTTATTAAAAATTAGACTAAAAATCTTTTCTGATGATACTAATTATTTAGTATAAATATTTATATATTTTAATAGATAATTACTGGTAGTTTGAAAACGTTGAGTTCTTGAGAAGCGAGAATTGCATGTTTTTTCAAACGGAGAGAGTAGTATGGATTTTTAGGCGGAAAAACTTTATTTTCATTCTATGAAAATTTGTTGAAGTATGGACTTAGTCCTTGAACTCCATACACAGCTCTCCAACTATCAAAACCAAACAACTTTAGCATTTGGTTGATTTTTGTAGGATTTTTTTGTGTATATTTTTTTCCAAAAACAATACCTTTTAAACTCTAAACCCAAAACATAAATATAAAATTGGTACCAACATTTCTAAGAAATATATTCTATCTATTTAAATACATTATTTCTAAATTTTAAAAATTAAAATGTTATTTTTAGAAAACATTTCTATTTATTTGAAGTTATCATATTTGGAAATTTAAATTTTCGTATTGTTTTTAGCCAGAAATAGCCACTTTATAGTTGATGAACTTTTTCATTTGAAATTATTGGATATGTATTTACTCCCTCGGTCCCAAAAAACATGCAAATATGGGAAGCGTGTGAGTCAAACTTTCTCAACTTTGACTACGTTTAGTGCAACATTTATACGTTAAAATAAATTTATTAAAAACTAGACTTAAAGATCTTTCCAATGATACTAATTAATTAGTATAAATATTTATATATTTTAATATATAATTGCTGGCAGTTTGAAAATGTTAACTTCTTGGGAAACGAGAATTGCATGTTTTTCGGACCGGAGGGAGTACATTCATACAATCCTAATGTTCATAACATACCCAAATTTAATATATAGTACGTCTTTGAAGCCAAATCCAAGATTTTTTTTGTCTCGAATACGTAGAAGATTTACATATCATTACAATCTTAGTACTAAAAAGAAGGAAAAGCAATCGTCCACCGAGGCGGACTCACCCCGCCTCCACGTGAAACACCACCCCGGCTAAAAATAGGATTTTTCACCCCAAAATGAACACCCCGCCCGGCTCTAATCACCCCTCCCCGTGATTAAAGGCGCAAATCAAGTATACCAACCGCTGCATGCCACACACGCCACTAAAAATTGGAGTTCAATTCTTTGATATTAAATCAGTAATATCACCCCACAAAATAGCACCTATAATTGCGATTGGTATGTTTTCTAGATAGATTTATAAATATGGGTTTATATTAAATGCAAACTTTTGTGTTCACTTTGCAAAATGCTTTTGCCTTTTTCTTTTTTCAGATTATTACTGCTTTTAAAATCTAAACATGTATTTTTATGATTTTTTTCTTGCTCTGTTACAACACATGGTAAGAGTAATTTGTATCTAACCGAGCAGTTTCATAACCACATGACATATGCTTTTAGCTAACTGTGTAGTCACTACTGCACTTAGCCTCGTGTTGCACGATATGATAACTTTTTTTTTTTTTTCTATATCATTTCGGGATAATTTGCACCATGAGTATGTGGGATGACTGGCTTCAACTTAAATAGCTTGAAGATGATACCTAATAATCGTATTTCCATTACTCTCCCCTTCAAATTTGTGAGCTTGTTCCAAATGCGTGATGTTCATAAACCATATTTATTGTTTCACCATGAGAACCCCACTAATTACATGGCATTTAGTCTGAGTTTAGCCCTAAAATGGTGGGCATAAGAGAGGGATTTTTGGCTTTTCACTTCACTCAAAGATCAAGTGCACTGAGGGCAGTCAGAGGAACTATTTTTTTAAAAAATTGATGGCAGCCTTCCCTCACTTTGTGACACGATGATCACCTTGACTATGCTATGTCGAAATATTTGCAATATCATCTGCACTTTATGACAACATGTTTTGTGTTGACAGGCAACAACTCGGTGCAATGCCACCTTTGTCTCCACTGTGGAGGGTGCTAACCGAAGAGACAGTAACAGAGGTGGCGAAGGACATAGTTGGCGATATTGCCCTTGCTAGCTTTTCCCTTGTGAGTTGTACTCCCATCACTCCATGTGAAGTATTTGTACGAGATGGGATAGGAGCATGTGTTCTTGTCCCCGTATAAGACCTGCGATGGGAGGATGCTTGTACCACCTGTTTTCTATTAACTTAATTTTTAATGCAATGCATGTGACCTGAAAAAAAGTGATAGCCTTGTATTGCTTGCTAGCTTCCAATATCTATAATAGTGAACTGATCAACAAAGCACCTATGAACTCTGAACCTTTGTTGGCTTTGCATGGGGCAAATACATGTGCACTCTAAGCTTTGGGTTAAAATGCTTTTTTTGTAAGGTTTTTATGCAACTTCAGATTGGAGTGTTGTTGACCTTATTTCGCAACAGAAAATTCTAAACAACTTCAGTGTTCGGTACTTAAGTTTGTTTTCATGATCGAACCATTTGTTGACAGAGGGATTTATTATATGGCCAGAACATATTGAAGCCCAAAGAAAATGAGAATTGTTGATCACGGAGGAAGGAAAAAAGTGAATGACATTTTTTCACGGTGCAACGCACGGGCATTTACCTAGTTAAGGTATAAAAGTTTAATATACAAACGACGTGCTGCTAACGAGCATACTAATAGTAGGTTGAATCGTCCTATCTAACTTTAAGTTTCGGTATTATTAGGACACTTCACAATGCAGACTCTACCATAGAGTCTAAAACTATTTATTATCTAGGGTAACGTGGACTTGGAGTCCAAATAAGACTTGAGTCTTATTTTTTCTTCCTCTCTCTTTTATAAATATACTGTCACATCAGCGCCACATCAACAAAGTGCAATAAATATGATGATAATAAATAAGATTAGACTCTATGATAGAGTCTGCACTGTGAGTGCTCTTACACAAATAGTAGACAAATCGAGATCGGAGATGCCGACAACAACCCAACGACCTAGGAAGTTGCCTTCCGCTGATGCCACTGCTCATGATAATGACTCGACTAATTCTGTTCACCGGTCTTGTCGGTGAAGCACATGTTACAGCTAATCACATTTTTGTCAGAACAAAAATGGTTACTTTTTTCAATCACGGAGGTCAACTCTGCCCTGAGTCCCTGACGCCAAGCTTGCACCAGAGCTTATTGTTGCGAGTCCGTGCAGAGAGCCTGAGACAGAGGCACAGAGCACGGCCGGTCAAAGCCTGAAAAGAGGAAGGGGAAAAGCTGCTCGCCGTCGGCAACACGACGGGTCTGTCAAGGCGGCGGCCGGCGGGCGCTAGCTGGGGCGGCCATCGGCGAGGTACCCGGCCGGCCACGGCCAGTTGGGTGCTGTCCATCACAGGTACGCTTTACCCGCTCTCTTTAGCCTTTTCTCAGATGCAAAAGCCAAAAACCCATTTCGTGTGATCTTTTTGAGCTTTTCCAACCATCAATTTTGTGCATCTAGGTGAATTGTACATGCATTTGGGCAAGCAGATGAGGGTTGCGGTGTGACTGTGTGTTTGGATATTATTTTTATTCATGTATTGAAATTAGAACCTTCTGTGGATTAATATATTGGTTTGGAATTTGAGATTCTATAATTTTTTAAAGTTTACATATAAGTTTATCTCAAATTCGTAGGATGGAATATAAAAATATGGATTCTGTCGATCACCATACTATATTTGTGCTCTCAAACTTAATTAGTGTTCTAGAAATTATATAGCCTATCTTAAATATATGCCAAAACTACAATTTAGGTTTCCTAAATACCTTCATACGCACGCGCAGGCTGCAGCCGTGCGGCACGCACACTTGCACCACCATTGGATCAATCCTGCAACAACCCCACTTGCATCTAGAGACCCGTCCTTTCCTCTCCGCACTCACCCCCCGTAACGGAGGCGTTGTCTTCCACCTCCGCCCGCGTCGTAGGAGGCCACGCCTGCCACCATCTCTTCCTCTCCAACCGCGCCCCCACTACCACTGGAGGCCATGCCTACGCCGTGCCCCCCCACCTCCTCCTCCTCCAACCCCGCGTTCCCACCGCCACCCCTACTCGCGAACATGGTGGATCTGCCGGCGGCGGCGGTTGATTTGCCGGAACCGGTGGTGGAGGTGGTGGATCCGCCGGATCCGGTGGTGCTGGGGCATGTAGGCCTCCTCCTCTCTCTTTTGCTCTCTCTTCCTGGACTGGGCTAGGGTTCCGGCGAGGGAACCCCTTCTTCTCCAACTCCGGTGGGGTATGGATGGTTGGCCGGCTGGGGGCGGTAGGTAGGACAGGCGATGGGCATGGTGGATGGGCGGCTTAGAGTGCGGTTGGCGGTGTAGGGCGGGGGAAGCTCGCGGACATGGAGAAGATGATGGTGGCGAGCTTGTCGGAGCTGGAGAGAAGATGACAGCGATGAGGAGGAGGGCAAGAGGGCGGCCGCCATGGGCACTAGGGTTTGCCGGAGCTCGACGAACCCTAGCGCCCGTGGCGGGGTGGTGGCCGGGCGGGGGCGAGGGTGCCCGAGTTGGTGAAGAAGCTTGTTGCGTGTGTGTCTGCGAGGTGTGCAGGCCAGACATGGAAATCCTGCACGCGCAGGCTGTAGCAACGCCCTTTAGGCTTATTATTATTATAACGAATTCAACTCTATAATTGAATTCGTTATAATAATAGTAACGAATTGGCTTGTAGTCCAATGGTAGGGCGGTCCAGTGGGGACGCTACCCACCGGGGTTCAAATTCTGGTGCTCGCACCTTTTCCCGGGATTTTTCTAGGATTTACCGGCGTTATGCATTCAGTGGGTAGCGACGTTCCGTCGACGACGAGGCGCCAATGGTGACTTCGGGAATCTCCGTGATCTGCCACGTGCTCATATGAGTAGGGTTTGCGTACGTGTATTCATAGGTATGAGTATACGTGCGGGTTGAGTGTCTGCGTTGTACTGTGTAATTCTTAAAAAAAAATTCAATTCCATAAAATCAAACGGAGCCATAGAGGAAGCGGAAAGGTCCTACGTGCCTACTATGCTCCAAAATTTCTTGTGAATTGTATCCATTAATTAGTTCTCTCCATCTTTTGGACGTTCCTCGTCGGGTGAGGTATACATGTTCACTTGTTTTCTCTAACTTGTTATATTAGAACTAATTTGGCCTTATATATAGGATCTTGATTCACCTAGTTCAACATTATTAGAAAACGGGCTAGGATTTCTTTAGTTATACCTTTAGACAAGATGCCCGTAGGGCTGCTGAAGTTCTCGTGCATGCTCCGGCTGCAGGCACATGACATCGATCAGCATCAAACTCTCTCTGCAGTGATCGTCGGTGGTGTGGACACTGGCACAAAGGTGGCCGGCGGGCTTGGTAGTCTTCAGCGCCGGTTCCGAGTTTATCTTAATCGGTAGGTCTTGGTTTATAATTAAAACTAGAAGGATTCTCCGCACGCTAAATGAATATTAATTGTTTATGATAATGCATTGCTTGCATGTTAAGAGAAATAGTTTAGTGGAGTTAGATATATTATAGTAGTAGTAGATTAATTCTCGTCACTCTGATAACACAGGTGACTAAGCTTGGTGTGCCCTGGGACTAGACCCATCAGTCATTATTGGGCCCACCGGTCATGGGCCTAGATTAGGAGAGTGTAGGAGTAGATATCTTGTTAATGAATTCTCCGCGCGTTGTTACGGGAATGATGATGTTATAGAAAGAACTTTATATGAAGAAAAAAAAATTCGCGAATCGACCATTTGGAACGTGTGAATGTAAAAAAAACATAAATTTCAGAGAGAAAAGGGTGTTTCAACGATCATAAAAAAATATACAACTTGTAAAGATGATGAGGTTATGATCTTACAACTAAAGAACAAATTATTATACAAAAATAAACAATAGTATATAGAGGAAACAACATGAGCTTATCTGGTTTTTTAGTGCCTGCCTCTCTCCCTCATCACCTCTGATCCCAAGTCTCAACAGTACAACAGCAAGCTGCCTGTCCTGCTGCCATTGTCTCAGACGCCACCGTCTAGTGGTTGATATGTCGCGGTAGCACAAAAAAAAAGAATGGTCAAGTATAATTCCTGGAAAATTTCAAATAAAGACAGACCAACTTCTTGACCTGCTCCGGAATTCAAGCTTACAACTAAAAACATAGTAGTAGTTTTCCTCCTTCAGGCTAGCAACAAAAGCCATCGTCACTCTATTCCATCTGAGAAAGCCATCCCAAAAGCTATAGGGAATGGAAATATAACATGAAATGTAACAGACATTGTTGCATGATAATTGTAGCAATGCACTGATGGAAACATTTCTACAATCTGAATGGAAAAAAAACATCAAATGGCAGCAACATATTAGTAATTCTTTGCCAAAGTTTAAATTCGACAAATACGTGCTGGAACGTCATTATTGTTGGAATACTGCTCCAATCTTTAAAGTGAGACCATGGAGTATGGTTCATGTGATCAACGTGGACAAATAAGTAATGATATAACAATTATCAGACTACATATCAATGCTAGATGACCCTAGAGGAAGATACGTATAGGGGACATAGAAATAAAAGGAAAAAAGAGAAGGGATTGATTTGCATATGACCTGAACACACAAAAGTTAAGTAAACTTCATTCCAGACTTCCTGTGGTTGTAGTTAGTGATCCCATAGCAAACTTTCCCTGCGGCATAACAACCAAACCAAAAATGTCCATTTATTTTGCATAAAGAAAAATCAGTAGGTAACATGTTTTTGTTCTTGCATAAAGAGTACCTTATGGCTTATGAAAAGAACACAACTTGCTGCTAGTTTAACTTCTAAGAGGAACAATTTTGTTAGAAGATGCAAGGTTAACACATTTCTGTTAAGTTCAATAGGAGCCCTGTGTCGAGCAGTAAACTCTGGTGCTTACCTTGACCGAAGTTATTTTTATGCTGCAAACCACCCATTCCCTGCAACACATGGAAGTTTAACCAAAGATCAACATGGTACCAAATATTGGATCAAACATGCGTGCTGATGGCAAATAAAAGTTGCTATACATTTCCTACCTTCTCTCATTTCCTGCAACAGTACTTAGTCTAGAGAAAGCCAGAAAGGCATGCCATTTTCCATTAACTTGCGAGTATTTACCAATAATCACTATAAAATCCAGAACATGAGTACTTGTCAGAAAACATTCAAGCATTGAATGCCACTAAAAAAATCCGAGGATAGCTGATTCTATTCACATACATCCTATTTAAAATGATCAGATATTGGGAAAATTTGTGTAAGTGAGCACAAAACCAATCAGGTGATCAGGTCAACTAAGGACAACAGATTCTATTCACAGATATCCTATTAAAAACGATTAGAAAATAACATATGGTAAACAGCTGAAAGGCAAACTAATCAAATATAACTGAAGGCAGTTGGCCATCAAGAAAGGGCTATCAGGACATCACGAGATCAATGTAGCTTTCAGGTACTAAATCAGAACAGTATATGTCACCAGGAAACAAATCAGAACAGTATGGGACACAATCAGGAGTATGTCCATCAGAGGAACTGGAATCAATTAAAAGGGCCGTCATAGAGTAGACAAGCTAAATATTTAGAAATTTCTCCCACTGATGCGACTTCAAATAGGACACAATCAGGAGTATGTCCATCAGTGGTGCACCTTGGCGTACAACTTTGGGAGGACGTACCCTGAGCTACAGAACAGGTTTACCCTCGTCAAATTTGAAGTCGCATCAGAGGGAGAAATTTGAGGAGATCAGTGTATCAGGAGATTCAGGACATTAGAGGATTTCACTTTAGTAATGAGCAACATAAGAGAAATTTTCTGCTACAAACCTTGGATACCCAAGCTGAGAAAGCCAAAGCTGAAGGGCCTCAGTATACCAATAATAAAACAAAATACCAACGTGTTTTCCATTCCATACCAGATTAGACACAAGTCACTTGTTCTGTTGCACCTCTTCCGCCAAAAAAACCCACGGCCAATGGGACTGTAGGAAACAATTCCAATGCCCAGTTCTCTGCAGGGAGCCCACACACAGTAGAACAAATCTCATTGTTGCATGATTGATAGAGTTAATCAATGAGATGTCGTTGAATGCAATGTTAATTTTGTGATGAAGTCGATCACCTGCATAGTGGCACTATCTCAGGCTCGATATCACGAGGCCAGAGAGACCATTCCATCTGCACCACGGAGATTGGGTGCACGGCATGTGCTCGCCGGATCGTGTCAGTGCTCGCCTCGACAGACCAATGTACCTGACCTTCCCCTCCTCCACCATTGAGCTCACCAATCTGCATGCACCAATATTCGGGCATGTGCGCATTCATTCGGGCAATAACAGATGCATGAGATGAGACCCACGTTTTAAATAGCGCGCTATAGCGGCGCGGAGCAACTCACGCGAAGCTATCACACTTTTCCGCGCTATTCACGCTATTTGAGCTGTAGCGCGCTATAGCGGCCGCTATTCGCGCTATAGCGCCGCTATTCGTGCCGCTATTCGCGCTATAGCGCCGCTATTTGCCGCTATTCGCGCTATAGCGCCGCTATTCACGCTATAGCAGCGGCAGTAGCCTGGCGCTACTGCGCGTAGCTGCCGCTATAGTGCCCAATAGCGCCCAGAAAGGCTTGACGCTATTTTTCATAGCCCGCTATTTAAAACATGGGATGAGACCGATCTGGATGAATAGATAGATTTACCATCATGGACGCACGCTTCCTGGACGTCCCTGATGGCTGCCTACTCCATGATGTTCCTCACCTGAAACCTCTTGATTGCCTTGTCCCGTGACGGGCATAAAAAAGAAAAGTGATGAAACCATGAACGAATCGAAAAATTCCATCACAATGGTAAATGAAAAGAAAAGGCAAAGCAACTTTTGGAGGCCTCTACGCACCTTGGGACAACACTTGGCGCAGTTAGAGCAGCGGATGTACTTGACGTCACCGCGACCATGCTTGTTGCGTCCGCCGTTGCGGCGCTTGAAGGTCTGCGGAGAGAGCAAGGAGATCACCGTAACCAACGAACGGCGCGCAGCTCCCTAATCTTGCGTACATCCCAATCCGGGCGAACCTTCATTCCACTCCACCCATCAGCCCAGTCGCGGGGCGGTGGCCGAAGCCCCCGGGCGTCGGCAGCGCGCCCAGGAGAAGAGAGAGAGCATCGAGCCGGGCGAGGCGGACGAAGGTCGGGATCACGGAGGCGGTGGGCCGCGGATTCGAGGGCTTCGGAGTGGGGTGGGGGATTGGGATGAGCAGGCAAAAGAAAAGTGTGAAAGTGGAGCAAGAACCTCGAGGGAGCAACCGATTCCTCTCTCACCTTGGACAGGGACAGCGTGGGGATGGAGATAGGCGAGGGGTGGCGGCGGGGAGGCGAGGAGGGAGTGGGGATGCGAGGGGCGCTGGTGGGGAGGCGAGGGCGGCGTCGAGGCCGTGTAGGGAAGGGAGAAGGACCACCATCTTCATTGCGGATGGGGAAACGCCAGAGAATTAGGCGGAGCCAAGGAAGGAGAAGAGGCCGCAAGGCTTTCGCCGTTGTCCATCGGGAAACAAAGAGAAAAACGACGCGAAAATGGCAGCGCAAAAGGCCGCGCTCGAACGTAGGCCAGATTGGAATGAAGTGGACCAACCACATCGCAGAGAACTCCCCTAGTGGGGATCTTCTTTATAGGGGTTATAGATAGATGAACTACGGGTAGAACCATATAAGTTCAACCTCGTTGAGGTGGCACAACCTATAGGAGCCCGGTCTGGTGATTTCTTTACGATGAACGACCCTCCAAGTGCGAAGAGAGCTTATGCATCTGTCTTTTGCTTCCTTCGAGAACGAGAGGTCGCCAACCGCGAAGGATCACTCCTTGATGTTGCGGTTGTAGTATCGGTGCATGTTGATGCACCTAATGTCATCACTAGGAATGGTGTTAATCTCACTCCTAACAATGATGCTATAGATGATTGTAAGTGTATCATAATATTACTACCAAGAGCGGAGTTAATCTTACTCATGGTATGATAGAGGTTCACCACACTCTATAGCATCACTTTAATACTAGGTTGTCATCCCAACAGTAATGCTAGGAAATGCGAGTATGATATTCTTTAATATGCCACTTGGTTCTTTGAAATAATAATATGAAGATGATATCCGCAAGCGCGTAGATAGAAATACCATTGTAGCATTTCTTCGGGAGTAAGGTATTATTTTTTATATTTTACCATAGGAAAGGGGTAGCTATCGATAAATTGATTGATCTCACATGCAATGTGGTAATGTAGAGTAAACCATATCAAATCTAACTACTCTCAATTGGGATAAGTCATATGATAAAATAATGATAAATGTCTAGTCAAAGATTATGGTATGCTACTAGAATATATCATAAAACCAATACTAGATGGTGTAGGTAGAGTAGAGTTCCTAAGTTATCCTTAATCACATGTCAGTACAGACTACATACAAATATTAGTGTAGTACACCTAGCAATCATGACAAGAGAGTAATGTATCTACACATAGTGAACATTACTAAGGAAGAACAAGAACAAAGCAATTCTACCTGAGTTATAAAGCTCAACTTCCCCTACATTCAAGGAGTAGACTACAAAGGACTCACTGGAGGTGTCACATCCACGATCTACTACACAACCTAGAATGTAGTGCAATTGTCATAGGCAAACATTGTATAAGAACCATGCTACACATTGTCGACCACTCATCCAAAGTACATCTAAGTGAGCGTTATACGACTCTATACTTGAATATAAAGAAAATCTAGCTATACTAAGCATATAACATTAATAAACATTGAAACATATAAGTATGAATATAATCATTATGTAGAATAAAGTCATAACAATTATTGCTAACAAAATACTTAGGAATAGATACAAGAGATCGAGTAGCTGCAAGAAGCTCGGCCTCCGCAACTTCTAGATGATCAGGAATTCAAGACTACCTTGCCTTCCTCTAGAACTAGCTTAGATAGCTAATGCTCTAATTATGGTGGAACTCTAGGGCTTGGGATCTTGATGACTTGATGATCAAAGGAATTGTGTATCAGGATTATGTGCCAGGGGTCAGGGGGTCCTGGTATATAGTCCCCACGGATGCACCAGAGCCCTTGGATCAAACCAACCTTAATCATTGGCTAAGATGTGTAAAGCCCCCATTTTAATGGGTTCTCAATCTCACGTATTTGTGCCGGGATCATGCTACAAATACGTTTTAATGATTCATAGAATTTGGTACACAGATTTATAGGAAATTCCGAGCTTCATTAATATAGGGTATAAGGTCTTACAATGGTGACTAGGGTAATCACAAATCTGGGTTACATTTATCGAGTGGCCAACCGTGAAGTGGTGGTATGTCTTATGAGCCGGTCTATGTGAGTATTAGACCGTATGGGCACTACTTCCTATTCCACATGCAAACTTGATCCAAGATGCATGAACACTAGGTTTACTGTTTTTCTCCTACTTGAACGTCTTGCAGACTCCTATGAAACACTGGTCCTTTACCTTACTGGTGGTTTACCTTCTGAGGTGTCGATGTCTATAAAAAAATAAAGGGGTGAGTACAAAAGTACTCAACAAGTCCAAACTAGGGGTGTATGTAATTAGTGAATATTGCAAACTGGTGGGAGTATAGATCGAAGATCATCTTCCGACAAAGCGGCGGTGGAGTTAATGAGCCAAAAGGGATGATCCATCGGGATGTCATGGAGAGGAGCTATATTGGGAGCAAGGCAAAGACCTACATCGCATCGTGCGCCCTTCTGGTGTGGTGGTGATGATGAGGTCATTGTCCTGGTGTTCCCCATGGGGAGTGTGGTGGGGACAACCGGTGCTTGCTCAGAGGAGCTTGGCACACCCCTCTAGAGTGGAGGTGATGACAACTTTCTCATGGCATTTGTTGGATCTATGTGAGTGGATGGTGCACCCATCACACTTCCCATACAAGCACGAGAAGGCGATTTTCTCTTTGGGTGAACATTGGATTGGATCTGATCGGCATGGATAGATGAGGCATCCGTTGCACTTGCCGTGGACACATGGGAACGAAAGTCCTCGTCGGGTAGAGGTGGGACTAGGGCCGATTTGGCTGTGGCTAGACAACATGGCGAGCCCTTGTCCGAGGTGATCGATAGACTCGATCTAGACACCGGAAAGAGGGTGGTGAGTTGCCGGTGGAAACAATCTTTGAGGCGGCTCTAAGATTGGATCTAACAGTACTAGTACTGGCGGAGTTGCAGGCACTGGAGCTAGTGCCAATGAGGTTGAATTTGCTGGAGCCGGTGTCGGCGGGTCGCTCATGCCGGTGCTGATGCCGACGAAGGCGTTTCAGGAACCGTTGGTGCATGCTTGAGGATATCCTTGTTGCCCTCGGTGTTGATGATCTAGGTCATAGATCCGACCATGAAAGTTTGGCTAGGAGCAGGGAAGAAAGGCGGGCTTGGAACATGTATCATCCTTCTCGATAGGGATCTAGCGCACACCCGAACATGGCACTCCAACTATTGACAAAAGATGCTTGGCAGTCCACCGGCGATGTCCCATCATGGTAGATTTTTATTGGGATGCTCGTGAACAAGGAAAAGAAGGTAGCAGAGACATAAGAGTTTATACAGGTTCAGGCTGTCAATGAGATGTAATACCCTACTCCTGTGCGTCTGCTCGTTGTATTGGCTATTGTATGGGATGAACTGAGTTCTGAAGGGGTCCCCTACCCACCTTATATAGTCGGGGTTTGGTTATAGATGGATCCGATCTGCTTACAATTGGTAAGTCCCGGTTTGTTACAAGAAATGCGGGTTTGAGTCTATCCGAACAAATTGCACGACATCTTCAGGATAACCTCTACAGCCATTCCATTCCCAATATGGCATCATAGCATTTAAGAGGCAGAATAATGAAGGAACTGTTGAACAAAGCTCCTTGAGCTTACCAAGAGCAGTTTGCTATTTCATGAGAGCATGTCAGCAAAGAACAATTAGCCACCCTAATAGACATTTGATGTTTAAGAGGTGTCCAAGGTTGGAACAGGGATGCCATCTGCACACTTAATTGTGAGAACTTCCAGAATCCCTCAAAACAATAGCCTGATGAGAACCAATGTATGCATGAAAAATTTAACGGTGCAAACAACATGAGTACCCCTCAGAGTAGTATCAGATATGGACATAAGTTAATCATCATCATCAGATGCAGATTGAGTTGGTGGCTGGAGATATACCTAACTGAATCTGGTGATCATGTAATAGGCCCCAAATTTCTTCCGCTAAATTGAGAGGAATAGAGGTAGGAATTTTGTGCTGAGGACCCCATTTGCCACCACACATGAAACATAATCCTTTGGATCTTCTATATGACATCAAATTCACCAGTTTATCATCAGTCTTGGTACCACTGGTTGATGGTTGAGTAGTGTCAACAGACTTAAATTAGTATTCTTGTTAGAATGATGACCAAAAGAATGCCTTGAGGCATTGGGCGATTCAAGCTTCTTGTATCCTTAGAAATTGATCCAGCTAGCACCTCCTCCTACAAAATTGCTAGAGAACTAGCAGTATCTAGCTAGATCCTTTTATCTGTGAAGTACCACAACTGCTTTAATCTCAGGTTTAAGACCATCAATAAACTGCCAGTGAGAGAAGCAGGATTGATGCTAGGATCATGGGCAAGGAGATGATGCATGAGGTCATCATGATATACTCCATGACTAGGCTAGTTTTTAATATGAAGGTATTTGTTGATGAAATGGTTAAACTGATCCCTACTGAATCTAGACACAACATGCTAACAGAGAATTTCCCAAAAGCACTGACAAAGGTTAATTTCGATGGTTATCATCCAAAATGCAGCAGTGCCCTTGACAATATGGTGGCCAACTTCACCTGGTTACCAGGAGGTATAGTGTATAGATCAAAGTAAGTTTATAACTGGTAGTGGAGTTACAGGCTCCGGTGATCAGGGTTGCCGCTGGCCTCCCTCTAGCTGCAGCTAGCCTATAGTCTCCGACAACGACCAAGATAGAAGACGAGTTGAGCTACGACTCCCAGATATACTCGTTACAGCTGCGTTGGCCATCGACCAGCGTATATACTCGGTTGCAACCGGGCTGACTTCTCAGGTGTTCCTGGGCGGTTACTCTTGAGTTTGGCCTTCGGCTCCGCTTCTTCCATGGGCTTTTGGTAAAGGTTGGCTCTGGTCTTGCTAGCATGACACTTTCTTTTCTTCACTGTCATCGATCCTTGTTGATGATCACTCCATTTTATGATCCATTGACCTCCTTTTATGTGATTTAGTGCACGGGACTCCATTTGTGCTTGGATTATTTGATTACTTTTGTTCGTCGCATTCTTAGGACCTATATACACATGTCTAAAGCATGTTAACACACATGTTAGCCCCATAATTTGTGTTGTCCTTTAAATCACCAAAACCATGCATGATCATGCATATGAGCAAATGATGCTTAGTCGAAAAAGTACGCCTAGAAAGAGAGGTTTGATGGATTCATATATTATGGAAAATGCATGCATATTATTCGCGAAGTAACACATTTTAGTGGCAACATTTTGTTTTTCTCCGTTTCTTGCAACCATGGGATATTAGTTGGACTAGTTACAAACATTTTCCATTTCTTTATACTTTTTTTTGCTGATTTCTATAACCGGTCATCTTGAATATCCTTCTTAAAAAAATCCAAAGTTACTATTCAGTTTTAGAAGCTGTTAAATTATTATGAACTAAGTGAAGTCTATAAATTAAGTTGGATTTATTAATTAACTAACTATGCCTATAAAATGAATAACACATTATTTATATCAGATTCCCAACTGTAGTCTCGGACTGCGGGATATATATATTGTTGGCCTAGATTGCAATATCCACAAGCTTATGCATGGAGTCCTCATCGATGGATGCAAGTCATGGGACAGATCAAAATTTGAGGCATTTCAAGGAAGATGAGCTTAGAAGAATTACTAACAACTATGATACTCGTATTGGGCAAGGTGGCTTTGGGATAGTGTATAAAAGGGGATCTTCTTGATGAATATGATAAAGTTGCAGTGAAGAGATATATTCGTAAAGAATTAAAAGATAGAGAAGAGTTCATGGAGGAAGTACGAATTCATAGTAAAATGAAGCACAAAAACATAGTGAATCTCATAGGTTATTGTACTAGTGAGAGTAATCTAATGTTGGTAACTGAGTATATCTCCAAAGGAAGCCTTGATGACATACTCCACAAAAATAGGAACATTCCCATCCCTTTGGATACAAGATTAGGAATTGCTATAGGGTGCGCAGAAGCATTGGTCTACATGCATTCGATGCATTTATCAACTGGTGACCTTGTTTATCATGGGGATATTAAACCTGCCAATATTCTTCTAGATGAAAATTTTACAGCCAAGGTTTCAGATTTTGGATTGTCAAGGCTTCTTTCAGGTGGTATCACTGCGTACACAAGTATGGTACATGGAAGTACTAATTACATGGATCCTGTATGTTTCCAAACAGGATGTCTTACCCCAAGGAGTGATGTCTATAGTTTTGGAATAGTTCTGTTGGAACTAATAGCAAGAAAAAAAAGGCAAAGGAAGGTGATGTTTTCCTTGTTGGAACTTTTGCCAACAAAGGCAAGGGATTTGCCTGGACTATTTGATTCAGAAATAGCAAATAACAAATACAATATATACATTCTTCGACAGATGGTGAAACTAGCAAATGAATGCCTCAGACTGGAGAAAAATGAACGTCCTAAAATAAGTCATGTGGTAGAACGCCTTCGCATGCTTAAAAGAAAGGTGAGGACTATACAAGAAAACACACGTCCCCGATCCATTTTGGAATCATTCTGTTCTTGGCCCAAGAAGAGTCCGAGCTTTCTCGAGAGAAATGCTAGCAGTCATAAGATTCTATCAGGATTAGGAAATATAACAAGATTCACAAAGGAGGAGATAAATTATGTCACAGAGAGTTACTCTTGTCTACTTGAGGAAGGTAGACCAGCTAAGTTCTTTAAAGGTACACTCGAGGATAATACAGCTGTGGTGGTGTGGAAAATTCTTTATGCAGACTCAGAAAAGGAATTCATAAATGGAGGCATCATCTTGTCTCAAATTTTTCACAAGAATATTATCAGACTTTTGGGTTGTTGCTTGGAAGCTGAAAATCTCATACTGATATATGAGTATCCTAATAAAGGTAGTCTCATGAACAATTTAGGCCGCCAGGAAGTTTTTCCCCTTGACAAACGTATTGGGATTGCAATTCAGACTGCAGAAGCATTACAGTACCTTCATTCATCAGCTACTGGTATCATCGGACATGGTAATGTTGCAGCATCTACTATACTTCTAGACAACAACTTTCTGCCAAAGCTCACAGATTTTTCAGGGGCTTGTAAGTTTATCAACGAGATTGAAGTTACTGCCAGTGATAGTGTAATTAATCGCGATTTTCTTGAGAACATACTCAACAACTACCCAAATCACTTTAAGTCAGTGTTGATGAATCTGGAAAATGACTTGTACGGTTTTGGTGGTGTTCTATTTGCACTCATTAGTAGGGACAACAATATTAGTCCCCGTGACCTTGTCTTAAGATTCACCCAAGCTTACCAAAGACATAATAGTGGGGAGGCATTCTTCGATAAGGCTATAACAGCTGAAGAAGAAATCAATGTTCTCGAAGAGATTGGGAGATTGGCACTAAAGTGTACGGTCTCAAATGTTGATGAGATGGTCCAGATGGATAAGAGACCAACAATGAAGGAAGTGGCAGAACAACTTCACATGATTAGAAGATCGTGGAAGGAGGGCAGAACAGAGACAGCTACTAGACAAGTTACTGAAATTGAGGATACAACTGTTATGTCAGGAGAGCCAAAGCTACCAAACTTGATGCACCGTTTGTATGGATACAGGCGAATTCAGTTGTAATCCTACAGAAATGTAAGTGTGATCAATCTCAAGAACAACAATTGGATCGTGATGCGTTATTGTTTGCAAACCATAGCGCACTGTAATATATGTTGTGCTGATATACAGAAAAAAAGATAAATTAGTCATTGTAGTAGTAGTTATGAATTTTGCTCAATGCAGCTAGCAAAATGACACAGTAGCAGTGAAACCATGGATTGTATTTTTGCTCAGTTCTTTTTAGAGTTACCTTTGTATACATTGGCAAGCCTTTTTACTTATTTAGCAGCCGGTAGATAATATGTTCCCTTGTGCATGACAGGTTTGGAGTTTTTCTGGGCCTAAGAATGTTTGATTGAAGAGATTGGTTTTGTTAGGCCTTGGATATATATACTAAATTTATTTATGGCTACCATTTGCATGTCATGCTTGTATGCGCTATGTAATGGCAGCCAACCTAGGTCCTGCCATTATGTTTTTTCTCAATTTATCAACACAGATGTGTATAGACCAAATGCGTACGTGATCCTCATCATAATAACACATATAGGCAAAAAATACATTTGTGATGACTCATTGTCGGCATAGACATGTTTTGTCTATACGCGTGACACAACAACAGAGATGTGTGCATTCAACGTCTGTGACATTAAGATGCGGCTGTGATTTTAGGATTTGACACCGCATTCAAGTTGAACAGAAGATAAACTTGTTCCTATGTTTGTGAAGAGATATAATTGAGAATAGTTCTCTTCCTACTATTGGCAATGCAATTATGTTTGGCAGCGTATGCTATGAGAACTCAACTCCTATGAGAACTATGAGAACTCCAAAATCTTCAAACTTGTTGCGTGAATCTGAATTTTTTTCCTCATTGCCACCTCCATAGGATCTTTAAGCTTTTCATCTAGTATGTTACCTTGCTCACCAAAGAATAGTTCCCTGTAAAATTGAGCAAAAAAGTAAAATTGAAGGTCTGATCAAGATTGTTGGAGTTTTGGTAAACGGAGACGGAAACAAAACAACATAATATAGTAGGTTACCTTTTACATGTTTTTTCCCATCTCTTCATAATATATATCGATGGTATCTCATTTTGCTTCTCGGCTCTAAGCACTTGTATGATATGACGACATGGGATGTCATAAGACTCATATAATTTACAAGAGCACATAGCAAACATGTTTGACTTGTTCATCTCAACCACTCGCTCTTTCCCAGTTGGCTGCTGATGGTGACAAATTTTGTTTCTTCACACTCTGAAATACCTTGAATAATGCAATGGTCTCTTGCAGCCACCATTTGTTCTTGGATTTTACTGAAAACTTCATGTGTATATATGACACTACAATTCTTCTCCATGGCCCATGGTGTCACCAAGTGGTGTGAAGACTTGCATTGTCAGCTTTCAATTCCTCTTGGCGCTGGCACTCTAAAGCTATGTCAAATCTTAGCCAAAACTCAACAAAAGTCAACTTTCTATGAATGAAACGGTTAAAAAAAGAATTTGCACTCTCCGAACGTGATGTAGTTCTAAGCATTGCTGCTAGAGGTATGTCCAAAAAGTATACCAGAATCAATGATTCGCGAATGGAAAACCTAGTGGAAAAACCACTCATTTCCCACAAGTTCATAATCTGTTATGAGAGAATTCCATTGTGACACAAAATCATCCGGATTCTCGGTCCCCCAAACACACTTGTTTAGTCTTTCCCAAAAAGTATCATCTTTTCTTATAGAGGGACCGACCTTCTCAGGTACCTTTCCATGATATGCCACATGCAAAATCTATGAGCTGTATCTGGTAGAATCTGAGCAATAACAGCCATCATGCTCGCATCTTCATCTGTTGTGATTAGATGAGGTGGTCTTGCACCCATAGCCTTAAGGAAGGTCCAAAACAACCATACATATGACTCGATCTTTTCATCTGGTAAGAATGCTGCCCCAAGGAAAACATTTTGCAAATGATGATTGACTCCCGTAAATGGCACAAATTTCATGTTATACTGGTTGGTGGTATAGTTGCATCTACTGAAACCATATCACCGAAAATACTATAGTTTTTCCTGCATGTAGCATCCACCCAAAATACACGAATAAGTCGTCCTTGTTCATCCACCAAGAAGTCATAAAAGAAGGCATGATTGACTTCCTTCTTTCGCTCAAGTTGTGCCACAAACATTTGTGCATCTGTATCCTTGATTTTTTTTCCGAGGTCACAAAAATAGTTTTGCAAATCCCTCTTTGTGCACCCAGCATTCTCAGACCCACCCTCACCGACATGGAGAAGTCAAAATGCCTGAGAGGTGCCAATGCTAGCCTTATGACAACTGAACAAAGTACTCTTTGCCCTCTCACTAACAGTACGATTGGATCTTAGCAAATGCCTCTTATCCGATGATACAAAACCATGGTTGTGCTCCACAGCGATTGAAAATATTCGATACTTCTTGTCACTACCAAGCTTGACAACAATATGTGCATCACAGCCACATCTAGATTCCATCATATTTGGTGACATTCTTTTCGATACTTCTTGTCACTACCAAGCTTGACAACAACATGTGCATCACAGCCACATCTAGATTCCATCATATTTGGTGACATTCTTTTCTTTTCGGACTCTCATGACTGACTTTTTGTACGGTCTCCTTTCAGTACCCTTCTCTTGAACAACCATATCGCTTGAATACTATTTCGTCATTTTTCTTCTTGTGCCCTCCAACATGAACAGAGAAACCACATTCGTGTCCATAAGATTTGTAAAATTCCTCCACATCTGTGAGTGTATCAAACATCATTCCAATCACAGGCCTCAAATGCTCTTTGCAATTTATGTTAACGGTGGCACTTGTACAAGAGACCTATAGAAATCAATGAGTGGTAATTGAGATATTCTTGATGTTTTTAAATATTACACAAAATTAAAAAAATATTGCTCTAGTCACATGGACACTTACGAAGAACAACGCACATACTAGAAAACAAATCCATGGATGCATGAATGTCAGATATGCAATGTACGTGGACACATTTTCATAGAAGCAACGCAGCACCCCCAAAGCCATGCTCGTGTGCTGAAGGAAGGATCCAGTTCTCGAACTGTCTGGATGGTACTATGAACAAGAAAATTCAGGCCGTTGTAACTTACATCTTTACTAGGAGAAGATTCAGGCCGTTGTGTGCTTGGATGTTCAAGGTAGGCTCCTACTCGGCATCGATCGCGTCAATGGAGACAGAATCAATGAAGGTGGCGTTGTCTCTGGCGGTGGTGTCGATGCGGGCACGCCACATGTCCCTGGCGGCTTCGGGGCGGCCCTGGCCCAGAGAGTCCGTGGCGGCCCGCGGCTTCCGGGGCGGGCACAGGGGGACCCGGTGGCGGTGGCGGTCTGGTTTTTGCGGCGGCGTGCGGGCATAGGAAGCGGCGCGGACACGACGCACGTGAAACGGCTCAGCTCCTCGGATTAGGGTTGGGCTCGGGGATTACGGGGTGATTTGCAAAAAACTATGATTAGATGGGATGAGTGGGAGGGTTTAAGTGCCAAATTAACCCACCTCTTCCTATAGCCATTGGATGAGGATCATGTGATCTATTTTGGAGTTCTTATAGTTCTCATAGGAGTTGAGTTCTCATAGCATACGCCGCCATTATGTTTAGGAACCAATGTGAGAATATTAAAGAATTCAAAAAATTGGTATCAAAGAATTTAGCACACTACTACAGAAAAGCTTTTTAGGGGCGGTTCCATGCTCGGTAGGGGTGGTTGTTCTTTAATATATACAATTTTCATTTAGGAAGCTTCTCTACGAGGTCGATTACGAATTTGAATTTCAAATTTGAGAGATTTGAACGTAGTTTTTGCATGACAAGATAATGTCAAATAAAAAAGTTGTCGAGTACAAAGTTTCATAACTTTTCGAGATCTACAACTCTTATTTAGAAAAATTTTCCATCCGAGGTCGTTTCAAAAATTCAAATTTTGAATTTTAGTTATTCAAGCCCCACATTTTGAGGCATCAAATAAAGTCAAATGAAAAAGTTGTTAACACACAAACATTCATAACTTTTTAAGATTTATATTTTTTATTTAGGTCACTTTTTGATTCTATATTATTTCAAAAATTTAATTTTTAGTACTTCATTTTAATATTCCGCGTCTATTTGTAAGGGCGCCTCAATATAGAGCCGCCCCAACAAATCGAATTTGTAGGGGCGGTTCTATATTGGCCCGCTTCTACGAGAAAGACACCATTTGTAGGGCGTCTCAGAACAAAAACCACCCCTACAAATGGATTTTGCAAGGGCGGCTGCCGTGAGTGGATCCCAAAATGACCACTGTATGGGCTGCTGGTGATAGAGCCACTGCTACTTAAAAAATGACGCGTCGTACATATCCTTTCTATAATAGTGGCATGATCTTCCAAAATCTAATGATAGTCGAGATCTTGATGCTGTTGATCGAAGGCTACTAATCAATAGTGATTCAAATACTCGCAATTTCTACTGCATAGCTCTGTTCGCTGTCAACCGCTGCGTGTGGCACAATCTACTACACCTATATAGACAAACCTCACTAACTAATTCTCTCAACATGCAAGCTATCCACCTCATTATTTCACTAATAGCCCTCACTAGCTAATTCTCTCAACATGCAAGCTATCCACCTCATCATTCCACTAACGATCGCAATATTTATGGTGAACTAACATTTGCAATTATAATCTACATGCAAGCAAGACACATCACCCACTAGCCATCCACTAACATTAACTTATAATTGTTTATCCCTTTATATAAATAATCTTATTCCAAACTGTGGGTGTCTCGAACCGGCGTTCCTGTAACAAGTGTTTGTCCCACCTTAAAAACAGGCCTGGAGACTCTCATTTCTGGGCCAGCCTTATGGAGGTGAAGGATTTGTTATTACAACTGGGAAGGTTCAAGATCAACAATGGCCAACAAATAAGATTTTGGAAAGATGTTTGGGTTGATCAGCAGCCGCTAATGTGGATGTTCCCAGATTTATATAGAATTGTTAGGAAAAGGGGGGTTTCAGTAGCTAGTGTGCTTAGCTCGACCCGCTGAATGTATCGTTCAAAAGGGGTCTAGTGGGGGAGAGGTTGAAAAAGAATGGCTTACGCTAGTCTCTTTGAGTGGTACCGGTTAATCTAAATTGTGAAAAAGATATCTTTATATGCCACACAAAAGAAAATTGGAATCTTTTCAACACAATCGATGTATGGAGAGATCATGAAAAAAAGATAAAGATAAGCTGTCCGGAAAAGAGTTCTGGAAAGCAAAACTGCCTCTGAAAATTAAAACCTTTCTTTGGTACCTAAGGAGAGGGGTAATTTTAACCAAAGATAATTTGTTGAAGAGAAGATGGAAAGGGGATCCTAAGTGTGATGTCTGCGGTTTGGATGAGAATATCCAACATTTTTTTTCAATTGTCGTGTGGCTAGATTTGTCTGGAATTTGATCCACATTTTCTTTAACATTCAGCCACCAAAGAGTATTTCACACTTGTTTGGTTCCTGGATAAGGAGATTTTCTCCAATGTTTAGAAACCAAATGTTAGTAGGTTTCGCTGCCATCTGTTGGGTCTTATGGCTTAATAGAAGTGATGCAGTTTTTCAAATATTAGTTACTCACTCTACTTTGCAGGTAATTTTCAGAGAAACATACTGGATCAGGCAATGGTCAAGGCTATCTAAAGAGGAAGAGGGAAGAATGTTGAAAGAAGGCTGCAAGTGTTTGTAAGGCGTGGTGCTTCAGTTTTTTGGGTCCAATGAATGGAAGAGCCAAAGGAGGACAACAGCTTAGACCCTGTTAAACTTGTTTCTGATGTTGAGTATCTCAGTTGGGCTGTTCAGAGCAGTCTGGAAGTGTGTTTTGTATTGCCATCTTTGGCTAGACCTATTTTGTGTTTGTCAGGTTGGCCTAATGGCAGAACTTGGGCTTAGCCCCTGATTTGTTTGTTTTGCCGTAAGCATTCCCTGTTGAATGTGAAGGATGAAATCATTTTCCGTTATCTAAAAAAAAACATGTTTTTAAGGACGAAGGGAGTACATGTAGTCCTACTGGGCTATACTACTGCGGAACCTCTCAGGAACCATTGAGCTAGTGCAAATGTCAGTTAGGTTCATGTGTATAAAAGAGAGATAGAACAGACAGACAATGCGTGTGCTGCGTTGGTGTATGGTGTGATGGACCCAAATGCGAGTATTTGAACAAAGAACTCTAGTCAAATACTCAAGTCCATGTTCTCATTGCTTTACTCCGCTCGTGTCCCGGCCTATCTAAGCTCTTCAACAACCAGCAACATGCATCAACGTCTTCGTCAGTTTAACATTCAACGCCGCAAGTGGCGCAAGCATCAATACCTCGCACGGCTCCGATCCACCCGATCAGTTGGCGATGGGAGGCAGAGCTCTGGAGGCTAGCGACACTCGAGACAAAAACACCCTTTTTCCATATCCATCGACGTCAGTATCTTCGCGAGGGAGAGATAGATTCCTACGCCTTCAGTAAGTGAGTCTTCGACTCTGGAGCCTTGTCGCTTTCCTCAGAAATTTCCAAGCAATGCAGTAGGCCCTACTGGTGACCGCGATCGTCTCCACAGGTGATTCAGACAGTTAGAGGTAAGCCAGTCAGCTAGTGGATGCAAATAGTATGGATCTTTTGGTAGAAAAAGATTACTTTTAGCCTGTGAATTTTAGTTCTACTATGGACCACTTTAGCTCTTAGCTTTTTTATTAGTATAATTTTCCCTAAAAGTATTACCCCAAAATCTAAATCCTACACCTAAAATTAAAATAATTGGTATCTCCAAAATTCATATGTAATTCTTTAAATTCACAAAAATATAAAACTGGTACCAAAATTTTTCTAAGAACAAATATATTCTATTTATTTAATAAATTAGTTATGATTTTAAAAAATTGAAATTATTTTAAAAAATATGTACTATGCTCTCTTTAACTCACTGTCTATGTCGTTTTTAGCTTCTCATATGGACATTAGGAATTGAATGAACGTAGACAAAGAGGTGGTGTAGGTACATGACATTTGCTCTGAATCTGGACACATACTAGCTGCCTCAATGACAAAGTGAGTGGGACAGAGGGAGTATGTCTGAAGTTATTATATTTTTTAAATTGTTTGAGTGAACTTGGATGGGAAACGACCACTTTCTAGTTGATGAACTTTTAATTTGAAATCTTTTAATTTGTATGTATGTATGCGTATTCTTTCATCCCTAATATTCAAAGTACATCAGAATATAAAACAGTCAGATTTAAATATATAGTACAACTTTGAAGCCAAATCCGAGAGAGTTTTTTTTTCCTCAAACATGCAGAAGATTTACTTATTGTTATTAGGGTAAAAGACTTGTGGGCATTCACAGTTGTGCCGTCAATTTCGATGGCTAAGTGAGTTAGGGGGTGTTTTCCAAAAAGCAAATCCAAAAAGTGCTACAGTATCTATCACATCGAATCTTTCGACGCATGCATGGAGCACTAAATATTGATAAATAAAAACAAAATTGCATAGTTTGACTGAAAAGTGCGAGACGAATCTTTTGAGTCTGTTATAGTAGCCGAACCCTAACTTTTTCACCAACTAAACACCCCCTCAGACATGACCTGCTATGGGCCCAAATGTTAGAATTAATTAATCAAAGCATCTTTCTCCACCGGCGGCTCTGGCTAGTTGACCACTGGCCAAACACACCTATCATCTATCGGCTTCTGTCGGCACCGCCGCGTTAGCGCCGAACGAATCGATAGCTATTCACAGTTTGCCTGTTCTCTCCCCTCCACATCTATTTGGGCTTGCATCCCAATCTATATATACAGCTAGCGACATCGATGACCATTGGAGACACCCTTAACATACAAATGACACTGACGACCGCGTGTACGAGATCTTAATTAAGGGGGTTACAGTCATAGGATGGACTGTCCAATCTTAGAGCTTAAGGTTTCAATATTACCCACAGAGACAACCGTGACGTGGAAACAACACAACCTAAGAAGTTGCCTTCCGCTGCGGCCACTGCTCATGATAAACAAGACAAGGCTTCACGATGACACTCAGCTAATTCTGTTCATCCGTCGCATCGGCTAAGTACCTGTAAGCCAATTACGTTTTTATGGCAGAAAAAAAATAAACACGGTGCCTTCCTGTGTTCTCAGTTCGTAGGCTGTGCTTTTTATTTCTTCATGTCTTGCTTTTAGTTTTGTTTCTTCTTATTTTCGTTGGTAATCATGGCATTACCAGGACTGCTATTTGTATTTGATTTGGTGTTGTCAACACCCCTGCTTAATGAAAAACGCCCATACTTAGGTGGGCGTGGTCTCAAAAAAAAAGTTTTTGAACTCAATCAAGGAGGTCAATTCTGCCCTTACGCTAGCTGGCAGCCGAGCTTAAAGTCTTGTGCAGAGAGCCAGAGACAGTCAGACAAGCTGCGAGCACGGCTGGTCAAAGCCTGAAGAGAAAGAGCGAAAAGCTCTGCTCGCCGTCCGCACCACGACGGGTCTGTCAAGGCGGCGGCCGGCGGGACGCTAGCTGGGGCGGCCACCGGCGAGGTACCAGGCCAGCCGCGGCCAGTCGGGTGCTCTCCATCACAGGTACGTTTTACCCGCTCTCTTTAGCCTTTTCTGAGATGCAAAATCCAGTGAGATCTTTTCGCAACCATCAATTTTGTGCATCTAGGTGAATTGTACATGCATTTGGGCAAGTAGAGGAGGGTTGCGGTGTGACTGTGTGAGAATTATGTTTTCATCCATTTATTGAAGGAAATTAGAAACAGGAAACTAGGCTATACTATGTTCCAAAAATTGCTTGTGAACTTTATCCGTTAGGTCGCTCCAGTTTTTTTTGGAGCCACAGAAATTTTCCTAAGTATCCAAATTCAAGAAACTGAAAGTTCCTCCATGTTTTTTGACGTTAAGTGAGGTTTACATGTTTTCGATAATCTTGTCGGAACTAATTTGGCCTTAGACATGATCTCTTGATTCACCTAGCTCAACATTAGAACAAGGGTTGGTTTTTTTTTTTTTTTTTTTTTTTTTTTTTTTTGGCGACCGAGGTTAGGATTACCTTTTAAACGAAGATGCCCAGAGGCTGCTGAAGTCCCTGTGCGGCTATGGCTGCTCGAGCTTCAGGCAAACGGTGTCAAACTCCCTCAGTTATCGTCGGTGGTTAGGGCACCGGCACACAGAGGTGCCGGTGCTTGCTCCAGCCTTGAGTGCCACTCCTGAGCTATCTTGATCCGTAGGTCTTAGGTTAATTTGAACTAACACGTCGTCACTCGATCAAATCAGAGAGGTCACTCATCTTATAGATTGGTGTGGTCTGGGACTAGGTAAACCATAAGTCGATCTCAAATTTAAAATAAACCATTATTTATATATGAGAATTTTTACTGTGCTTGGGAGGAACTACCGGTTCCTCCTCTTAAGCTGGTTTTGCTGGTTCCTCCTCCTAATTATAGGGTAGTTTAGTCTTTTGAATAACAGCTTTTAGTTGAGATCAGCAATGCCAGTAGAGCACGACCGGGCGAGCGTGCCGCCGCCGGAGCCGCCCCAGCGACGCGGTCGGACTGGCAGGGGCCCACCCCACGGCGCCTGCCTTCCCGGCGCGGGCGGTGGGCAGCCGACCCTTCTGAGTCGCTGCTCATGCCGCTGCTCTCGCCGCTGGACAGCACCGCTGCCTCCGGTCGACCACCAGGTGCGGCATTGCGCCGAAGGCCCTGGCGAGGGCGGCGGCGTGGGCGCCGTCGGTCCTCTGCTTGAGCACCTCGAACATCACCTCGGGCAGGGAGGTGAACACGGAGAGGTTGATGTGGTAGGTGCGCGGCGGCTCGGGCGCGCCCCATGCCGCGGGCGACGGGCTCGCAGAAGGCGTCCACCGCGGCCAGGTGCTCCAGTCCAAGTACCCCCCTCCTTGAACTCCTCGGCGGGGCGCCGCTTCGGCTGGTCGGCGTACAGGGCGCAGGTGTCGTAGTCGCCGCGCACGGCGGCGGCCATGACGCTGCGGTAGTCGGTGCGGCAGTCGTCGGTGAGCTCGTCGAGGAGGTAGGCCGTGGTGGCGTCCAGGCGGCTGGGCGCCGCAGCCGAGTAGTACATGTTCATCCTTTTATTCCATTTGAACTTTCACATTTGATTTCGCATGCATACGTACGCTTACACAAGGATGAAATGATGGATCGAAGTTGTAAATCTGTGTTGTCCCAAATATCACCGCGAGAAGAAACAAATCAACTGAACGCATGGCCTTCCGCCTTCCTAGAAGCTTATGATCTGTCATGGTGACCATCGTCGCCATCGCCAAGCAGGAAGCTGCGGTCATCGACCATCGCCCGCAAGAAGCCGTCATCAGTGCACGCGCTCGTCGTAGGGTCGTCGTCGGCATCGGCGTCCGCGTCAAACCTGACTCGACGGCCGCGGCATTCCGGTCAGCGGCGGAGTCCGCTAGACGGACAGAGGCACATGCCGCCACAGCGGCTGGGTCTGCGACGAAGCTGCCGGAAGCGGAGGAATCGTCGCAGCTGCTCGCGCTGGGTCTAAAAACAGAAGCGCCCACGGCGGCGACGTGGTTCCGAGGAGACGGGACGAAGGGGGGCGAACACCGACGGCCGTGGCGGCGCGCGTACGCAGCGCATGGCGTGGGGGCTGATGGACAGCTGCGGGTAGAGTGGGGAGCGGGGGCGGGGAGGGAGGGAGGGGCTGGTGATGGACGGCGGCGTGGGGGCGGACGCGTGTGCAGGGGAAGTGCGGCGGCGTGGGGGCGGACGCGTGCGCCGGGGAAAGGGATGAACGATTTTTTTTTTAATCTTGACGAAGCTGATTCAGATTGACAGCAAGTTTAAATTTGCAGCAAAAAGCAGCTCTCATCAAACTAAAAAGACCATTATAACCTTTAATATTTATTATAATTCAGTTCCTGTGCCATGGTTCCTACCTGTCACTTAGTTCCTCCTATTTAGTTCCTCTAGCTTTTTGACCATTGGATCGGACCAAATGAAGGGTTCATATTAATTCCAAGCGTGGTAAAAACTCTCTATTTATATCCATAAAATACTCAATAGATCATATATTAGACGTACATGTCACAAATGACTAAATTTAAACTAATTGACTTGCAGTCAAATGGTAGAACGGTCTAGAGAGATGCTCCCCACTAGGGTTTAAATCCTGTGCTCGCACCTTTTTCTGGGATTTTTATAGGATTTACCGGCGTATGCGTTAAATGGTAAGCGACGTTCCCGTGCACAACAGTGGCGCCAATGGTGACTTCACGAATCTCAAGATCTGTCGGGTGCTTAGTTCTTCGGAGGTGGTCATAGGGTAGGGTTTGCGTGCGTGTGTTCATAGGATTGAATGTGCGTGTGTGTTGTGAGTATCCGTGTTGTACTGTGTAATTCTAAAAATCTTTTACAAGGCGTTTCTATTTTATTAACCGTGACTATGGTAATGCTTTGATTAACCCTGGCGTTGTTTTAAATTAATCGTGCGGTTATAAAAACCACCTACGATTAACCGTGCCATTTTTTTTATAATAAAGACCGCCATAGAAATGACGCATTTTTGGTGGTGGCCAGTTACAAAGCCTGTCACAGTTAATATGAACGAGCCCACTAGGAAGCCCAATCAGCCCAATACCATGCCAACAATATATATAGGCCACGACTTAGGGTTTTAGCTTCCACGGTGTTTAGTTGGTGAAATATTTTGGATTTGGGTAATTGTAGCACTTTTCGTTTGTATTTGGTAATTATTATCCCACTATAGACTAACTAGGCTCAAAAAGATTCGTCTCGTACTTTTCAGCCCAACCGTGTAATTAGTTTTTATTTATCTACATTTAGTGCTCCGTGCATGCGTTACGAGATTCGATGTGACAGAATACTTGTAGCACTTTTTGGGTTATACATAGCAACCGAACACACCCCCACTCCTCACCACTCCGGACTTCAGCATGAGCGCCCCTCCCTCTGCGTGTGCGTCCCTCTCCATCCGCGCAAGACTCAGCCGCAAGTGCCTCTGTCTTCACAACGAGCGCCCCTCTCGGCTAGGAGTGCCGCCTCCCCTCCACAACTTCGATGGTGGCACCCCTTCTCCTCCCCGGGTCATGGCGGCGCCGGCTAGCGGCACCCCCTCCCTTCCATAGCTCAATTGCGCGCGTGCGCCCAGCTCCTCAGTGCCGCTTACTCCCCAACAGGCGCCACCCCTCCCTCCCTCCCTCCCCAACCGGCAACGCCGAGGAGCCTCCACCACACGGATCCGTGGCAAGGGGTCGTGGATCCCGCGAGCTATGTGGTGGTGGTGGCGGCTCAGATCCGACCGCGGCAATGAGCAACAAGGCCCGTGACAATGGAGGCAACGGCGGCAAAGAAGTGGCAACGGGGGCGATCCGGCGACAATGACCCGCATCCCAGCCCATTAGGGCTTGGGACAAATTTTCCTTTTTTTTAATTAATTATGGTGGTTTTGGAAACCGCTATGGATAATCCATCCGACAGTAAAGGCGGCAGGGGGTTGAATAGGATCCTAACAGATTTTTCATTCTTTGGAGAACTCCAGACTTCGCAAAACCCGAGGAGGCAAAAACTCTCCAAAGGTGTGTAACATAGAGCTAACCGATAGCTAGATGTTAGATATGAAGTATTAGACACTCACGAAACTCACCGGAGAGAGATGGGAGCAAAATATCACAACATCAATCGAAATCAGCACAGGACAGATCAATTGCGGACTGTCCGGGTTTGACTACCGGACTGCGCTGCTCAGGAGTGGGACTGTCCGTCTAAAACTCGTACATACTTGGATTGTCTGGCTAGACTTGACCACAGAGGTGGACTATTCGCAGATTGCATCGGACTGTCCGCCTGTTGAATTCTAGAGGAACAACCGATGAGCAAAGCTGCTGGAACTGGCTTATCTCAAAAAAAAAAAAAAAAAAAACTGCTGGAACTGGCTGAACGAAGAACATCAGACTGTGTGAGGCGATGGACGGACTGTCCACTGTTAGAAAATAAAAAACCAAACTCTTTTGCAAACCTGTTGGAACTGCAACTGACTAGGTCGCAGTCTGTCTACCACATGAGTGCGGACTATCTAGACGTGCTGAGCAGTTCGGCTGGCTTAGCCCCGATGCCCCGACTACCCATACTGTCTGCAAACCTCGAACTAGTGACGAACAGTGGCGACTTCAAAATTGCCCACACACACACAAATTTGGGCCCTGTTTAGAGCCAGAATTCCTCCTCAAATTCCACTACGAAAAATTTTTTCCTCATCATATCAAAATGCCGGCACATGTATCGAGTACTAAATGTAGGTAAAAAAAAAATAAAATAATTACACAATTTAGATGTACATTACGAGACGATTCTTTTGAGCTTAGTTACGCCATGGTAGGATAATATTTACCACTAACAAACGAAACGTGCTACAGTGTACGATGTGACATGCATGTCCCATCCGTCCAAAATTTTGACGGGTGCTAAACACACCAAATCTTCCCCACATCAAGTCGCCAGGCCATAAGATTTGGACCAAATGAAATAGACATAGAGGAGAACCTAATCCTAACAAATCATGACAATTCACCAAGCGAAACAACAGGAAATTCAGATGGCGTTTCAAAATAAAGAAAAATGAACCCTAACACAAAAACTCTTGGATCTCTTAGCACGAGTGAATTGACGGCCCGACTCGAAGAAATTCTGATTTGACGGCCACCGCGCCTCTCACGTGTAGCTTCACTTCAAGGAGAAGGCCTCCGATGCTGCCACGTGCCGTACTTCCGGCTTCGGAACCTCCGCCCGATTTTGAGGCCCAAACCCGCAAAACCGCCACCGATGGTTTTGAGGCCCAAACCACCAAACCAGGCCGCGAGTAGCGTACCGCGTATCGTCCCCCCCACGTTCCGACGCATGTCATCACCGTCCTTGACCACCCATCCTCCAAATCTTCTGAGCTGCCGCTCGAATTGCGCGCGTTGCCATCATGAATTGATTGACACGGTCACTCAACGCGTCCTCGCACTTGTTGATATCCCAAGTGTCAGCGACCACGGCAGGCCACCCGACAATCTGGTGCTCGGTCTAAGCTTCATGTCTGTCCATCACCACATTGGGTCCATAAGCACAACACATCCTCCATGGCCTTCACCTCACCATCGACCACTAATTCGAGCACAACACCACGGAAGCCCAAAGACAACGTTGACAGAAACACCTCGTCTGGCCGGGTAAGTGTAACCGTAGTAGAAAGAAAATGAAAATAGACTATAATGTTGAGTTGTTGACAATCACTCATCACAAAAATTAAACACAAATGGTTATAATCAACCATGTGTTCACAATCTCCCCCTTGATGAGTGCATTGTTAACACCAACACAAAGATATAGGAGGAAAGAAGAGAACTCACTCAAATGACCAAAATCCAATAGAACGCAGAATAGGTTCATTTGAAAGGATCAAAGACAAAAGCAAAGCTTTGTCCCCAAAGACATGGGCAACAACTCAACACAACCAAGCAAAACACAACTAGCCCCTGAAGAAGTGGAAAATGCTCAACGCATCTAGCAGCTCCCCTAAAATGATGGGTTCATTTGAAAGGATCAAAGACAAAAGCAAAGCTTTGTCCCCAAAGACATGGGCAACAACTCAACACAACCAAGCAAAACACAACTAGCCCTGAAGAAGTGGAAAATGCTCAACGCATCTAGCAACTCCCCTAAAATGATGTAGTCTGTCAAATGTGTGCTTGAACACTCACTTTGTCTTTATAATCATTCTCCCCCTTGTTGGCATATGCACTAGTCAAGTTCATTAAGTTAGAGTCCATGATTGCAAAACGCCCCCTTGAAATATGCTATGAATGCAAAATTGTACAATGCAAAAGCTTCAAGATTATAGCAATTCGAATGAAAAGATGGTCTAACTAGTATCATGGCAACAATGTATGAGTGCTCGTGAATGATCAAACTGATCAAGTGGTATGAAATATGGTATTTAATCATTTTGATCAAGTTTAAACATTTCAAAGAGGGTTCACCACTAAAAATAACACATAACACATATAAGTAGAAGATCAACCAAGTGCTAACACATATACATAGGCGAACTACCCTAAACAAGGTTCACAACTCATGCAAAAGACATACCCAACACTTATGATTTCATCAATTTTAGATATATCGGAGTTTGCAGCGTGGCACAAAAAAATTGGGCAAAACTTGTGTGTGCGAGTATAGATGGCCATGCAGCCTATGGGCCATTGGCACAACCCACAACCCGATGATTTGGCCTGGCCTGAGTATGGCCCGACCGGGGACCTTTCGTGCCGTGTTGGCCCGGCCCGAGGCACCGGGCCATGCCTGGGCCGTCGCCTTAGCCCGTGGCGGCCGGTAAAGGAGACGGCAAGCCTGTTAGAAAAGGCTTTGAGTTTCGAATTTGGCCCGACCCACCTCTAACATATATATATTGTTTCTTTCCTAACCTAACCCTAACTTCTCTCTTTCCACTTCCCATTCCACAACTGAAGGCGGTGCCGGCCGCTATTGCGGCACCTACTCGCCCCACCGCAACGATGCCTCCTCCTTTGGTCCTCCGGCCAGATGCCCGCCTCCACCGCCGCAGACCTGCTCACCCCCCGCAGCCCCACCGCCCGCAGACCGGGTTGCCCCAGTAGCCGTCGCCGAAGTGGTAGACGCCCGACGGGCCGGGACCTGCTCACCCCACCACCGCATGAGTGCGTGACTCGCCTCCTCTTCCTCTCTGCTTGCCATGCCAAACTCTCCCCATCCTCTCAGCGTGGCGGCCGGGCCTCAGCTCAGCGCACGGCGAGTAACGGCCTGATCTGCGCCATGCATGCTCCAAGTCTCCCCTTCTCTTTAGGCCTCGTCCCGACCCGGCATGGTACAGGAGGTCGTGCTTCACGGGCGTCCTTGCATGGTACAGGAGGTCCCGACCCACATGCCATGCCTTGGGCTAGAGGCTAGGCACGAAGCCCGTAGAGGCATGGCCCGATAGCTACGGAGGCCAATCGAGGCACAATGCACATCAGGCCGGCACGACCCGTTGGCCATCTATATGTGCGAGTGGTTATCCACAACCGACGACCTCATTAATCAACCATGTCAAGCCTATGTTGTGAGCAATGAGAAGCTTAAGACAATGGTCTAGGTCATCCACAACAAAATTCATGTTCAGTCCCAAGTGTAATGGGAAGCAGTCTCAAGAACTTGAAGTGGGACAATATAGACCCATCTTGATGTTTTAAAAGCACTTGGCTTAGATTTCAAAATTTTAGCATATGGGTATCAAGGTCATCTAAGCAAGCATGTAACTCAAAGCATGAGACATAGCTACCTAGCATACACATTTTAGCACAAAGGATCTCACACATCCTACACATGCTAGTAGCCATCTCAATAGTGAACCATTTTTAGATTTCATCAATTATTAGTCATGTTCACATGTATATAAACAACTTAGCTCATGAAATATATCATGTGATCAATAGGAGCCTAATCCACAAGCATTATCATGCATAAACCATACTAACCAAAGAATAATCTCATTCCAATAAATATAATAAAAAAGCTCAACGTGATCTAATATACATGATGAGATGATATGAAATATGATACAAAAGGCAAATAAAGAAGAAGCAAAAGAAATATGGTACAAGAGAGACACAAAACCCTCAAAAAGGATAGCACACTCCCAACTCCCCTCGTAAGTAGGCAAATTGTGCTTGATCAAGTGCCTTGGTGAAAATGTCTGCAAGCTGTTGTTTGGTACCAATGTGGTGTAAGACGTTATAGCGGACCTCTATATGCTTGGTTTTGGCATGGAGCATTGGATTTTTGGCTACGCTAATGGCATTAGTGCTATCATAATGCAAAGGCACTCTAATGTAGTGTAGGCTGTAGTCTTTCAAAGTGGCTACCATCCATAGGAGCTGGGGAGCGACAAGTAGCAAAGAACATACTCGACTTTGGTGGTGGATTGGGCCGCACATGGCTGCTTGCAAGAGACCAAGACACAAGAGAAGTCCCCAAAACCCACATGTACCGAAGTAGACTTGCGAAGAAGACGACATCCAACATAATCATAATTAGAAAAGCCACGGAGAGAAAGAGAAGAGGAGGTCAAATATCAAAGACCGAACTTAGGAGTGAAGAAAAGATACCTCATGATCCTCTTCACTGCCTAGCCATGAGAGGTGCATGGAGAAGACTGAAGCATGCATAGAGGCAAACCACAAACTGAATGCTCGGTCTTGTGGCCGTTAGGCACAACAGCAACCCGATCATGCTTCGGTACTCCTTCTAGTCCACAACTTCTCCTTCTTCATCTACATCTAGGGCTGTCCTGGTTGACATGGGCGTTGAAAGAGGCTTGACCTTGCCCATATCGAACTTCTTCAGGATATCCTTGGTGTACTTCCCCTAGTACATGAATGTACCTTCCTTGGTTTGCTTGATTTGCAACCCAAGAAATAAGATTGGCTCCCCCTTCATGCTCATCTCAAATTCCCTACTCATGGTCTCTGAAAAATTGGCAACCAAAGCATGAGAAGGGCCACCAAAAATGATATCATTCACATAAATATGAACAAAGAGAATGTCATTGACTTGTCTGAGGAGAAACAAAGTTTTACCAACTGAACCCATTTAAAAACCCTTAGCAAGCAAGAACTTCTTTAAGCGCCCATACCAGGCTCTAGGTGCTTGTTTTAGACAATACAAGGCTTTGTGGAGTTTGTAAACATGGTCTGGGTACTTGGGATTTTCAAAGCCAGGGGGTTGCCTCCCATAGATCGCTTCTTATATATACCCATGTACAAAAGCACTATTGATGTCCATTTGATATAGCTTGAACCCTTTCAAAGCTGCAAAAGCTAAAAAGATCCTAATGGCTTCTAAACGAGCAACAAGAGCAAAGGTCTATTCATAGTTTATACCCTCTTTCTAATAGAACCCTGAGCTACCAACCTAGCCTTGTTCCTTAGCACAACCCCATTCGCACTTTGTTCTTGAAAACCCACTTGGTTCCTATAGGATGGCAGCATGAAGGTGGTGGCACACCGAAACCTGGTTTCTCTCAAAGTTTTCTAACTCCTCATGCATGGCATTGACCCAATCTAGTTCTGACAAAGCATGTCCAACATTTTTAGGCTCAAAAGAAGCTATGAACATAGAATGAACAATGTGGGAAATCTAATAAGTTTTTGACCTTGTGACCCTGTGGTCAAGCTCACGAATCATGGTGTGAGGTGGATGGTGACTCTAAATGTGTCATGGTGCTTGCCTTGAAGAAGTCGCCTCCACCTCAATAGTAGCTAGATCGTCCTTAGGTGCAGCCGGTGTAGGGTGAGGAAGTAGCTCGATGAGTCCCCTATAGTGAAAGTAGTAGGATTGGGGCCGTTAGTAAAGCAGGTCATCATAGGTTTGAGTGGGGCAGCCACTGGAGGTGGCTCGGGAGCACCCCAATCTGCATCCTCCTTCTCATCGTCCATGAAAATGCTTTCTCCAAGCTATTACTCATCAGCACACTCAAAGATATGGGTTGTACAAGGCACAGTCTCATTGAAATTAAGTCACTTCACAAGTCTCAATGACTCGGTTACTATCAAGGTTGAGTACACATTAAACATGTGATTAAATAGTGTAACCAAAAAATATACTATCAGAGAACCTGGACTTAAACTTTTCCAAGTTACCCTTCTTGAGTATGAAACACTGTCACCCAAACACTCTAAGGGTTACTTTGGGCATCCTCCCGAACCGTGACTCATATGATGTCTTTTCCATAAAAGCATAGATGAAAATGTGGTTAGAGACATGGCATGCAGTGTTGATCGCCTCGGCCCAATATCACCTAGGAGTCTCTTGTGCTCATTGAGCATAGTCCTGGCCATTTTGACAAGGGTCCGATTTTTGCATTCAACAATTACCTGTTTGCTTAGGGACATAAGGTGAAGAGAACTGATGTTCAGGGCCTAATGAAGTGCAGAAGGTTTCAAAGTGAGTGTTCTTAAACTCTATACCATTGTCACTACGGATAGCTCTCATGGTATGTTTAGGAATATCATTTTATAACCTAAGAATTAAGCCTCGAACATGAGAAAATACCTCATCCTTAGTCCTCATTAAAAACACCAAAGAATATCTTGAAAACTCATCCACAACCATAGAAACATACCACTTTCCACTCTCTCGACATTACTCTAGCCGGACCAACAGTGTCCATATACAAAAGCTCACCCGGCTCCTTGGTCATGATTTGATTCACAGGAGGGTGAGAAGTGGCTATCAATGTTCCATGCCGACAAGGATGACAAACCAAATCCTTCTCAAACTTTAGTTTAGTTAATCCTTGGATTAGGTCAAGTGAGCTCAATCTTGCAAGCAAGTCAAAGCTCAAGTGACCAAATCTTCTATGCCACTTCCAAAGCTTAGAAGAAGAACTGGCTATCAAACACAAGAAGAGCCAAAAGGGCAAGAAAAGTCATCTCGAAACACATTTCCATAAGGAACAATCTAACACACAAGATTTTCCCGAGAATCTAGAATTTGAGAGCAAATGGGTTTAAACCGCACTTCAAAGCCATCCCCAAGGAGTTGCAAAACTGAAAGCAAATTGAAAGCCATGAGAAACCCCCAAAGTGATATTCCTTGTTCTTCATGGGACTAAGGTTGGAGGACCATTTGGAATTTCCAGTCATGTGGCGTGAACATCTAGAATCCACAAGCCATGTGTTCTCCAACCTTGCAACCTCAGAAGTAGAGTCATCATTGGCCTCACCCTTGCCATCATGTGCCTCATCACCAAGAGCTATGGTGCGAAACACAACCCGTTCAGCTTCTCCTTGACCTTCCCTTCGGACTCATTGTCACTTGAGGAAGATTGTTCATCATTGGTGTCATTATCGAGGTCACCGAGGAAGGTGAGGAAGGCACACTGATGGGACTTGCTCCTCTTGATGTACTTCTTCTTGATGGCATCCTTGTCAAATCCTCCCTTTGGCTTGTACATGGAGGAGTGCTTGCTCTTGCGCTTTCTAGAGTCGCACTTGTTGGAGGGGGTACTTGTTCTTCTTGGGGTAATTGGTGATGAAGTGGTCGGGGTCTCCCCACCCAAAGCATCCTTCCTTCTGACCACAACCAAGGTAGCGATTCATTCGGTTGTTGTGAAACCAAGAGAAATGACAAGCGCCAACCTGCTCGTCCCCTAGAGCCTACATCTGCTCCTCTATCACAGAGATCAAGGAAGAAAAAGCAAAGCAAGTCTGTGAAGGGTTAGCCAAAGAACTAGAACCACCATACCTGACACAAGCACCATGGATGGTGTAGAGGGATTCTTGAGCTTGGCCTGACTTGGTTGTCAATCTCTCAAGACTAGTGCTTGCTGAAAGGCTCATCCACTGTGAGAGTGTCCAGGACGGGAGACTCCCGGATGACATTTACTTTCACATCCCATACCTTCTGATCTAGGGAATAAAAAGTTTGATTGCACTCTCGTGGTCATCATATCAATAGGCAGTTGATGCTTGGTTGCTTGCATCTTGTTGTTGATGCTTTGGAAACGAGCAAACAAAGAATTGATGGACCCCCATTAAGCTGGACAAAGTTCTCATACTCTCTCTTATAGGTCACATAGAGCCTATTCTTCACTTCTGGGGTTCCCTCATGCTAGTTCTGCAACCTCTATGTACCAAATTTCACAAGTGGTTTTGCAATTAGAAATATGCTCAAACTCAGTGTCTTTCAAGTGAAAGAAAAGAACACTATGAGCCTAGTCTGTTGGCATTATTTTGGTCGATTAGATCTTGACCAACATGTGCAGCTAGGACCTCATAGTTGAGACCTTCAATGATATCCCAAACACGTGAATCTATCCCCATACGATGTTCTTGCATCTTGATCTTCCAATAGGGATAATTCGTTCCATCGAACTCTAGCGAGGTTGCCCCCAAAGTGGCCGAAACCGCAATTGTCCATGTCATTTTCTACAGATCACTGACCGATTAGGGTGGATGTGATCCTAACTGTCTTTGATACCAATTGAAGGACCGAAAAGGCAACTAGGGGGGTTGAATAGGAGCCTCAAAAATCTTTTGTTCTTTTGAGAACTCCGGACTTCACAAAATCCAAGAAGCAAATACTCTCCAAAGGTGTGTAACACGAGCAAACCGGTAGCTAGATGTTAGACACAAAGTATTAGACACTTGCAAAACTTAGTGGCGAGAGATGGGAGCAAAAGACCACAAGATCGATCGAAATTAGCACAAGATAGATAAATTGTGGACTGTTTGGGTTTTACTACCTTCTTGTCCATTTGGTTAGGAGTTAGACTGTCTAATTAAAACTCATACAGGCTTGGACTGTCTTCCCGGACTCAATCACGAGAGGTGAACTGTCCACAAATTGCACTAGACTGTCGTCCGGTCAAATTCTAGAGGAACAACTGACGATAAGAGCTGCTAGAGCTAGCTAAATGAAGAACATCGCACTGTCTGTGATGGTGGCCAGACTGTTCGCCGTTAGAAATCGAATACTGAACTAATGCATACCGAAATGATTTTGGCATGAGGGTGGCCCGATCTTCACGGCAGTAGGTCGACGAACAAGATAACTTGACTTGAAGGTAATGGAGATAACTTGCTGTAGAACAACACATAACTAGCTTTATACCCGGCCAAGGTTGGATGCGATGAAGCGAGAGAGAGAGAGAGAGAGGCACCGAAACCGTGAAGACTTCGACTCAATCTTTGAATGACCGTGAAACCACAATCCAAAGCTAATCCACACAATACAGCACAACCAAATAGAAGCCATAGAGCACGGAGTAGTGGATCCCAAGGGATCTCTTCACAAGTCCAGGAACAAGGAAGAACGAGGGTTGAGTAAGGCACTCGGCAGCTCGGCTACAAAAATCACTTGGATTATCTTAATTCATCGAAAGTTGTTTTCTTGTAGCATACAAGTGTTATTTATACTATAAAAGTCTCTAAGATAGACGTGAATTGAAGAAACCACGTTGTGAGGTGGAAGGCCAATTAGTTGTATCATTCACGAGGTGGTCTTTAGTTCCCGCATGACTCTTGGCCTCCGAGAGAGGTCTTCAATGTTTTGGTCATAACTCCTTGCTCGGAAGTCCAAATGACGAACCATTAGATGCATTGGAAATCTCACTTGATCATCTTTCCAACCATGTATGCTATGCACCATGAATTATTGTAGAATAGTATAGTTTTTGCATGGAAGTTTAGCTTCATGCAGACTGTTGAGCATGGAGCAGTCCTCACTAAAACATGTCAATTCCTTCACATAAAATTCCAAATATGTCGATTCTAATGTCATTGGAAAGTAGATTTCAGGGTCTTCCAGCAAGTTCTCATTTGCCTTCATAGCTTTTGTGAATCAAAATATATTACTATTTCTTTCAGGCATTCTATCACGCAGAATTGGCTCGGACGTGGTTCCTCTCTCTGGTTCATTATTGGTGTGTTCTTATCATCCTCTATGGTGAACCTTGTGTTGTAGTTCTATAATCATCCATCAAAAACTTTTGTTAACATAATGATCGAGAGAGGTTGCTAGTGAGGTGGGAGAGGTTGCTGGAGTGGTCGACGAGGTCGCCATGGTTGGCATGGTCATATCACGAACTCATTTGCAAACTTGCTGGAACTTCAACTGACCAAGTCACGGACTATCTGCCACCTGAGTGTGGACTGCCTAGACTTAACGTACTGAGTAGAGACCAAACTAGTCTGGCTCAGCCCCAATGCTCGGAATATCCGGGGTTTGGAACCGGACTATCTGCAAGTTGCAATCTAGCGACGAATAGTGGCGATTTCAAAATTGCCCACACCCAAATTCGATCAAATCTTCCTCATATCAAGTCCTCGGGCCATAAGATTTGGACCAGATTAAATAGACATGGAGGAGAACCTAATCCTATGAAATCATGACACTTCACCAAGCAAAACACTGGGAAATTCAGATTGCATTTCGAAATTGAGAAAAAAAACCCTAACACAAAAACTCTTGGATCTCTTAGCATGAGTGAAATCAAATGGTTTCCTCCAAAGATATACACTTTCGATTCATGTCATGCTTCAATCCTATGGAAGAAAAATGGACCAAAACGATCCACACATGAAGAAATCGGACCTAGAATTGAGAGGGGAGAAAAGTGACAAAAATGCAAACAAGAACACAAGTGCAAAAAACAACTCGATCCAAAACCGCAGAGGGCATGAGTGGACTTAGGGATACTCTTTCTACGAACACATATCAACAAAAGTATCTGATGACCTCTCAAAAAGTAGTGCAACTATAGAGATGAAACCGTAAAGGATAATTTGCAAAATGGAGAGGCACCAAAGAAGGGAGGGCTGCCATCTCTATATATAGTCCCGGTCCGAATGACCGAACTAATGACTAGCTGATACAACAGCCACACCACATAATCGAGAGCATAGTGGTCCGACTCGAAGCAATTCTGATCCGACGGCCATTACATCTCTCACTTGTAGCTTTGCTTCAACGTGAACTCCCTGATGTTGTCACGTGTAGTCCTTCCGGCATCGGAGCCTCCGCCCAGGTTTTGAGGCCCAAACCCACAAAACCGGCCACCGATGGTTTTGAGGCCCAAACCACCAAACCGGGCCGCGAGTAGCGTACCGCGTACATGTCCCCCGCGCTCCGACACGTGTCACCGCCATCCTTGACCACACGTCCGCCAAGTCTTCTGAGCCGTCTACTCGACTTGCACGTTCATTGTCTTGACTCGATCGACACAGTCACTCCATGTGTCCAAGTATCAGTGACCATGGTTAGCCACCCGACGATCTGGTGCTCAGTCCAAGCTTGACGTCTGTCCTTCACTATCAGGTCCATCAGCACGACACGTCCTCCTTGACCTTCACCTCACCGTTGACCACCGTCTCGAACTAAACACCTGCACAACACAAGCCGAGAGACAACGTCGATAGACACACCTCGTGTGCCAAGTAAGGGTAACCGAAGTAGAAAGAAAATTAAAATATAAGGAAAATGTTGAGTTGTTAACAATCACTCATCACACAAACTAAACACAAAAGGTTAAAATCAACCATGTGTTCACACCACCGATTAACTGTGACCTTTTGCCCGCCATGGTAAATAAAAAACTGCCACAGTTAATATTTTGAGTAGTAGTGGAAGGCAGTTTCTACAACACTACTTGATGTCAATGAGTGGATGACAGTTTCTAGGGTGTCGCGTGATGAATATATGTAACTGTTTGCAACGAATGAATGACGCTTATTAGGGAAGACTGCAGTTTTGTGTAGCTATAGGCTTGTGAGGCATGATGGTGACGTGGCTCAAGGAGATTATAGATAAATATGCAAGTGGGGTTTATCTTTCTAGGAGTAGATTACAAACGCCACTGATGTTTGAGTACATCATTAATGCTATGTATACAAAGATTTGGCCTATATGTTGCACTACTAGCCTTTTAGTACTTGCATTAGCAGGGTTCTTCCACTTCAACAAAACCTACTGGAATATTCTGCTGTTAGAGATCCTACAAATGTCATGGGACATGAAGCGAAACTGATTTACTTTTTCATATAAATAAAGGACAATCACTAAGGCATGCATTATTTTTACGTGCCACAGTACTTGGGAGCTGGCACCTCATGGGTCCCCCCCGAGACTGCGCGGCTGCGCTGCCACCGTCTCCTAGGTCCATGCTCGCTGCCTTGCGGTGGTTGTGCAATGCGAAACTTACCAAGCAGGAGAGCTGCCGATTATATTAAAAAGAAGTACACGTCCAGGCTGGGCACAACAACATACAACAAAACAACATGACTTGCGGTTGGATTGAGACATCAAACACGACCCCACACGAAATACCAACCACAACCAACAATCGGGTTGGATTGGGTCATCAACATGGCTGCACAACACAACTCCACTCCACCCAAAAGACCACGCCGCACCACCATAACCTGGGAGACGAACCGTCAAGTGCACCCCATACCTCCTGCACGCAAACGACCCACCATGCTTTCAGCAGAATCTCGCTCCTCACCGCCTCTATAGCCTGGCAAAAGGATAGTCCAACACAGTTCACTACACCACCACGATGCCACAAGCGCAGCACGGACCGTCCCGGCCGACCACCACGGCAGCACCACATAGCCCTATGTCACCACGCAGCCCTGCGTCACCGACAAGAAGAGTGTCGCCAAGGTGGTGCCAGGAACCACTCTGGCCACCACGCTTCTGCTCCCTCTACCAGCTTGTCCCATCGCCGAAAGCACCATATTCCCATATCCACCATGCGCTCAAGCACCACGAGTCTCCTCGATGCCTTGCACCGCCATCGCCATGGGCTAGCGCTCCTCCCCGTACCAAACGCTCCTTCTCGCCCACGGGACCTAGAACGAGACGCCCGAGTCATCAGCGGTCTTCCCTAGGGGTGCTGCAACAAGCTCCCGCAGCAACGCCACCATCACCGCTTGAACCTCACCTCCACGCAGTCCGGTGCCATCTTCTCCGTGATCGGCCTCAAAGGCACCGGATCCGCCACCTAGGGCCGCCAGCTCCATTCCTCCGCCTAGACAGGATGCCCATGGCCGAAAGCACGGCACGAAGACCCATCCCCCCCCCACCGTCCCTAGGGCTGGCCCAGCTTTTGGCTGACCCTCCAATGGCGGCGGGGCAGGAGTGGCGGCCGTGGGGGGTGTGTGGGTCGCCTGAGCCACCGAAAGGGCAACACGGGCGCGGGGGGAGGATAAAGTTAGACTCACAAGCTCTTACCATATCATCCTATGGCACTATATGTGCAAAGTGGATTCTAAGTGTTGCCAAGCCTACCGATCTAGTGATCCTTCTTTCTTTTCTTCATTGTCATCCTTCTTGATGATCACCGATGATTTGCCTTCTTATCACTGTATTTTATGATCCAATGACCTCTTCCGGTGACCCTAACGTACTAGTCTCCATTTTATGATCCATTGACCTCTTTCATGTGATTTAGTGCATGTCACTAGTACAAGAATGGGATATAATCCAGATTAGGAAACCCTATCTAGTCCAGGTTCCCAACCGGGATTGCCCATCCAGACTAAAGCGCCCTTTAGTCTCGGTTGTCCGAAACAGATTAAAGTTGATCCTTTAGTCCCGGATGAGCATACAAACCGTACTAAATGATGCTCCAGGATGGTACTTCATATCCCTTTTTGTTTTTATTTTGTATTATTTTCTCTTATTTGTTTTTTTTTTCTAATATTATTTTCTATTTCTTTGCAATTAGAAAGATCTTTTGCGCTAATAATTCATGAGATCTTCTGCCATAACGTCCCTAGTATCCCCCCCAAAGTTACTGCAAACATATCATATCTCACACGCTGAGTCTAAATTAGTTCATTACAAATCATGACAATTCAAAATGATTCATTACAACCAACAACAAAGACTAACATAAATTCTTAGAACTTCATGATGTTAGAGCACGTACTCGAGAAGTGCTGGTCATTAATTCCATACATGCGAAACGTCACTAATGTAGATTAATATATTTATTAGTGTGATCTCTTTTTGCTTCACAAATTCTTTAACAAGGTCTACTCATTATCATCAACAATGGTTTAGAACGTCCTGTAGTAATAAGAATTCTTTGCTAGATTCCCTCTATAGTGAAAAAATAGGTTCACCAAAATGTCATCTATAACCACCTAACTGATGAAGGGTTTGGCTTATAGTGGCTTCAAAGCTACAACCTGGGCATCTTAACTCACACGCCTCCCTATGCAATGTTGAGAAAATTGTGATGGTTATTAGAACCTTGAATATATATAGACATAACAATGAATCTAAATTTGGATACAAGTTATGAAACTAACCACATCAGTTATGTTGTTCACATAAATAGATTCACAAAGGTCCCAATATCATGTTGAAGGCCCATTAACAAGTCACATTTTGTACATTTTACGTATATATTACTAAAAAGTCACACGTCACACGTCACATACACCAAGTTAAGTGAGAGCATGATAAAACTGCATTTTTCTACAAGATATATGCAAGATAAATCTCTCTCTCTCTTTCTCTCTCTCTCTCTCTCTCTCTCTCTCTCTCTACACACACACACATAACCTTTATTCTCGGGTTCAAACACCAACTGGGGCTAAAGAGGACATTAGTCCCAAGTTGGGGCTCAACCCAGGGCAAACAACCAAGCCTTTAGTCTCGAGGTTGGTTCACAAACCGGGAGTAAAAATAAATTTGGTCTTGGGTTGAGTCACAATCTAGGAGTACAACTAAAAGGGTGTCCCTCACCTCACTGTCGGTGTAGTGCAGTAGGGTTAGTCTTGTTTTTGTAAGGGTTATATATATGTTTTGAGATTTTTGCATACTTCTAATGTCCGAGTTATATCTTTTTACAGATTTTTCAAAGGTACCATTTATAGTGAAGAGGCCATTAAAAAATTCTCATTTAACATAAGCACAAAATAAATTACATATATAATAACAAAGACCTTAAAAACTTTACATATATGATAAAAAAGACCTTTATTCAAATAGATCAATGTTATCATCAAAGTGTACAAACACATTATAATTTAACCACCTCAATAAAACTCTTCTAGCATCTAGCTATGAAGAGTCCCCATCGAGGTAGTCAAAATGAGTGTTGCCCGGAGGTTATGGAACTGTTGGGAGAAAGACTGCGGCTGGGAATGTTGAACGCCCATCGGTGCCATAAGAGAGGAGGGCATAAGCTTTGTGGACATACAATCCAGAGCCCACACTCCACAATCCATAGCACCAGACAGGTACATTTGGAGGTTGTTTTTCTTCTTCATCATCAACCCTTTTGCTTGGGGTGTCACATCCACATTTACACTCCAAACTGGATGACTCTGTGAATCTCACAACATCTCCAACCTTCGGCATTGCTCTATCTTCAGTAGAACTCTTCTAGCACCCGTTGTGTGCATCATTTTGGTGGACTACGGATATCTGTACATGGAGGGGTTTCTCCTAGAGAGTGGTCATACAAACAAATTAAAAATGAAGCACTTCGGTAGAACTCTTGTAGCATCTAGCTACAAAGAATCATCATTGACGTAGTCAAATTGAGCACCGCCAAAGGTTATGGCACAGTGTCCCAGAGGTTATGGCACTGTTGTCGTAGGTTATTATATATGGCACTATTTAAATCGATGCACTGTCGATGCAATTTCTTGAAAGCCCACAGTTGCCCAACGGTGGAGGACATGACTCTATATCCACACTCCAACATGACTCTAGAAGAGATCAACATTTGGATGTTCTCTACCCTTCCCGGAGGTGCCATATATCTTGGGAAATGTGAGTCTAGAGTCTACACACGACTCTAAAGCCCATAGGACTGGATGGCTCCGTCACCTTACAACATTTCTAACCTTCGGCATTACTTTGTCTTCAGTAGAACACTTCTAGCACCTATTATGTGCACCATTTTGGTGGACTACGACACATAGCGATATCTATACGTGGAGGGCTTTCTCCCACAGACAAGCCATATCTATGTATATAAAAGATAAGAAAATCATAGAAAATGTGTCAAGATACATTACAATGATCATATGAAAATGTGTCAAGATAATGTGTGAAGATACATACATTAATGCTAAATGATGTATAATAAATAAAAATGAAATCCACCATTCTATCTACCACACAATTGTATGTTTATTAATAAAATAGGCAATGATCTACACATTTAGCATCGAAATATTGGACGATGAAGTTACTAACCTTTAGAAGATTGAAGATGAACCTCACAGCCTTGGGCAAGAACTACTGTCCCCAAAGCAAGAACACAGATGAACACAGGCGCACAAGCAAAGACTAATAATTGAATGGTTTTGGCCTTTGGGGACAGTAGAAGCGGCTATATATAGTGTGGACGTTTAGTCTTGGTTTGTAAAGCTCACCGGGACTAAATGATGTTAGTCCCGGTTGGAAACAACAATCAATATTGAAAATGTACATTTAGTACCGGTTTAACCTACAAACTAGGACTAAAAAGTCTCTTCTCTGAAAAGCATGTTGAACTATCCGTTGGGCAGGGGACATTAGTCTCAGATTGAGATACCAGCTGGGACTAAGTCTTTCTCTAGTTTCCGGCCTAAAAATGTTCGGAGCTAAAACCCTATACCAAAAGTTTGTTCTCTACTAGTGTGTTCGGACTCCCTTTGAGCTTGTATTTGTTCGTCGCATTCTTGGGACCCATATGCACGTACATGTCTAAAGCATCTTAATAAACATATATTAGCCCGGCCATAGTTTATATTGTCCTTTAAATCACCAAAACCATTAATGATCATGCGATGAGCACGTGATGCTTAGAACGCCTAGATAGAAAGGTCTCATGGGTTTGTATATTATGGAAGATGCATGCATATTTTTCGTGAAGTAAACACAGTTTTACTAGCAGTATGTTTTTTTCTGTTTATTGCAACCTTGGGGTATTGGTTGGCCTGGTTGCATCATTTTCTGTTTCTTTACACTATTTTGTACTATACCAAATTCTATAGCCGGTCATCTTTAATATCCTTCTCGAAAAATCCAAAGTTACTATTCAGTGTTAGGGGCTGTTAAATTAATACGAACTGAGTGAAGAAGTCTATAAAGTTGAATTTATTAATCAATTAACTATGCCTAGAAAAATGAATAACACATCATTTTTTATCAGATTCTCAACTGTAGTCTGACTGTGGGATCTTGTTGGCCTACATTGGATTATCCAGAAGGTTCTGCAATTATAGGAGTCCTCATCGATGGATGCGAGTCCTGGGACAGTTCAAAATTTGAGGCATTTCGAGGAAGACGACCTTAAAAGAATTACTAACAACTATAGTGATTGTATTGGTGAAGGTGGCTTTGGGAAAGTGTTTAAAGGAGTCCTTCCCGATGACTATGATCTAGTTGCAGTGAAGGAATGCATCCGCAAAGAGTTAAGAGAAGAGTTTATTGAAGAAGTAAGGATCCATAGTCAAATGGAGCACAAGAACATAGTGAAGCTCATAGGCTATTGTATTAGTGAAAGTAATCTAATGTTGATAACTGAGTATATCTCACATGGAAACCTTGATGACATACTCCACAAAAGTGGCATTCCCATCTCTTTGGATACAAGATTGGGTATTGCTATAGGGTGCGCAGAAGCATTGAGCTACATGCATTCGATGCATTTATCAAGTGGCAACCTTATCTATCATGGGGACATTAAGCCTGCCAATATACTTCTAGATGACAATTTTACAGCCAAGGTATCAGATTTTGGATTGTCAAGGCTTCTTGCAGGTGGCATCACTCAGTACACAAGTATGGTAGTTGGAAGTGTACATTACATGGATCCTATAAGTTTACATACAGGATGTCTTACATCAAAGAGTGATGTGTATAGTTTTGGAAAAGTTCTCTTGGAACTAATAGCTAGAAAAAGGGCAAGCGAAGGTCATGTTCACCTTGTTGAAACTTTTGCAATGGCAAAGGGAAGGGAGTTGAGGGAACTTTTTGATTCAGAAATAGCACACAAAAAACAACACAGAGATTCTTGAAGAGATGGTGAAACTAGCAAATGAATGCCTGAGCCTGAAGATAAATCACCGTCCTAAAATAAATTATGTGGAAAAACGCCTTCGGTTGCTTAAGAGAAATGTGAGGGCGATTAGACATGAAAACACACCTCGCCGATCGATTTTGGAGTCACACCTTTCATGGTCCAAGAAAGATAGGCAAGACAAGGTGCAGCTTAATAAGAGCCCGAGCTTTCGTCTCAAGAGAAATGCTAGCAACTCTAAGATTCTATTGGAACTCAGAAATGTGAGAAAATTCACAAAGGAGGAGCTAAATGACATCACAGCAGAAAATTACTCACGTCTACTCGGGGAGGTAGGCAAGCTAAGTTTTACAAAGGAACACTTGAGGATAATACAGCTGTGGTGGTTTGGAAGTTTCTTTATGCAGAGTCTGAAGAGGCGTTCATCAATGGAGGCATCATTTTGTCTCAAATTGTTCACAAGAATATAATCAGACTTTTTTTGGGTTGTTGCTTGGAAGCTGAAAATCTGATGTTGATATATGAGTATGCTAATAAAGGTAATCTCATGGACATTTTAGGCAGCCAGGAAGATTTTCCCCTAGACAAACGTATTGGGATTGCAATTCAGACCGCAGAAGCATTACAGTACCTTCATTCATCAGCTACTGGTATCATCGGACATGGCAATGTTGCAGCATACACTATATTTCTAGACAACAACATTTTGCCCAAGCTTTCAGATTTTTCAGCGGCATGTAAGCTTATCAACAAGGGGAGTGAAGTTACTGCCAGTGGTAGTGTAATTACTCGCGATTTTCTTGAGAACATACTCAACGACTACCCAAATCACTTTAAGTCAGTGTTGATGAATCTGGAAAATGACCTGTACGGGTTTGGTGGTGTTCTATTTGCACTCATTAGTAGGGACAACAATATTAGTCCACGTGACCTTGTCTTAAGATTCACCGAAGCTTACCAAAGAGATAATAGTGGGGAGGCATTCTTCGATAAGGCTATAACAGCTGAAGAAGAAATCAATGTCCTCGAAGAGATCGGGGAGATTGGCGCTAAAAGTGTACGGTCTCGAATGTTGATGAGATGGTCGAGATGGATAACAGACCAACAATGAAGGAAGTCGCAGAACAACTTCACATGATTAGAAGATCGTGGAAGGAGGGCAGAACAGAGACAGCTACTAGACAAGTTACTGAAATTGAGGATACAGGTGTTATGTCAGGAGAGCCAAAGCTACCAAACTTGATGCGCCGTTTGTATGGATACAGGCGAATTCAGTTGTAATCCTACTGAAATTGGACTGTGATGCGTTATTGTTTGCAAACCATATATAGCGCACTGTAATATATGTTGTGCTGATATAAGAAAAAGATAAATTAGTCATTGTAGTAGTAGTTATGAATTTTGCTCAATGCAGCTAGCAAAATGACAGTGGCAGTGAAACCATGAGTTGTATCTTTGCTCAGTTCTATTTTTAGAGTTACTTGTATACATTGGCAAGTCTTTACTTATTTAGCAGCCAGTAGATAATATGTTCCCTTGTGCATGACAGGTTTGAAGTTTTGCTGGGCCTAAGAATGTTTGATTGAAGAGATTGGTTTTGTTAGGCCTAAGAATGTTTGATTGAAGAGATTGGTCTCTTATATCATGTTCCTTCCTGCTGAACTAGATTGACTAGATTCTTGTATTTTTTTATACATAATTCCATGTTTGATTCCTGAACTTCATGGACCTCTAGGTTAAGTATGATAATGTTTGCTACACTAGATAGTACAATGGTACTTCCTCTGTTCCAAATTATAAAATGTTTTGATATTTCCGATACATTGTTTTTACTATCCCTATGTTTCAAATTACAGTTCTTTTGACTTTTTTAACCTTAAGTTTGACCACTCATCTTATTCAAAAAAATTTACACAAAAATAGTTAAATTTAAGTCATTTTTAAATACCATTTGTTAATAAAGCAAGCCACAACCAAAGAAGTGATATTTTGCACAAAATTTTAAATAATACTGAGCGGTCAAAGTTGAGGTTGAAAAAGTCAAATGAACTATAATTTGGAACGGATTTAGTATCTAGATATACAGTATATATCTAAAGACATAGGGAAAGCTACGTATCTAAAAAGGCCAAAACGCCAAAACGTCTCATAATTTCAAATGAAGGAGCACTAAATTTATCTATGGATGGTCGAAAAGCTGGTAGCTCGATAGCTCGGTCAACTCAGCTCGCTAGTGGCTTGGTTCATTTATATTTTTCAACGAGCCGAACTAGCAGTTTAGCTCGTGCAGTTAACAAGCCAGCTCGCTGGCTGGCCCATGAGCTTAATGAGCAAAATTATTAGCCTTAATGTTTTACTAGTTTTCAATAACTTCATGTATCTTACACTCCCTTTAAACCTGGTGATCCTATCTACAGTAAACCCGTTAAGAAAGCGCATTACATCCTACTGTTCAAACTACAAGAAAACCCGTTAAGATCTGAGCCATCCGATCCAGCACAAAAAAGAAATCTCCTCCGTCCCAGCCATATTCCGTTTCGAGCCTTCCCAAGTCTAGGACAGAAAATCCCCGCCCGTCTCTTCTATCGACGTCGCGCAGTGCGTCCGCGCCCGCCGCTTCCTCCTCCTCTCCGGCCGCCCGCCGCCACCCACCTCTCGACGCGAGCCACCTGCCGCCCCATCGAACCCCGTCAAAATCTAGCCGGGCCGACGGCGAAAAGCAATTTCCGCCCGGCCTCTCCTTCATGCTCGCCCGGCTCGCACCACCACATCTTCCACCGGACCTCTTCCACCACGCTTGCCCGCGTCCCGTCGCCGAGTCCGCTGTCGCCGGACTATCCTCCACGCTCGCCCCCCCCGTGCAGACCACTCGCCCCGGCCTCCCAACCATCGACACGGGTGTGTGCAGAGCGCGCAGGGGCTGCTGTTCCGCGGGCGCCGATGCGAGCTGCGGAGAGGCCAGCAACGCCCAGGCGCGCCAACCACGCAGCAGTAACAAGATACGGCCAGCGCAGCCGCATAGACAAATCTCAGGCTGGGGTGGTGCTCCGTAGAGGCCACGCCATCAACGCGGCAAAACACTACTACGGCCCTTCCTGCAGTAGAGGAAGTCCGCAGCAATGCCATCGACCAATCCAATCTTCTATTGTCGTATAGCAGTACAAAAAAAGGGTAAGGCCAATTTCATCGTCTACTTACGTATGGGTCACTCATAAATGATGCACAATAATTTTCACTTTGATCATCTTAATTTCTGGTGCCACGATGAGGATGATTGAAAGTATGAACTGCTAGCTTCTCACAATCAGTCTCTGATCTGTGTTTGCTACACGAAAGAGTCACACTACATATACCCTAATGCCTAATTTTGATTGGTATAAATAATATCATTGCCGAAAACCATTTTTTTTTCCCAAAGATGGTTGTTAAAATTGGTTATGCTTTTTAAAAAATTACTCCCTCCGTTCCAAATTGTAGTTCACTTTGCCTTTTTTAGATACATTGATTTTGCTATGCATCTAGTTATACACTATGTCTAGATACACAGTAAAAGAAATGAATCTAGAAAAGCCAAAGTGAACTACAATTTGGAACGGAGGGAGTAACTAATAATTAATTAATCTGTCCGCTCAATGGATTATATGCGCTGATCCATAAATTTGAGGACATACGTACTACTGCCATCAAATTTACTTACTATCAATCACCTCTAATTTACTATCCTCCAATTTCAGTCGATCTACTCATATCCAGCTAACCATCCCTGTATTACAGTAACATTATCCTACAAAGGGGCTAAGATAGCATTTCATACTTAACTAATTTTAGTAATCTGTTCCATGAACAATCATACTATGGATTATTATAAGTCTACCTTTTCATCTCAGTAGGGAAAAAAAAATCATTTTACTCCTATTGTCCTTACAGGCTGCACGGGCAGATGGACTCCAAGCCATAGTTGCAGGCTCGCTCTAAAGTACAGCCAGAATAGGGTTTTCATTTTTTTTAACTATCCATCAAACATCTTTGTTTTTGGTAGTCAAAGTCCAGTTTCAACATTGCTATGAACAAGTGACACTCGAATGTTCATTGAATAAATAGTAGATCCCCTGTTCTATGCTTTGCCTCTAATTCTGTGCTCTTCGACCTTGGCCCCGTGCGAAGCACGGGAGCACCTGCTAGTAAATAAATAATCCGCATCTGCACAGGGAGGGGAATGAAACAGACACCTTCTTCGGCGACGGCGACCGCTGCCGCCTTCAGCGACGGGATGTCCGCGAAGGGGGGAATGAAGCGGTAGGAAGCAGGAAGCCCCGTGCCCCCAAGACCGGGGACCTCGGTCCGGTAATCAACGCCGGCGAGAAAGGGGCGAAGTTGCGGCAGCGATCTGCCCACCGTATTGGAGCGAGAAAAAGCGAGAGGGCGGCGGGATTCGGGGCCATAGATCTGCGGCGACAGAAGGCAGGAGATCGAGGAAGGCAACCTCTGATCTTGCTGGTTGCGATTGGGAGGACTCCATCTCCCAGAAAAAGTCACGCATCCACATGACAGGACAGGTACGAAACCCGCCTCGCATATCCCGCTTGGAAACCTATTTTGCGCCGATTGAAACAATTCTGCCGACTCAGAAAAGGATTTGACAAGCTCCTGACAGACTAATTTTGCTCGAATTGTAGAACTATTGCCACTATAAATCAATATTAACTGGGGAAAGAAAGAAATTGGCATAGAAATACACAGCAACAGTAATGTCTTCGAAGTCCATGAAAATTGCATAACTAATTTGCGATTCCTATCAATACTTATGCAACCATGGCGCAGCTATATACATAGTAATGTCAACACAGATCTGCACATTCAAATAACGATGATATAGAATAAGTGAGATGACTCTTTCATCTATCCAGCTTGACAACACACTATGAGTCTTGAATTATATGTGTCAATCATATTTATACCAACTGTAAGATAGGTGCTCACTTGATACTGTGACTAACTTGACTGATATAGAATCAATTTATGCATGAAGGAGGTAGTAACACCAAGTTGATACAGGTCATCCTCATAGATTCCGATGACGGGGAGTCTAACATGGATGACAATGAAAAAGGGAAACCAAAACAGGTATTGAAGGCGATTCAATATCATCTTCATATTCTCATGACTCATGGACATAATTCTGATTGTTGAATTAATAAATTGTGTTTCGTAATCAATAATCAGGCACGCGACATGGATCTTCCTCAGGGGAGCAACGATCGAACCGATGCAGTAATCAAGGTAAACTATAAGAGATACTGTAGTCGATGGTGTAAAGCCATGTTTTTTTGATCGCGGGCTATGGAAAATAGCGTCGGACTTTTTCGGGCGCTTATTAGCCGCTATTGCGTCGCTATAGCGCCGCTATAGCGGCGCAATAGCGGCAACTATGCGGCAGTAGCACCAGCCTGCTGCTGCCACTATAGCCCAATAGCGTGAAAATAGCGCGATATAGCGCCAATAGCGTGGAAATAGCGCGCTTTAGCGGCGCAAATATCGTGCTATAGCGCCAATAGCGCCAATAGCGTGAAATTGACAATAGCGTCGCGGTGTTTCAAATGGCGCGCTATAGCACCGCTATAGCGGCGCTATAGCGCGCTATTTGTTTCGTGGGTGTAAAGTTAGAGATAAGTAATCAACAAAGCACAAAAATAAGCTGGAGTTTAGCTGGAATTAAATCGAAATCCCGAGAATAAACGAACACACATTCTGATAGTCGACTTAATCTTACTTGTTACACTTTACAATTGGTTGATAATGGACCTTGACTCTATAAACTTGAGAGTATTATGACTATTTTGTTTAAAGAGTGTATGGATAATCATAGATGCATTATGTATGATATGGAGTATGAACAATAGGTGATGTTTGGTGTAGAATTATAATATACTAGTACATGTTATTTTTGTTTGATTTATTAAGTCTTATGAATGAGCAATTATTATATATATATAATTTATTATTTGAGTAAAATGCAAGAATAGACCATCAACTTGTGCGGCTTTGTGTCATTTTGGGCCATCAACTTAAAAGTGCATTTTTAGGTCCTACATCTTCACCGCACTACATAAATAGGCATACCTCTTCGACTCATGTTTTTGCTTACATGGACAGCCACCGTGGCGTCCAAAACTGACCAGCAGCGCTTCGTCCGGCATCCAAAAGCGGCCTCATTGCGCTGCTGCGGGCGGCCTGCCTCCGCCGCGCTGTCGCGAGGGCACTCCCCGCGTTGCTCCAAGCTCGATATCGACATCAGGCTCAACGTCCCCCGTAGATGTCACCGCTTCCATCGAGGGCCATGACCACCTCCCCACGACCGCGTTGGCGGCGTCGTCGTGGTCGGGAGCGCTCCTCCTCCGATCGCGTGAGCTTTCCAGCGATCGCGCACACAACCGCGACGGCATGGTGAAACGCCGCCACGGGTGCAAGGCCACGACAACCGAAAGGCCGCGTCCTCCACCCGTGCATGCTCCGCTGCGCTCGCGCCCTCTCCATGGCGAGGATGAAGGGGAGGGTGGCGGTGGTGTTGGAGGTGACATTGGAGGAGAAGCGGTAGGTGCATCGAGAGGTTTCCTGCTCTAGGATGTGGTGCTTGTGGAGGAACACGGGCGGGCCTCGGTGGTGGAGAGCAGGTAGGTGAGGTTGAAGGCAAAGAAGCTCAAGCGGGATTACGGGTCCATGGTGCCCAAACAGATCTTTGTTGAGGAATGCGCTGGCCAGCACCGACGCGCCATCCACGCCACGAATAGTTGCGGCGTCCGCGAGCACCGTCTTGGCGAACCGCCCCACACCACAATGCGCACCTCCGCCACTGGCGAGTTGGCGTACCCCATTTGCCGCACCATCGAATCCATGGAGTCGACGCGGCGCCGTCGGCGAGGAGCACAATGCGGTCCATGAGCTCGAGGATGTGGAACCCGGGCTGGTGGATGGTGAGCACGACGGTCTTAGCGTGCTTGGCGGCCATGTCCGCATCTGGACAATGTGGAGCGCGCAGCGAGTCGAGCTCAGACATGGGCTCGTGCATCGCAGCACGTAGCGGATACGTGGCAGAACCTGGCGGCATCCATGGGCTGCCCGTTCACCGGCACGAGCGTGGCCGGCCGGTTTGGACGGCACGGTGGCTGTCCACGTAAGCAAAAAAACATGAGCTAAAGGGATATGGTCTATTTATGCAGCAAAAAGCGAAGATGTTGGACCTAAAAATGCACTTTTAAAGTTGATGGCCCAAAATGACATAGCCTCACAAGTTGATGGCCTATTCTTGCATTTTACTCTTTTTATTTTTTATGATTAGACCGCGAGCCTAACGACCCAGCTCGAGCTGGCTCGTTAAGCCAACTTTAGTCCTGCCAGATGTGTACAGACCAAATGCGTATGTGATCCTCATCATAAACACATATAGGCAAAAATGCATTTGTGATGACTTCTTGTCATAGACATGTTTTGTCTATACGCATGACACAACAGTAGAGATGCGTGCAATCAACGTCTGTACGTCGTCTGTGATTTTCGGATTTGACAGTGCAGTTGAACAGAAGATAAACTAGTTCCTACGCTTGTGAAAAGATATAATTGAGAATAATTCTCTTCGACCCACTGTCGTTGGCTGCAAGTATGGACGTCAAGGCTGATCGTGACACGGTGGACGACCCGATGTTGCTAGAGCGCTGCTTCACTCACCAGTGGCCGGGTTGGACCGTGGTCTTCGCCGATCGCTGAGCCGGAGGTGGAGACCAGACAAGTGGTTGCTGGCGGCTGCTCGTAGGCTCCGTCCCAGAATGGATCGATGTTGCGGACTCCACCCTCGCGCTTCGTCATGCCCCTAGTAGCGTCACGTCTGGGATAGTCAGTCACATCAAAACAGTTGGTGTTCGATGACTCCTCGGATATTGATGCAACTATGATGGCCGATGTGAGTTGCCCACCAGGCTTTGGTCCGACGCAAGCGGAGCCATGTACGCTGCCGCCTCTGGGCGGTCAGCATGGCGCCATGGATGCTGAACCCGTCGCGCGAGCCACACCAACCGGCATGACGCGGTCGCCCCTCTACAGTCTGCCGACTCCTAGGCAAGATAATGTGGTTCGCCCGGCAAGGTTCTGCATAAGGTTCCACCACCATTGCTGCCACTGCTTAGGGATGAAAACGGTCGGAAACGATCGGAAGGAGGCCAAATCACTTCACTTTCATTTTATTTTCTCAAAAATGAAATCGATACGATATTGTCGGAAACTGAAATGGCACCGGTATTCCGGTAATTTCGAAAACGATATAATCGGTCAGAAAATACACCGATAACGGTCGAAATCTTTGATAACGGTATTCTTAAAAACGATAAACACGCCAAACTATAGAAAATGAGAAAAGCTATATAACTCGATGTCCTTCTCCAGTAGAGGTTGTAGGTTTCCTAAAGATGAATCTCAGCCATATCATCGTCGTCATCGGCCAGTAACGTGTATTCATGGAATCGTGGATGATTATGGCTTATTCCCATACGTGTGAATATTGCCATATATTTTTTTTTGCAACTCGAGTTGCTTGCGATACTAGTACTACACGGTGTTTGCCAAAAAAAAAATATAGTTAGTCCCCAAAAAGTATTTGCCTTATGACTTATATGCATGTTGCTTTGCGTCGTCGGTGCCTTTTAATTCGGTAATTACCATCGGTAAATTACCGCTTAAATACGGGAATCTTCGGAAACGATCGGAAGAGGATCAAATTGTTTCCACTTTCATTTCCATTTATGTTTACCATTATCATTTTCATTTTTCCGGTTACCACTACCATTTCCATTTAGGCATGAAAATCAGAAAAACTCGAAAACGACTTCAGAAAATCGGAAATTATCATTTTTCGTTTTCATCCCTACCACTGCTAGTGATGGTGACGCCACGAAGCCTATGCTACCGCACCACAATAGGAGGATTGGTTCTGTGTAAGGTTCCGCCACCGTTGCTGCCACTGTCAGTGATGGTGACGCCACCAAAGCCTACGCTACCGCACCACAACAGGAGGATTGACCTCAACCACTATCACATGTCCCGGTTGCCAAAATAGGGGAGGTGTTGGTGATGTAGCGGATGAGGTTCATCGATGGACGGAGGGAACCCTCAACAACAGCAAGGGAGGCCTACTATGACGACTTCTTCGGCGATGACTACAATCTCGCGCATAAAGAGGTGCTGCGAGAGATCTTCCGGGACTCGCCAGGTAAGGGGCCGAGGCGGTCCAGGCGCCGAGCGAGCTAACGCGTCTGATTGACGGTGACAACAAGGTTATATTACTAGAGAGTAATAGTGTTTGATCTCCTTCATCCGGGGAGGGTCGAACTGATTGCATAACTGTATTCACCACTAGCGCATCATTCGTGGCACGTCGTTGTAAACTTCAACATTTTTAGTCTTAATACAAAAGATGCACAAAGCTTTTGTGTATTTGAGAAAAAAAGAATAGTTCTCTTCCTACTGCTGCCCATTCAATTATGTTTAGGAAACAATGTGAGAATATTATAAGCTTTGAAAGTTACGTTTTGGATAGACTTTACAACATATATGGGGGATGGATTCATAATACTCCATGCCTATCTTGGAGTGTAAACCTATCGAAACTAAACATTCGGTTCAATGGTAGCCGATAGCACCATATCACGATGGTAAGTTCCCCTCTTGGGACCATGTCCTAAGTTAGAGCACACCCCCAACTAGTTGCAGAACGCCCCAACGGTGTTCTAGGGCATCCTTCCCTTTGGCCACCTACTCCATTCTTCTTGGCCATCGTGGCCCCTACTTTTATATGATGTCTTATAGTCATTTTTAGAGTTTTTCCTAGATTAGCCTGTCGTTGATTGGTTTCACCATGTATCAGTTTGTGGAACTCCAACAATATTTGAGAGTGCATCTTCTATGTTCTTATGTAGGGATAAGCATGCGTGGCTAAGGTAAATGTGTCAAGCGATTGTGAGGTTTTGAATTGTTCTTGATTAGAAGCCTTACGTTGTTAACATCAAGGTCTCCACAAACCTACTTATCATTACTTTTAGAAGATTGGTCCAAATTTGCTCATCAATTGGTATGAAGGAATTTAGCATGATCTTCCAAAAACTAATGATAAGTCGATTGGTGGGGATCTTGATGCTGATGATGCAAGGCTACTAATCAATAATGATTCAAAAGACTCCCTTTTTCCTTCTATCAATGATGATCCAAGGCTAATGATAATTTTATTTGTTACTAACAATATTTTTCCTTAAAATTGGTTAAATTTGAGATATTTTGATCGGCAAACCCGATCTAATAATTACATTCTTTATGGTTTTTTTGAAACTCATTCTTTTATGGTTGGAGGAGCACAGCAAAAGCAAGACAGAAAAAATCCCTTTTCCGTTATATCGCCATCTCTCTATCTTCGCCTAGAGAGGGAGAATTCATTTGCCTAGAGTAAGCTTGAAAGCGGCGCGACTTCGTCGTCGCTTCCTAAAAAAACACATTCGGAGTTGCCGAGTATACAGGACCTATTGGTGACGACCCTGTTTTAGATAGCCCGCTATAGCGGACGCTATAGCACTATTTAGCCTTTCTGCAGAAGAAACGCTAAGCTATGACGATTTTAGCGCTAAACGCTATTTGCCGCTATTAGCTGCTAATAGCGCGCTATTTTCGCTAAATCATAGGTCGTTTGTAGTTGGACTGTCATTTCCGTCGGCCGGTCGGCCCAATTAAATGTCAGGCCCAAATTGCCAAGCAACCCAAGCCATCCTCATCCCGATGCCCCGCCAAATCCCGTGTGTAATGTGTTAGCAAGACTTTGATGCATCATGTATGTCATTTTCATAATGTTTTCATCTTTATTATGCATAAAATTACATGATGTTTGTCATAGATTTTGCTCAGCCGCTAAATGGCTTAGCCCGCTATTAGTGCGCTATAGCCTTTCTTAGCTTTTTGGAGAGGCTGCCGCTAAGAGGCTTAGCCCGCTATTTAAAACAGGGGTGACGACGGCGATAGTCTTGTTCAGAGCTGCAACAAGGGGGGCTTGAGTCGTTTGACTTTGAAAAGTACTCTATAACCTCGGAGTTTCTCAGTCTTGTTCAGAGCTGCAACAAGGTTGGTTGGTCAAAGGCTTGAGGAAGGGAGCGGGGGAAAAGCTGCTCGCCGTTGTCGGCGCCACGACTCGGGAGGCGGCAAGGTCTCATCATGGAACCAGCGGGGCAACCATCGGCCGGCGAGGTGCCGACTGCCCGGCCGGCCAGTCAGAGAGCTGGGTGCTCTCTCTCGGAGGTACGTTTCCATCTCTCTCTTTCAGACTGTCTGTCTTTTTTTCCTCTGATGAAATGCAGAAAACAATTTCGTGTGTGATTTTTTAGAGCTTGTTTCTCCCCAGCAATGAATCTTGTGCAGAATGGTGTAATACATATGGATAAGCATTTGTGTTACTAGGGGGAGGGGGGGTTGTTGCGACGTAGGGATGTTGGGGGTAATTATGTCCTTGAAATTAAACACTTGGAGGAACTGGAAGTCATCAACATTCCTATGAAGTACCTCCATTAGTTATTTAGGTCGCTCCATTTTTTTGTAGGAATCACAGAGATTTTCCTATGGAGCAACTAGTTGGCTCACCTGAAGAAGCCATGTGATTCATGGTTCCTCTCCTCTTGGAAAATAAATAACACTTCCGGACCGCAGGAATCAGGAACAGAGAAGTATGACAGATAAGAGAACTCAAAGACAGAGAAAAGAACTCAAAGACCTTCCAGATCAAGCATTGCTCACCCATTTCTCATGACATAATTGCGCAAGGACTATATATAAATACTTCACCAGACACATTATACTCATCAACACAAGACATGTCTTTATTATTACATATATTGAGTAGGACATTACTCAATAGTTTCATCACAAACACTTACATATACGAAATCAACCACAAAGTTGAACGTCTCACTCGCTCGCATTATTTAACTGAAGCTTGCCTTTTATATATATTAAGGCATAACAAAGTAGAAAGGTAGGCATTTGGTATGCAGCTTAGAAAATATACGGAGCCGGTGCGATAACCTTTTTAGTATCTGGGTCATTTGTTGGGTCCGGCTTTTCGTAGATGATAAAAACACGTATTTCGGGGTCATTGGGGTCCCGGTCCAAGTCTACAATAGTACAATCCTTTGTCTGCGCATTGCCATGTTCCATTGTACATACTAGTGTTACATCTGTCCGCTCTGTACAGATAGCGTCAACCGCTTCTTCAAGTTCCTTGCCAATCACGTCTGGAAAGGTTTGCCCGTCGGGAGCGGCAGCTGGAGCTAGGTTAGCCATGATCACAAACTATCCTTTGTTTTCTCTCTTTCTTGAATCTATCTATATACTATAAAGGAGTGAAGAAATTGAAATCCTTTGTTACCGAGCCCATGTCTACCCACCTTAGATTGACAAGTGGACCCATGAGGAGACTGACGGGTGGACCAGTAAGAAACACATGACTGGAACATATGAAACACTCGCGTGTTCCACCCTTCGCACGCCTAGATCGCTCAGTTTTTGTCACCCCGCGTGGCCTCGCGTACCCACACCCACCGAAGCGTCCTCACCAGTCGCGATGCTTCATGGCTTGAGAAGTTCTGAGTCGCCACAAACAGTCTCCGCCCATCGGCCCACCACTTTATGTGGAGTCCTTCTAGGAGAGCCCATCGTCGTTCTCTCCGACGACATATCCACCGTCGGCACGCGCCCGACGAGATGAATCAGAAGGCTGCCGCCGACTCGGTTGCTAGACGGCCAAGATCCGACTTTGATGCCTAATCCGTTTCCGCCGTACTAAACTGCATCGCCCTCGACGGCCCTCTTCCTGAATCGCCGTGACGCAGATGCCGCCTCGGCCTCTTGCGGTTTCCCATCGGCGAGCTCTAACAGGCAGAAGATGAGAGGAGTAGGCGGTTGCTGGTGTGTCGTCGTCCACAGTGTCTGCGGCGGCGGCGACGGAGGCAAACGGGCTGACGTTGGTGCGGTGGGACACCAGATCCTCCCTTACTGCTCCCTGCAGATCATCCTCATCCAGCATTGTTCTGAACTTCAGACTCCACTCCTCTCCCTTTCTCCAGGACTCCGCCTCGACGTCCAGCACCCCGGTCCCCAGAAGTCGCTGGCTGGCCTCCTCCTCTGCGATCGAGAAGGGCACCGATGTGGTCTTCGATGTTGGTCGCCGGACGTTCTCAGTTGCAGCAAAACCGGTGCGTACTCGACGCCGATTTCCTCCTTCATTCTTTTTGTGTGTTTGCCAAAAGATGAAACAAGCTAATAGAACTTAATATATTTGTATTAATCCATGGCGCTGGGTGAATCAGCCTCTGCAGTCCTATGGTCATGGCCTGCAGCCACCGAGCATCCGCCAGCAAATCAGCGATCAAACCAATTCATCCGATCTGCAGGCTCTCCTAGGTACCTTATCTTTTTCAAATGAATCAAAGTATTGGCCCCTTGTATGATTTCAAATTTATTTAGATATATTTGGGTAGTATATATAGATACAGATTATTGTATTACGGTTACGGTTCTAATGTTTAATTCCACATATTTACTTAATTTTCTCCATAGTTTAGGTGTTACCAACCTAAATAAGCTTTTATCTGTTGAAAGAGATGTTTTGGGAAACATTAATTCTTATATTGTCTTTAACAATTTTTGAATGTAATGTCTTTAACGATTTTGTATCAATGAAAGCCAGAAATAGTTTTTCAAGAAACGCTGTCGAATCATTATTTAATTGAGGTAATAGTAATATTATTTTGTTCTTCTTTATTACTCTCTAATTTCTAATATTATAATTATAATTATAATTATAATTACTGATATTATCTTTCATAAGATTTGGAACGAGGGAGTACCATGTTACTAATAATTATTCATTCAGATTGGATAATCATGCCATGCCTGATTATAAAATCTAGAATATCTTATCTTCAGTTTCTTGGCCTTGCTTTGGCTGATCTTTTTTTTTGTGCTTTCTTTGATACATGCTAAAAAAATACGTACCACATAACCTAGGCCCTAAGCATGCTCAAATTGAACCTGATCCAAAGAACAATAAGGGCTCTTATGTCAGGATATTATCTGTATATTCCTTGTGGGTTAGTTTGTAACCTTCATGATGGTGCATTTGTGGGAATTTCAGCCAAAGAAACTACATAGTGGTTTAGTGTAGATGTAAGTTCAATTTTTCATGGTCTTGACAGAAGAAAATAAAGTTACCAGGATATGTCCTCCGATTTTTACAAGTCACTAATTAATGGATTTAGACAGTTAAATTTAATGAAATCAGGACATTAAGAACAACTCCATATAGCTGCAATTGACAGGTTTGATTTGTTTTGTTAAAAACAACATTACTGTATTTTTTTTTTTTTTTGACAATGCAGCCAAATATTTCTTGTTTCCACTATATAAAATTCCTTATCTTTGGATACATAATGATGGAAGCTTGGGCAGTTTGGAAAACTCCTTAGGTATATTAGTGTCATAGACTATCTTTAAGTTGCTACCATTCAAGGATAGTGTGTAGTTTAATAGCTTCTTTTCATTCTATACTTGGACTAAGATTACGTGTACTATTCCCGTCAAATTTGGTGACTTTTAGTTGAGAAGCAGCCAGCCAATGAACATGCCCATACTTGCTGATAGTGAAATTTCACCTATGGGTGAGATTGTGTTTTATGATGACATGAAAAAACACTGAACCGTTATTATTTTGCCCAGGAAAAAAAAAGTGAGAAACCTTTCGAAATTAATGGGAAGAAAAACCTTGTTGACAAGGCGTGATGGAAACGACATCAGGAAGAGAATTTGTGCCACGAGAGTCTTGAATATCATTTAGATCATCTTGATTGGCCAACAACGGCAGTTGTACATAGGCCAGCGGGATTGATTGCCATCAGATCATTTGAAGTGAGTTGTAAACTTTTGTTTAATTTAATTTTAACAAATACACAGGATACCGGAACCACCAGTAAATATTTTAGCAGCTGAGTGGACCGAGCAAAATAGACCATAATCGACCAAACAAAGCAGTACTTTTTTTTTCTTCATTTTTTCAAATCTGCAGTGTCGTCGGCATGCAAGACAACAATGGCGAGGTAGATACATGTGTGGCAGGCTCACAGGTGCATCATCTGGGCAATGAATTTCCTCACCCAAAGTAAATAATGGATCTGCTATTGTCTCTCTTCCCGCTATTATAATTTGCACTGTCAATCTAAGGGACGACCAATTCAAATTAATGTTGGGCTAAGCTGTTTTAAAATTATTTGGAGCTTTAGATTTAAACCACAAACAAGAAAACTGCAACATTTAAGCAATATAACTGAAAAGCAAAGCAAACATGCCCTCTGAGAACATAAAATGTGAAATATGTATGCTATGAGTGAATCTGAAGCATAAGCAAAACAATTCCTTGCTTGCACACATGATGTTTTTTTTTTGTCCTTAGCAAGTTACACTGTTTGACTTGCCATGTGTGATTTTGGGGATCTTTTTGACATCTTTTACAACCCTAGAATGATCTATAATTAATTCATCCAGATAACTGAAAGCTACTTGTGATCCATCATTGATGCCAAAAAAAACATACTTTTTCCCTTATCATATCACATTTACTGTACAACTATTCTAAAAATGCGAGCAGTTCATTTAACAAGAAACACACATTCTATGAAAAAAACACAAATGCAGCTCATTAAGGAATGGAGAGAATCAGTACCAGAGATAGAATGAAGTGATAATTATTGGTGGCAGTTACAAGAACAGTATAATCAGAGAACTTTTAAGGTTGATCTTGCTTACATTCTTCATAGTTGGCCAAAGGATACAAAATCCAGACTTATATATATTCTTGGAATTTGACTTTGTCAAATTCTGGGCATGAATTTGATGGTAAATTGATAAATAGTGAAACTAAATATACTAGGATGTCACATGTCCTAGCGATAGACACGTCGCGTGTCGCACGTGCCTTGCCACTAGTCTGTTATAATTCCAGCAAGAATTAATAATGGAGGAACACTACAAAATTGATTTTGCATGATGGTACCCTAAACTTAAATGTGGCGGGCATAAAATTTGACTGCCTCGTAAAAATAGCAGGTATTAATTAAGACGGGTGTTTTTTTAACCTAGGTGGACAAGTTTGCTCACCTTAAAAAATCCATTACCTGGGGCCGACCTTTCCAAAAATGCCTCTATTTTTAGAGGCACACCCGTTTAAAAGACCTTTTTTAAAAAAATATCCCGAGGCCCACATGCAAAGACCAAATCAGGCTCGTGATCGGGCCATATATATAATGGCACTTACGGTTTTTCTCCCTCACTTTTTAACCCTCCCTGCGACACTCTCCAACGCACCCGACTCCCTACGGTGCCCTTCCCTCCCGGCGGCGAGCCCTTGCACGGCTCCTCTCCCTCGTGGGCGCTGCACCCCTCCCCCTACATCCTCACGTGGTTGGCAGCAACATCATCCTCACATGCCCTCCCCTCTGCTGCTTTCCCCATGGCGCCCTTCGCCGACCCCTTTCCCCACGGTTCCCATCCCCTTCACATGGCGCCCTCCCATCCCCTTCACTCCGAAGCCTCGTTTGCCAACCATGGTTAAGTGATCGGCGACCATGGTCGCTGGACCTACAACTGGTGGCCGGATCCGTGACCGTTGGCCGAGACGGAAGTACAACAACAACAACAACAACAACAACTACAACAACAACAACAACAACTAAGCCTATCAGTCCCAAGCAAGTTGGGGTAGGCTAGAGTTGAAATCCAACAAGCACCCTCAGTCGCGCTCCAAGCACATAGCAGTTTCCCAAGCACTCCTATTCGGACACAGATCTCTAGGTATATCCCATTATCGTGCGAGGCTGATGTACAGTGCCCCTACTCCGGCGACGGCGGACGCCGCACGTGGCGCCGAGGTTCTCCGGTCGCGGATCGAGCAAGTACCCTGGCTGCGGCGCATGCGAAGCGCTTAGGCGACGACGGTGGATGTGCGGCGCGTAGGCACATGAGCGGCAATTGGACATGCAAATCCAGGTGCTGTTGGAACAACGACGTATCTGGGCTCAATGTCGGGCTCATATGTGCTGGCAGAATTGGCCTCGACTTTTTTTATTATTTAATTTAGATTAATTGAGGAGGGCAGGGGACAACCGCCTCGGCCAATCATCTATTAACTGTGATCTATCAATCTATCAACTAAGAAAGTGTATTTGTCCGCCTTGGAAAATGAAAAACGCCCAACTTGGTTAACAAAGTCTACAGTAGTGATTGACATAATCAATGGAAACATATATAGCATGTTATTTCAAACTAATAATGCTCATCATAGTTTCATACTAAGCAGATGTCTTAATCGAATGTACCACATACCAAGCAATCAACAAACAGTCCACGACTAAAACATGGAAAGGAATTTTTTGAAAGCAATAACTAAAGCAAAGAAATACTCACAACCTTCAGAGAATAAGAAGAAGAATGCAGTAGCTATGACAATGATATGTGCTCTATGTACATGTGTATATATATACACACTGACATTTGAAAACAATGTAAGAGTTTTGTGCACCTTTGATTATCTTCTCGGTCAAAACAATGGAGGCTGTTTGTCCAGCGTTCAATAGGAAACACCGACAATTGCCCTTTTGCTCCCAATAACAATAGTTGTCGACAATAGCAATGTATGCAGTCTGCTCATAACATGAAAGGACAAATATCATAACGCATGCATTAGCACATGGATTAACTCGACAATAACAATGTATGCAGTTTGCTCATAACATGAAAGGACAAATATCATAACGCATGCATTAGCACATGGATTAACCCGACAATAACAATGTATGCAGTCTTCTCATAAATATGAAACGACAAATATCATAACGCATGCATTAGCACATGGATTAACGCATGCACATGCGTTATGATATTTGTGCTTACATGTTATTAGCAGACTGCATACATTGTTGTTGTCGACAACTATTGTTATTGGAAGCATAAGGGCAACATGCCTGTGTTTCCTAATGAACGGTGGGCAAAGCCTACATTGTTTTGACCGATCGACTTACCACTAGTCTATTCTCAAGGCCATTTTCGTGGTAACTCTCGGCACATTTTGTGCCCGGGAGTAAAGCCCTTTACTCCCAGTTGGAGCCTTCAACCGAGTAGAGCCCCCCTGCCGCAGCCCGCCCAACATCTCTCGCTTGTGCTAGGGACCTCTACTCCCGGTTGGAGACACCAATCGGGAGTAAAGGTCAACATATACTCCCGGTGCAGAACCCAAAGGGGAGTACTCCAATAGAGATTAAATCTCTACCTTTACTCCCTGTTAGTGTGTCCAACCGGAAATAAATATTCATACCTATATATACTGAGCGTGATGTTTTGAATTTCGACCTGCTTTTGTCACAGGGCGGATTAATTCCGGGGTGACACATGGCCAACGCGTGGACGTGGGGGCGGGCGGCGGCGGCGGTGGCGCGGGATGCGGCGGGCGCTAAACAGCGCGCGCAGGGGGCGGCGGCACGTGAGGGCGAGAGAGGAAGGGAAATTGATCTTTATTGCTTGTTTTCCCAAGAGATTACAGACCCTTTACTTATATAGCCCGGCTAGTGGGACTTGTAAATCAAGCAATCTCTAAAGGTTTTCTTATAGATTGGAACGCTTTTACAAGCAACCTTATTTATTACCTAATAAGAGATTTCCTTATAAGATGGAATATCTCTTGCTCACCAAAAGTCCTAAGATAATCGAACCAAACTCTTCCTTTATTTTTGCATTAATTCCCGGGAAGCCGTGGAAGGGAGCAGCGACGGCGCGCGCGCCCCCGCCCCCTCGGTGGCGCCGCTGCCGCCACTGTGGGCCTCTTAGGCCTGCCATCCCCGGGCCCCCGTCTCCCCGGCATGTGACATCTTCCTCCCCTTCTCCGACCGGGCGATCCTTGCCTTTGGATGAATGTCATTCTATGACGCCCCGGGAAAGATCCGCAGCACTGGCATGATGAGCTCCACCTGTAGAACTAGTTTCCCGTGCACTGGGTTCCTCAGGATGATGTTCTCCTGTGTACATAGCGGTGCAAACTCCAAGAGGTAGTGGAGGTTGTCGATGTAGCCATGACAGATGTACTGGTGGATGGCGCGTCTGTTGATATTTCTTACACGATCCCAATTAGGAAGGCGAAAAGAAATATATATGGGATATCTATCTAATCATGTTAGCTTGGATATGGGATTAACCTCATGATCCAACAAAGCGGAGTTAGGCGGTGTTAGTAGTGGGATGTAAACTTAGCATCATTATCCATAGTGGAGTTAATCTCACCAGTGATATGTACTCAAAGTATACCACTCATTTCTAAGCATTACCTACGTACTAGTCTCGTCACTCTAGCAATAACGCTCAAAGAAATGCGAGGCATGGTATTCTTGATTGGCCTTGATAAAAGAGTGAACATGATATCTGCAAGCGCACAGATAGAAATACCAATTGTAGCACTTCACCGGGAGTAATCCAGGTATCGTATTTATATTTTACCACAGGGAAGGGAGTCTATGGAAAGTAGAGAGAAAAGGATATCTAATGATTTAGGAAGTGATTTACTTATGAGATCCACTTACGCTTGTACAATGCAAGAGTAGCCATATGCATCTAACATTACTCAACAGGATAAGTCACAGGATAAAGATAAATATATAAATGATAAATACCCAAGTCTAAGATCATCATATGCCACTAGTATCATACGAGCTATTAACATGTTATAGAAAGAATAGAATGAATATTCCTAAGATATTCCTAATCATATATGTCAAATGAATACTACAATTAGTGCAATACATCTAGCTATCATGGCAAGGTTGGATTACTTCTACACATGGCAAGCATTACCAATAACAACCAAGGACAAAACTTGATCATTACCGTAATAATAAACTCGACTAGTCCTACATTCGGAGGGTGGATTCCAAAGGACTCAACAGACATCACTCCCGCGATCTACCGCACGGCCCGAATATAGGGTGCAATTGCGCATAAACGTTGTATAAACACCACGTTTACATTATTGCTTATCACCCACATAGTGATCATCTATATGGATGCTATACAATTCCATGCATAAAATATAAAGCAATCTTACCAAACTAAACATATAATTATAGTAAACATAAACACATATCAATAAGAATATAATATTTATAAAGATCAAAGCCATAACAATTGTATTCTAAATATAATAGTACTTACAGATCGAATACAAGAGAGAAGTCTCAAGAACGATGATCCTTGCTACTTCTTGACTATCGTGAACTCAAGATGAACTTGATCTTCAACTAGAACTAACTAGATAGCTAACTACTTCTAGTATGAACTAGGGCTTAGGTCTAGACTTGGCTGGACTTGATGGGTATGAGTTGATGAATGAATATGATAATGAATTTGATATCAGCCCCTCGGGTCACTGGTCTTCTTATATAGTACTTGGCGATGAACATGAACCCTTGGATCAAACCGACCTTCAACAACGGTATAGATACAACCTCAAAGTCGGTAGTAAACCGACCTAGAAAGGAGAGGTCGACAGTGGGACCCACCCGGCGGCCGGCCTAAATGGGCTTTGGCGGCCGCCAGTGGTCCCTCTCCCCTCGGCCTCGGTTCTTTTCGGTGTGCTCGTATCTTCTAGAATGTTTTAGTCTACTTTTCGGGTTGAGTTACTTCACGGTCAAGTCTTGTCTTCATATGTCTTGTATATTCCTAACTTTCTCCATTCTTCTCGACATTTTATCAATCAAGTCCCTAGAAAGTCACGTATCACCAAAACTTGTGGAATTATGTTAGTTAGACCCCTAGACTTATGTTTGGTCTTTAACTTGAGCCCTTATTTCATGTTAATTGACTTATAAAATTATGCTATAACAGGTATCAACAAGCTCCCCAAGCTTACCTCTTGCTAGTCTCTTAGCAAGACACATGATATTATATTAAACTATTTACTTGGATCAGGAGTTGCCGCAACGCTATCACACCTTAAAAGTATACATGCTTTCAAACAAAATTTCTCTTCAGAAAAGATAAACTTTTTAAAACTTCAACTTACCCATATTACCTCTTACCTTTTGGGGCTTATATCTTTTCTTCTATCTTGGGTAATTGAAAGATAGAATGTATCAAGTCGAGCAATCGTATCTCAAACTCTTTTTGATCAACTGTCCTTCCGGAGTTTTTGCTGATTTTCAAATAAAACTCAAAGTTCCTCGGTATGACTCTCTCTCTAATCTCTTATTTGTGGTATTTGTGGATCCTCTCTAAGGCAATAAGGTAGTGTTGCCTTTCTCTCATAGTATGTAGTATTTTTGGCTAAGGCAGTAGCACACTATGCCTTCTTCTCTCTCACCCTATATTCTAAGGCTTATATATCTAGAGCTCATAGGTAGCAGAAAACTAATTTTACTTACTAAGCATATATTGTAAATTCAAGCAATGGATCCAAAGTTACAAGTCACACTTGATCAAGTGGTGCATGTGTAAGGTGGATAGAATAGATATTAGAGAATATAGTAAAGTATGTAGTGAAGTGGAAAGAATAGATGAGGGAAATCTTACTTTTGCTCCTTGAGGAATCTTCTCTCTTGTGAATTTGGAAACTCTGTAGAGAACCTGGGTTGCATCTTTTTCTTTCTTTATTTTTCTTTTATGGAGAGGCGAGCATCTAAGTACCCATTGTTTTTAGCGGACACTTGTCCATTTTTTTTTAACTCTCCTTTATTCTTTCTTTTTCTTAGGGAGGTAGGCTCTACTCGCCCGTAGGACACTTGTCCATTTTTCATCTCCCTTTCTTTCTTTTTTTTTTAATCTACAACCCAAATCTCTTTTGCAATAACTTTTGAGAGGTAAACAAATGTAATGGAGCTTTTGTAAGATGTTGGCTAGCAATGAATGAGTGGATGGGTATAGTGAATATTTTTGGTTGCTCTCTCATGAGATAGGAGTAGAACATTTTTGCTGGCTAGAGTGAAATGATAGTGGTATATATATAGTGAGTGTATATGTGGTGGATGCGTACTTCCAGAATGGAAATAGCATATGTATATGGAGTCGAGTGGAGTGGAATGAGTGGAGTGGAGTGTACATGATCAGCATGACAAGTTTCTAAGGGTCGACAAAGATTGAACAAACTCAATGCAAAGCAAGCAGCCTATATATATATCTCAAGGATTTTCCTAATCTAGAAAGCATGTATATATGGCTGTGGTAGGAGGTTCACACTCTTGTCACATAGGAACTTATCATGTGTATTTTCAATTTTTAAAATATAAATCTCCAGAAATCTAGTGTCACTAGGAGTAAGATCAAATAGCAGCCTTCGGACTATCATATATCATATCCGTCAATTACCTAGACTTTAGAGCAAGCATTTGCAACCTATAGGTTTCAGGTTTATTAAATCAAAGTAATTTTGCAAATGGAGCTCAAGAGAAATTAAGCTTGAAAGCTAGGTACTAGAAAAGTATAACAAATGAGCAACTATTCATCATCTCCATGTTGGCAGATTTTGGGGTTCCTTTTAGTTGAGCAAAGTAAACTTAGTGTGCACTCTCTTTTTTGATCCTTTTATTCACACTCTAACAAAAGACTAGTTGTTTTTAAGAGTCTTTCTAGTAAGCAAAAATATTTAACTAATAATATATATATAGATAGAGATACTTATCTGGATAATTGGGGGTTGCACTCCCCAAGCTAGATTGGAGTGTAATCTTCAATGATGTAGAAGTTGAGGTAGTTGGCGACAAGGGTGGCGCCTAACATATCTCTTCTCCTCTTGAAATCTGTTGATCTCAAATAGACAACAAAGCTAGTGGAACTTGATTAAGTACTAGAGGTGAGCCACATTGCTTTTGCCTGGGAAATATTTTTGGATTTTCATTTTTCAAATTTTTATTTAATTTTTTATGCCACCACAAAGAAATAGCCTAGAGGTGTTTAGCCTCGGGGATATTAGCATGGGGCTTAAAGGTTTTCACAAAACAAGAGACAAAATATTTTTGTTGTTTTCAAAAGCAGATATAAAACATTGAAAAGATAAACATAATATGGAAAGAATAAAATATGCAATGCGGGATTTTATTGATAACTTACCGACTTACCTTTCGCGAGGATTCGGGCGTTTAGAGTCCTCCGAACAAGACTTCAAATTCTACTCTTTACTCCCATGGTATATCAGTTGTCACAATCGGTGGCAATCGATGATTCTATGGTCTCTTCGATGATGTTCGGGAGATGTCTTCTTCTTCCTCCATCTTTTAGATGATGAACTTTTCTTTGGAGTACTTGATTCTCGTTTTCTCTGTGGATGTATTAGGTGTAAGGGTTTTAACCTCTTCACTTACCTTATCTTCTTCTAGATTCTTGATCCACCGCCTATTATGGCGGCGACGAAATGACTTGTTCTTCCCCCCGAAATTCATGATAATTATAACTATTAAAGTAAACACGCATATTCTCTTTTAGGGAAGTGGAAATGAATCTCTCCCCGTATGGATGTAAATGATTGCACGAGTAGTGTTGAGGAATAGTCTCCCAAGCACTAGTGGAGGATCTTCTTCCTTCCCCATGTCCATGACTACAAAGTCGGTGAGAACATAGTGGTCCATAATCTTGACTAGTACGCCTTTGGCAATTCCTTCAGGAACTCTATAGGATTGGTCTCGCCATCCGCAAATGCACATATGTTGGTTGCAACGGCAATTTTCCAAATAATAATTCATATGTTACCTTTGCCATTAGATTAATGCCGATCCCGTGATCGCAAAAATGTATTATAGAAAGTTAAACATTGGATAGAACATGCATGGTAGGCGCATTCGGATCGTCTTGTTTACAAAGCATCGAGATTGAAGTAAATGGTCATTATAAGATGTTGTTTCATTTACTACCATTACCTTTGTAGGTCAGGCCGCCTTGTTCTTGTTCTCGATTACGATTCTGATTTCTCCTTCGTTCTTGTTGTAGATTTCTACCTTCGGTTCTAAAATATAAGAATAGGAATTTGGGGAATAAGTAAGAGAGGTGTGTACCTTGTTCTTGAAAGTGAATTTCTCCCTTTTCCCTTTGATGTTGAAAACAATCTTCGCGACTGCTCACGTAGATGACAAAATTTTAGCCGAAAGCATAAGAATGGTCTACCGAGTATGATTGTTGCTCTTTCATTTCTTCCAAATGTCTCACGATCGCTAAGTCTCTGGCCGGCACGTAAGAGCCTCCGATTCCCACACACACGTCTTCAAAGATCCCCCCCGATAACAGAATGATTGATCTCGCAAAGCCGCAAGCACATATTTGTTTTCTAAAGTGGTTCACTATAAATCTTTTCATAAATTACCTTTGGTAGTATGTTCACACTTGAGCCGAAATCACTTAGAGCATTGTCGAATGTGTGTTGTCCAATCTTGATTGTAATGACCGCCTCCCCGGATCTTCCTTTTTAGGTGGCATCGAGTCATCCAACCAACAGCTTCCCGAGGTCTCTCTATAGTAACGACCGCATTATAAATATCGACAAGGTTTGCGCTTTCTAATTCTTCCGCTGCCCCGAATCTTACCCGGTGTGGTTAGTGGAAATGTATAACCGAAAATCTGAGATTCTATCATTTTATTAAAGCCGTATTTGATTCTTTATAGCTGAAGAAAAGCTTTCTAAATGAGTATTAATAAGTTCAAGAGCTTTATCATTAGTTGCTATTTTTCTAGACGGTGATTCTCCACGGTTTTACCTTGGTTAACAACAAGGTCTCTCAAAGAAGGTTGATAAGTATTAAAATTGTTACCGGATTGTTACCTTGGTAGTTTCCTTGATAGTTGGGCCTCTGCTGGTTCCAACCTTGATTTTGTTGAGGACAGAAATTATTGTTGTTATTGATGAAATTGATGTCCTCCGTGATCTCTCGGGCAATTCCTCGCCAGTGTGGCCTGTGTTTTCCACATTCTTCATATGTCATGCGTGAGTCTTGAATTTGCATAATCGCCTTTGGGTTGAGGATCTCTATCCTCTAGCTTCTTCATTATAAGGTCCATCTTAGCGATAACATGTCTACTTCTTTTAGCCGGTGCATTCCTCTCTTCTTTGAGATTGACGCTTTTCACTCCAACCTTGGTTGGAAGCCATCTTCTCCACAAGTTCTCGTGGCATTAGTTATTGTAAGTGATAAGAAAGCACCACCACTAGCAGGCGTCCATAGTTTCACGAGCACTGAACAAGCCCATGATAGAAAGTCTGCATCAACACCACTTCTCCATCCCATGGTGTGGACATTCTGAATATATTCTTGGAAACGCCCCACGCTTCCGGACTCGATTCATCATGCCGTTGTTTAAAATTTGATATCTTCCCTCTTAAGGCATTAGTCTTGCCTACAGGAAAGAACTTAGCAAGAAAGGCTGTGGAACAAATATCCCATGTTGTATTCTTATCTTTTGTAGCATAAAACCATTGCTTAGCCCTTCCCAATAGTGAGAATGGAAAGAGGCGGAGCAAGATTGCATCTTCGATACGCCCTTCATAGTGAATGTGCTTTGCAAATCTCCAGCTTAGTGTTGGAGATGAGCACTAGCATCTTCATGTGCCTTTCCACAAAATTGACTTGATTGCACCATGTTGATGAGCCCTGGCTTAAGCTCAAAGCCTTTGTCTCCAACCTTCTACCTTCGGACCAACAAGAATGTTGTCCGTGGTAGGAGCCGAGAACTCACGGCGTCTTGGTTGCCATAGCTTCAAATTCAGTGTTAAGTTTCTCGCTTTGTTTGATCAACTTCCAAATCAGTAGGTCTTGGATTCTCGAGAAGATGATGATGATGATGATGATGTAGGTGCTGGAGTTTTCTCGAAGTTTTGCTCTCGCTTGCCCGATTAATTTTTCAGATCTTCAATAAAATTCTCTCGAAGGTTCTAATTCATACATATATTTTTCCCCGCATAGAATAAAAAAAATAAATAGAAAACAGGTTGAACCTGTTTGAGTATGTGATAATGGGTTCTCAATGCATTATGTAGTGTAAGTGATCTCTCCGATTTCCTTATATGATGTGTTCATAGGATTTTTGGCTAGCACCCTTTCTAACTAGTAAAAGTCAAAAACAATACCAACTTAATAGGAATAACACTTTCTCGAAGTCTTGGCTAATACCCTTCCAAACTAGAGAAAGCTGGAAAGAAGCACTAGAAAAACTTTTGAAGTTTAAAAAACATATTTTGAAAATTTTGAAATATTGACTATGCTCTTCCAAACTAGGAAAGTTTTGAAAAACAAAGCCAAGAAAAATTATTTCTCTAAATAGACTACGCCTTCCCCGGCAACGGCGAAATGCTTGTTGATATTTCTTACATGATCCCAATTAGGAAGGCGAAAGAAATGCTGTCACCGTCCCCCTCCTGGTCATCGTCGTAATCGTTGAAGATCGTGATGTCGAACAGGTGCTTGCACTTGTGACCCTGTGAGAACGGCTCGTCACAATTGAGGCATAGTCCAGCCTTGTGTCGCCCGCTCATCTCCTCCGGTGACATCCATTTGAATGGCTGAGTCGGTGTCATTGCCGATGTCGGTGATGGAGCCGCTGGCACCGCTGATGAGGGGCGGGGCGCGGGTGCCTTGCCCCATCGCTACGCCATCCCGCCGGCGCTGTAGAGGATGGTGAGGTGGCGCCAGACACTTCCTCGGGCGAGTGACATGGCCGCCTCCATGTCCTTTGGATCCTCGTAGCTTGACGCCGGTCTTCGCCGGTTCCCCAAGTCCCGCTGTGTAGATGTTGACCTACTGCTTGTTGTCGAGGTGTCCAGCACGAGTGACACGTGCTAGGGAACTCCCGTGTACCCATCGACGGTGCTGGTCTTCCGAAGTGATGCCGGTTCACCCAGCGGATTATGTTGGGTAGCTGGGCCAAAGCTCTTGTTGACATACTGGGCGAAGCTTGCCCAATCTATCAACACCTTCTCCTGGGCAGATGCAAGTACCACTCTTTAAGGCCCCTCTAAGATGGTAAGATGCATACGGACTTGCTCAGTTGTTGGCATCTTGTGCCCTCAAGAATTGTTCGCAATGATTGAGCCATGGTAGGGGATCGCCCTTGCCATCATACGCCGGGAAGGACAACTTATGCGGACGTGGTGCTAGGTCGGGGAAGTGGTTGATGGGCGGGGGTGGGGAGATGCCGCCTCTCCGGTGACAGACTTTAGCTCCGTGAAGTTGGCCATCATCTTTTCTAGATCAGCTTCGATGTCCGGTTGTGGGGTAGACGTCTTGCCTTTCTCCATTCTCACCTTGATGTAGGCATGCCCGAAGTTTTCCGTGGCTGCCTTCATCTCCGCCTCAAATCCTAGAGAAGCTTGATCCTGCGTGCCTCCACCGGATTGGTACCGGAGAGGACAAAGAACTTGATCAAATGAGCGTGTCGAGGCGGGTGTGAAGGTGGAGAATTGTGTGGACAGCTCCTTGTTGACGGTCATGAACGACGTATTTTTATCGTCAACATTCTACGAATATAGGGGTGGAACTATACCTTTTCATACTCATATACATTTTTACTAATATATTTCCACTTGTAGTGTCCCAGATGTTATTTTGCAGAAAACATATAAATACAGGTGGAAATCCGACCAAAAGGCGCCTCCTTGAAAAGCGCATTCCTGAACACATCAAGCCCAAGGGAGAAATGGACCCGACATGTCGAACCGGGCCGAGACACACCACTCCACGACTTTTCACGACGCAACACGCCAAATTTCACCGAGGCCCGCAGACGAGCCAAACCCAAGGGGGTGCGCGCAAGGCGGTTCGAGCCCAGCTTGGACGTGGCGGTGCAATAACTCCCCTAGAGGGCGGTGCGGGGGTGTGTGGCTCAGTTCATCATACTTGGACGCCTGTACATGGTCGGTTTGATTGTAATTTAGCACTTAGCCCCCTCTACTCCAAGTATAAGTACCCCCTCTCTCTCCCTCTCTCAACACACACCACAAGGAGTCAACACTTCAAAGACACACCTTCTTCTTCTTCTTGTAGGGCTTCTTCCCTTTGGCTACATCTTGGAGTAGAGAAGAGCTACAAGGAGGGCTTGTCTCCTAGAAAAAAGTGCTACTTGGTAATATATCTCTTATGGAGCATTCTTCTATTTGCAAGTCTTATTTAGTTCATGGTCTAACTTAAGAATTAGAGTATAGTATTGTTCATGTTATAATCTTGATATATGAACTAGCATATAGTCCTTATATCATAGCCTTGGCATGTTCATATTTGTTCTTCAACGATCATCATATGACTAACATGATTAGAGGTAGGATGACGGTTCGTTGTTCATTCGGGATTGTTCTTGTCTTAGTCCGTCCATCCGTTGGGTGGGGATCCTAGGGGGACAAGAGTAGTGGCCTTCTATGCGGGCATGGTGCCCGGATATTAAGGTACTGCTAATATGACAAAGATGCCACGGCCGAGGGGTAGGCGGCCGGGTCATGACAGCCCAAAATCCGTCCCTTGTAATCCCCCACATTCACATAGCCATGTAGGAGTTCATAAATGCCTTGGTGGGTAGCGTACTACCTAGTGGGGTCTCCCCGCCATCCTAGACCTAACCATTCTTATACCATTATTGCATATGATTCCGATCGGCAAAAAATATCTAGTGCAAACCACTACCTTCATGCATGAAAACCCGTGTAAACCATGGTAGAAGAGTCGTTTAAATTTATCAAAAATACACATGTAGATGATACGATGATACACCACCTTGTAAAATATCTTATCCAAACTCAGCTTCATTTGTGAGTTATGAAAATAACAAATTTGAAGCCGAAAAGTTGCCCAAATGATTTGTTAGAAATTTGTTATTTTTATGTCTCACAAACGCACTCGAGTTTGGACAATATATTTTACAAGGTTGTGTATCATCATATCATCTACATGTCTATTTTTTTGGTGAATTTAGACGGCTTTTTTTGTCATGGTTTACACGAAGTTTTCACGATAGTTATGGTTTGCACTAGATATTTTCCCCGATCCTAAATATATTCATTTGTATAACCATGACTAAAACATTAGAACTACTCCATTAGATTATTCATTTATTCTTTATCTATTTTCTTTATCCTTCTGAGGTGGATTCCTATGTGTGTGTCACACTATCCATGAAACCGTATTGCTTACCCCTCGTTATGATTAAGTTGGACATTGCATATTCATAATTCAATATTCGATGCCATGCTAGCCTCTCACATACATGCCCTCCTTTGGGAAAATATAAATATCGATACCCTCAATACTTCCGGTGAAATGCTACAACGATAGATCCGTGCACTTGCGGATGAAATATCAATTATGGCAAGATCTATCACCGTTGATTGACCTAGTGCTATCACCGACATGGTGGTTCCACTCGGGATATCAATGGCGCATTTCGAGGCACCATCATTAGAGTTGGGTTCTAAACCCGCTTCTAGTGATTGCGCTTAAGAAATGCCAACAAACATTTCGCACCATTGCCGGGAGGGCATTGTATTGAGAAATCACTAGCCGGGCTATGAATAATGAAATATGCATGCGTGGTAGCCACTTACTCATACGGGCTAATCATTTATGTTTTCTCCCATTTGTGGATGAAAACAGATAGTGTATGTCGGGTTTCCAACTACCGCAAACTTCATCGAAGATCCCGAGGCACTCCTAAGGAAGAAAAAGGTCCTGTGCCTCTTCTTCTTCAAATTTAACCCCCGATATAGCTGAAACCAACATTCCTGCACCAACCGTATCGCAAGCTATGGCTCAAAAGTCGCCTCCACGATTTCTCCGTCCTTGTTGTCCCCAACGTGCCCACCGGGCCCATTGTCAATGTGGCGCATAAGAACTTTGAGCTACGACCGGGCTAATCACCATGGTGCAAAGGTCCCTTCGTGGATCGCCTAGCGAGGACGCCAACGCACATCTCCAACACTTCCTTGAGCTATGCGAAACTATTGTCATCGTGGACGCCGAACCCGACGCTATCAAGCTCCGCCTATTTCAAAGGCGAAACAATGCTTCTACAAGGACAAGGAAGCCGCCAATACGCGGACCAAGTGTTCAACGACGCCCCGCTAAGTTCTTCCCCATGGTCAAAACCAATGCCCTCGCGGGGAGGATTGCCAATTTTCGCCAGAGTTCAATGGAACCCATTCGAGGCATGGGAAAAGCTGCAAGAATACATTCAAGCATGCCCGCACCACGGGATGGAGAATTGGCTGGTGCTCCAAAACTTTTACAATGATCTTACGGTCATATCAAAGGGACACCTAGATGCCACCGCTAGTGGCGCATTCCTATCGCCACCATCAATCGTGCCACAACCCCGATTGATAAGATGGTGGCAAACCGTAGCCGAGGAAGACAGAACCCGAGCCAAAACACAAAAAGTCATGCATATTGTGAAGGAGGCAGATATGCTTGTCGCAAAAATGGATCTCTTGCTGAAAAGACTGGAAGAGCGCACTACCGATTAATCGGCCATGATGCGCATTAGTCTATGCCACAGCATTCACACATGACGGTGAGACCCGTGGTGAAGTTGGCCACCGGGGGACAATTGCCTTTAGACCAGCAAGAAGCAAAGATTTATCAACAACGGGTATCGCCAACATCGGCAAGGAAATGGTCGCGAATAATCACCCCGGCCCACCATTCCAAGGTAACTCGAGCTATAACCCCAATTATAGCTCGAACCAGCCATCACTCAAGGACCTGGTTCTAGGCCAAGCCAAAATCAACGAAAAATCTCACCAAAAAGATGAGACACACCGACAAGATACCGGAAGGAGTCAACAAGAAGCTAGTAGGGTTGACATCACCGTGAAGAACCAAATTTCGGCTTCAATAAGATGATAGAAACACAACCGCCCGCATTGTCGCTCAAGTACCGCTAACGACCCCGCAGAATCCTAGGGCAACCTGAGACCTCGCTTGAGTCGGTGAACATGATATCTCTGAGGCTCAGTCAACCCCCGTGGACTCGCCATTCATCGCCAAGAAGGGTGACCCTGGACGCCCCATTATCAGATGCTCTATTGGCCCTCAAACTTCGCTAATGCATTCTGTGATCTCGGGGCCAGTATCAACGTGATGTCCAACGCCACCTTCGACAGAATTCATGGAGGGACACTTACACCTGCAAGCTTTGTCCTCCAAATGGTAGATCAAACGACACGGTGGCCCAAGTAATACTCAAGACATGCTCATTAAAGTAAATACGAGTACATCCCCGCAGACTTTGTTATCCCGGATATGGGCCCGAAGAGGATGTGTCTCTCCTTCCGGGAGGTCGCCTCCTACATGGCCAAAGTCGAGATCTGCATAGGGAAGGGCTTCATAGTCTTTCATGTCAAGAGTAAGGCGGTCAAGTGCCCATTCATCGGGTACAAGCAACAACACACCCGATATCATCATCAAAGCCGGTGGGTGTGTTGAAGGATCTCGCTTCAAAACCCCGGAAAAAAGCTGCTTCCCCCAAAGGAGAGCGAAGAGTCAGCAGCTGACTTAAAACAACCTACACCTTTGCCAATGTAAATTGGCATTTGAAAAAAACAAAACACAAAATATTTTTTTGAAAATTTTGGAGAAAATCAAAAAGTGGAGGCAATGGCAAAGTTCGGGCGGCACACACAACAGTCACAAACTTTTCGGACCATTGAACGCGCCCGCCAAAACTCGACGGTAGGCACGCACCGCCGCCGCCGCCGCCGGTCCCGCCGCCAACGGCTCCTAGCCGCTGCCCCCCGCCACGCCCCGCCATGGCTCGGCTATAAACCGATCGAGCGCCGGTGTGAGAGCTCACCCCTCTCACTCTCACTCTTTCGCACTCTCACACTCTCTTCCACTTTGTTCTACACTACATTTTCTCCACCAAAAACATTGTGCCAAGCAAGATCACGAGTGTGAAAGTTCATACTTTCATCTAACCCTTGCACACCCGAGGTTTTTCCCAAGTGTTTTGCAAGAGCCATGAAGTGAGTTGGGAAAGCCATCACCGGGTTGAGGAGGTCGTCAAGGCAAAGCTCATGATGAACAAGCACGAGCTCCTTCAACCTCGACGAACAAGAAGGCTCCCCCATGCAAGAAGATGATGCACCAGTCGAGGAGGAAGAAGTTCAAGCTCCCCCGACAATCTACGAAGCCGACGCACCGTACCTCAACATCTAGGAAGATCGGGAGATGCAAGCATATCTCCATCTCAGGGATCGTGAGTTTCAGCACACGCCCGGACTCGACCCTGACCTCCTCGAAAAGACAGGTATGGATGACGAATTTCAAATCCTTTGGAAAGCGGTAGGATGGAAAAATTTTCCACCTCTTGAGGAGGAAGGTTCTCGCCTCCTAACTATTCGGTTTCTATGCACACTTGTGGAGGATGAGCTAGGAATTTCTTTCCGCCTGTTTGGTCAAGCCTATCAACTTAGCTGGACAGACCTAGCTCGTCACTGGAACTTGTACAAATTAGAAAACAAACATGTTTATTGACTTGGTTTCGCTTATAGCTTAGGTAAAATACCCCCTACCCATTACTAGTACCCAAACTACCCAAACCTATACCATAACTACCCGAACCTGCAGTACCCAATCTAAAATTCGGATAGTGATTTGCATTACCCCATATTAATTTGGGTAATTCATGTAATGCTTCCCGGTACACGAACTACCTGGTATTGAGCAAGTCTAGTAAAATACGTTTCCGAGCGGCCAAGCCAGCCCAACGGACCAACGTCCTCAGCAGGCCCACGAGGCCACAACCTCACCTACTTGGTACGGCCAACGTCCTCAACAGACCAACGTCCTTAGCAGGCCCATGGCCACACCGTCTGAAACCAACAGCCATGTTTTATTGGGCTGGCTCGTTGCTCCTGGACAACATTAATTAATTAACTAGCAGGTACCCCCGTGCTTTGCACGGGGCAGTAAACAGGAAAATGCAAATTATCATGTTAGACAGCTTTAGCCACAGTAATCTCCTTTTCATGGCAAGCTGTAAACAGCCAAAAATATTACTATCTATGATTCTACTGTCGTGGAAAAATTGATACTCTATTTATATGGAATACATGAGGGATGTGGTCAAGCTAATGTCAAATTCACATTATGATTGCCCTTCTTTCTTGAGAGGTGCTAGTTTTGTTGCCATGGTTGATTCTCTGTGTACATGAACTCAGCTTTGTAGCGTTTATATAGCTTAGGGGAATCATTGCTGCACTCCTATGTGTGAGTTTGAGGCCAGACAACGCCATTGGTATCTGAAATGATCATGGTTATAAACAAAGTGTTCCAATCAGTAACTTTGGGCTACAAAAACAATTAGATTCAGTCGAATAATGGTAATGGAGATGGTTCCAATTATTTAATAAATTTTGGAGTTTTGGTAAAAGCAAAATATTTATGAAGGAGTGCCTACAAAAGGAGCAGACAATATTAGATACATTTGATTACCTGTAGAACTGAAGGTATAGCTCAGAAACCAATAGCCAATGCCCGCATGTGCATATAAAGATCAACAGCTATGTACCTGTTTTTTAATTCCGAACAACTCCATACGATAAAATTCGAGTGCAATGACGAAAAGAGATGCATGCTATAAAGTTTTCTAGCTGAATCAATGAATCCTTGCAGTGATACATTTGGAAGAGTCTAGCCCAGAAAATGCCCTGTAACTGTTGTTCTTCCAAACAGGCCAGGTGATGATCATAGCAGATTGTGGTTGTGTAGAACATTTTTTGTATTATGAATATGCATGTGAGAAGGTTGTCAAGTGTGAACCTGGTATAGCAGAAGGATGATATCTTGGCTGTTAACACAATTATTATAAGACTCACTAATCTAGAACTGAGGGTGCAACTCAAATCATGAAGGATGCGCTTTGATAGAAGTTTTTTTTTTTTAATGAGGGTATCAAAGACATAAGAATATCAGAAAATGGTGTAACAGGATCCATATATCTACCATAAGTTTCGTAGCACTATATATTGCTGAGCATCTCGATAGGTAGATCTGCAGTAGGCATGCAGATATCAGGTCAAAGGTTGAAATACACCTAATCTGTTATTATCAATAACATGAAACGCTTCATCAGCGTAATTTATTATTATCAATAACATGAAACGTTCATCAGTGTAATTTATTATTACGCAGAAACCCGAAAGTACATCATATAGAGGGCACTAAAAACATAGAAGTACATAGTAACCAATTCAGTCATGCATTTCAGCTAAACCTAAGCATATAAGCCAGAATAACCATTTGGTCATAAACTGCAGAATAGACAATATAAACCATTAAATGTAGACCATTATAGTAGGCTATACCTCTAAGTCGGGAGGAACGAAGACCCATCCAGCGGAGTTCGCAAGCAGGTGGGACAAATATATTAAAAAAGCATGGATCATCATCATTCATGTATGCAGTCCTTGAGGGCCACTGAACTGTCAACAGATATATCATCTCTTTGTAACAAAAATGTCATGCTATCCTTCCCAATTTACAATAGCTCTGCTTTGACTTAAAACTTCTAGACACTTGGCCGCCTTTATGCCGCCTATACTACTTCGAAGCTGTCAATTTTGTCATTTTCATTGATATTACTGAACTGAAATAGAGAAGTTAGTGCACTTTAGTGGAACTTATTTATATTGATTTGTATTAGCTTTAGTACAGGGGAGAAGACTCTTGATCAAAGCCATAGTACAGGGGAGAAGACTCACCAGGGTGTCTATTGCTTTGTTAGAGTAAATTACCACCAAATGAATTGTTGATGCAGCTGTAAAAAAAAAAAACAAATAAAATACAGACTGATGAGTTCTAAATATGGGTGTACTAAGCAAGTTTCAGATCTTACCAATCCCATCCAGGAAGGCCATTAGTGTAATCGAAGACAAACCTGCTACTTTGACTGAATAACACTCTATATATTGAAGGATCTGTACAACAGACGGGGTCCATGTCAATCCATTTTTGCTGCAGAAACATGAGCATTATTAGTTGGCTAACAAAAATTGTTGTAGTGGCAAATCACCGAGCACGTTGTGTGCATCATCCATGAGCGAGGCTTTTGTGAGTATAAGATGGAATTGGAGTAACACATAGGAGACGACCGTGGCTTGCCGGTGTGTGCGGTGGCCTTAGCTTTTGTGTCTCTTGCCATGTTTTCAAGATGCCTGGACGCCTTGGAAGGAAACTTGCTACTCGTCCTGCATCGTGCAGTAGTTAGTGGTATGAAGCAAATGATGATGATTAAGTAAGATTCTGATAATTTAAAAATGAGAGAAGGAAGAAGGATCAGAATCGTTACTGCGATGTTGGCAATGCAAATATGTGGATCTGAAGAACGGGGAGACAACAAATCGACTAATCCTGGAGAGGCACGGCAGTTCCACGCAGAAACGATGACTCGGGCGAATGGCTGGATATGCCCTTCTGATGTGGCGGCGCAGATGCTGCGGTACATGAGGACTGGGACCCTAGGTGAGGAAGGAAATAACTATTCGGACAATTAGATTAGAGGGAGGTGCGACATCGGAGGCACCTGAGCCGCGCATCCACCGGTGCAGCACCACATCGGGAGAGGAAAGCAGCCAGCGGCCGCGGCAGCGCCGCCGCTGACATGCGGTGCAGCGTGAAGGCAGAGGAAGGAGGCTCTGACGGGTCGCGCGGCGCCGGTGCCATGCGTTGCGGCGTGGAGGCAGAGGAAGGGGTTCTGATGGCGCGCGGGGGAGTGGGCGAGCTTCATCGCCGCCAGTCGTCGCAGGGGACAGAAGTTTCGCGAGGAAACAGATCGCAGGCTGCGGCGCTAGTGTTGAGAAGTTTCGTGAGGATGGGAAGGCATGCGATGCGACGTGGACGGCAGGGATTATTCGGTGACCTGATCGGGCGGCCGTTAGAAGGCGCTGTTGCAAGAACAGTGGAATGAGTCTGTGGCGGAGACGTCGGGGATGCACGAAAATAAGGGTATAGGTATAGATTTATAATATTTGAGTCCGACAACACGTAAGCTTTGTTCTTGTACGACGATAAATCAGGTTTCTCCTCAATATATAGCGTTTGTTATATGCAAACGTGATGGGAATGGATTAGAGAGAGTTTTACGTAAAATGCTGCAATTTATTTTTTAAAAAATGTTTATGAAATTAATGACATTTATGATCTATAAGGTAACAAATTTTGTTTCGTACCAATAAAAACAAAGCCCTAGGCTGGGCTATTTAGAAGTAGCTTACTGTGTTGGGGTTAGTCCCACATTGATATAAGGCAGGGCGGTCCTCGCCTATCATACTAGTTTTTGTGTTGAACAAGGTCCACAAGTGGCTCAGTGCACCTAACGAGGAGGGGCACTGGGCGGTTAGGGCGGGCATCGTGGCTCGGTAGACCCGAGGGGTAGCGGCACTGGCAGTTGGGCTAGGCCTCCTCCAAGGAACCTAGAGGCACCAGCGAAGGGGCCCACATAGGGGTCGAAAGGACCGTTTAATTTAGCTTAACAAATTTAGGATTAGGCTGGATTAGGATGGAACCGTAAAACTATGTAATTTTGAAATAAAAATAGAAAAAGGCTAAGTGAGATTGTGAAAGAAAAAAAAAAAAAGCGCCGGATCCATTACCACCCCTAGGCCCAGAGGCCGGTTCCGCTCTAACGTACTATTGCCAAGAGCCAAGCAAGAACATATATGACCTACCTTACAGCATGGAGCTGCTCGAGAATTTCTCAAGCAATCCACAAAAGAATGCAATTCTTAAATTTATAGGAAACAGTTTGACGCATTTTTAAATTTGTAGGAAGGAAACAGTTAGAACTTTGACTAAAGTCATATAAAAAAATACACACATTAATGACACAAAATAAGTTGCATTAGATCAAATATAGAATATAATTTTATAATAAATTTATTTGAAGAAGAAAATACTCACACTATTTTATAATATTTTTCCTTTTGAAACTAATTCTTTTATTGTTGGAGGAGCAAAGCAACACCAAGACAGAAAATCCCTTTTCCCTTCTATCGCCATCTCTCTATCTTCACCTAGAGAGGGAGAGCTATTCCTTTGCCTAGAGGAAGCTTGAAAGCGACCTTAAAAAAAAAAAAACCTTAGGAGTTGCCGAGTATAAAGGACCTATCGGCGACGACGGCGACAGTTCTCCGGTGATGATTCCGACAGTGACTGGTATAAATAAGACAAGGATTAGGATGACCCATTCAACCACTTGATTCTGTTTACATCAGTTCATTATCCGTCGCACCGGCAAACCAACCCGGAAACCAATATAATAGCATCTACAGTACAGTACTACGAGTAGTTTTCAAAGTCAAGCATGGCCGTCAACGCTTTCCCGACGCCAGCTGGAGGAGCTTTATTGTTTCTCAGTCTTGTTCAGAGCTGCAACAAGGTTGGTGGGTCAAAGGCTTGAGGAAGGGAGCGGGGAAAAAGCTGCTCGCCGTCGTCGGCGCCAAGACCCAGGAGGCGGCAAGGTCTCGTCGTGGAATCAGCGGCCGGCGAGGTGTCAACTTCCCGGGCGGCCAGTCGGAGCTGGGTGCTCTCCGTCGGAGGTACGTTTCCTTCTGTCTGTCTTTTTTCCTGTGATGAAATGCAGAAAACCAATTCGAGTGAGATTTTTAGAGCTTGTTTCTCCTCAGTCATGAATCTTGTGCAGAATGGTGTAATACATATGGATAAGCATTTGGGTTACTAGGGGAGGGGGGCTGTTGCCGCTAGGTAGGGATGTTGGGGCTAATTGTGTTCTTGAAATTAAACACTTGGAGGAAACTGAAAGTCATAACTTTCCTATGAAGTACCTCCATTAGGTTATTTGGTCGCTCCATTTCTGTAGGAATCCAGAGATTTTCCTATGGAGCAAACCAATTGGCTCACCTGAAGAAGCCCTGTGATTCATGGTTCCTCCTGAAAAATAAATAACAATTTTGGACTGCGGGAATTGGGAGCAGAGAAGTATGAAAGATAGGAGTACATTGCAATTGGGATGGTATAAATACTAGATAAATCCACTTGAGTTGCTAAAGTTCACAAGAAAAGTGTATATATATGGTCATTGAAAAAGGTCAAATTTCATTAAGTTCTGCACTATGCTAAGTTTCCGTAGAATTCATAACAATGATGACTGAACTGTTCAGGGCATCCACATAATAGATGCAGCTATATGAATCAGCATTTGCCATGTCTTGCAAATAAAAATGACATTTAAAATTTATTTTCTATCAGGCAGTCAACTTTAGATCTTGATTGTGGGATCTAGCTAAGTCATTGGCTTGGAGCAGAGTATCCAGAAAAACAAGCTTATCATAACTAGTAAGCTCTCATCCATGGGTTTAATGAGTCAAAAGATTAAAATTTTCACGGAAGATGAGATTGCAGGTATTACTGCAATTATAGCACTCTTATTGGGAAAGGTGGTTTTGGAGAAGTCTTTAGAGGGGTCCTTGATTCAGACAATGATCTAGTTGCGGTGAAAAGATATATCCGTGAAGATTTGCGTGAAGAGTTTATGGAAGAAGTAAACATCCACAGTATGATGAACCACAATAACATGGTGAAGCTCATAGGCTACTGTGTTGGTGAAACTACTCTGATGTTAGTAACAGAGTATATCTCCAATGGAAACCTTGATGACCTACCCAATAGAAGTGATGCTCCTATCCCTTTGGATGTGAGGTTGGGCATTACACGAAAACCATTTCGTGTAAGATTTTTTAGAGCTTTTTCTCCTCAATCATCAATCTTGTGTAGAATGGTGTAATACATATGGATAAGCATTTGAGTTACTAGTGGGGAGGGGTTGTTGCAACGTAGGGATGTTGGGGGTAATTGTGTTCTTGAAATTAAACACTTGGAGGCAACTGAAAGTCGCCAACTTTCCTATGAATTACCTCCATTAGGTATTTAGGTCGCTCCATTTTTTTGTATGTAGGAATCACAGAGATTTTCCTATGGAGCATCCATTTGGCTCACCTCAAGAAACCCCTGTGATTCATGATTCCTCCTGAAAATTGATAATCCTTTTGAACCGTGGGCAATGGCGAATCTAGGATATTACTTCACTAGGGTGAAGGACCAAGCGACGGGGTCAAACATGCATTGATTCTCTATTTAAAGGGTGATTTGTGGGTGGATAAGAGGATTTTTAGTGCACTTTTCAGCAAGTTATTGGGGTAGTTACACATAGATTTGCCACTGACCGGGGGAATCGGGAACAAAGAAGTATGAAAGATAGGACTACATTGCAATTAGGATGGGAAAATATTAGATAAATCCACTTGAGTTGCTAAGGTAGCGTTTGGTTTGAGGGTCGACCTGGGTTGAAATTGGTTCGACCTAGATGGACCCATGTTTGGATTAGAGGTTCATTAGAACGGGGTCAACCCGGTCGGCATATTCTCGTCACATGCGGGTTCCCGGGATTCCTCCGACTTGGGCGGCAGATGCACGTGACCCGGATGGACGCCGTCTCCTCCGTCGTCTTCTCCGTCCCACGCTACTTTTCTCCATCGATGCCGCGTGACGATGCTCGGGGCGGCTCCCTCACTTGACGGCCCGCGGCATGGCCGGGACGGCTCGCCGGTGCCGGGCAGAGAAGAGGTGGGTCGATGTGGCACGGAGGTGGGGTCGTGTCGAGGTGGGGTCACGACAGCCGCCCGCCGTGGCCGTTGGCGGGGCGGGCGGCGCGCAGAGCTAAGGCCACGCCGCCCGGGGGCGACAACTTCCTCCGCCATGGCCGAGCCCGCAGCGGCCATCGGGACGGGGGCGGGGCGGGTGCCACCGAGCAGGGCGAGGTGGCGGGGGTGCCGCCGATTTGGAGGAAGAGGAAGAAGGGAAGGGGAAAAGTAAATAGGAGGCTGATAGGTGGGTCCATCAATTGCTGCAGTTGACGGTGTTAAAATGTCATCCATACCATCCCTCTCAATCCTTCCAACCAAACACCAAACTGGGTTCAACCCATCCCCACAACCAAACACAATACGGGTTTATTCCATCCCTCAAAACTAGGTTGGACTCAACCCAACCCATATGGCTCCCAAACCAAACACTACCTAAAGTTCACAAGAAAAGGGTATATATGATCCTTGGAAAAGGTCAAATTTCATTATGTTCTGCACTATGCTAAGCTTCCTTGGAATTCATAACCATGATGACTGAACTGTTCAGGGCATCCGCATGATAGAAGTAGTTATAGATGAATCAGCTTTTGCCATGTCTTGCAAATAATGACATTTATAAATTATTTTCTATCAGGCAACTTTAGATCTTGATTGTGGGATCTAAGTCATTGGCTTGGAGCAGAGTATCCAGAAAACAAGCTTATTATAACTACAGCTCCAGCCATGGGTTCAATGAGTCAAAAAATTAAAATTTTCACGGAAGATGAGATTACAAGTATTACTAGCAATTATAGCACTCTTATTGGGAAAGGTGGTTTTGGAGAAGTCTATATAGGGGTCCTTGATTCTGACAGTGATCTAGTCGCGGTGAAAAGATATATCCGAGAAGATTTGCGTGAAGAGTTTATGGAGGAAGTAAACATCCACAGTATGATGAACCACAATAACGTGGTGAAGCTCATAGGCTACTGTGTTGATGAAACTACTCTGATGTTAGTAACAGAGTATATCTCCAATGGAAACCTTGATGACCTACTCTACAGAAGTGATGCTCCTATCCCTTTGGATGTAAGGTTGGGCATTGCAATAGGGTGTGCGGAGGCACTGAGCTACATGCATTCCATGGATTCACGGAGTGACAACCATATTTATCATGGTGACATCAAACCAGCCAACATACTTTTAGATGAAAATCTTACAACAAAAGTATCAGATTTTGGACTGTCAAGGTTTCTTTTCAGTGCTACTACTCAGTTCACAACAACCCTAAGAGGAAGTATGGGTTACATGGATCCTGTATACTTTCATGAGGGGTGTCTGACCCCGAGAAGCGATGTATATAGTTTTGGTATAGTCCTCTTGGAGCTAATAACTCGAAAAAGGGCAAAATATGGTGACGTGAACCTAATTCCGACATTCAATAAAGCCTGTGCCAAGGGTAAAGGACTGAAGGAACTATTTGATGCAGCAATAGCTGAGAAGGATAATATGAAGATTCTCAAAGAACTGTGGAAATTAGCAGCACAATGCTTGTCACTGAACATCCATACACGTCCTCAAATGAATGAAGTGGCAAAACGCCTTCGAATGCTCAAGAAAGAACTAAAGATTAGTCCACAATCCATATTGGCAACACACTCCATATGGGCCAAACCGTACACACAGAGCTCAAGGCCTCCTAGTTTTAAGAAGAAAATGAGCTTTTTCAAGGGAAATACTAGCTATTCTAAGATTCTATCTGAACTCCGCAATCTTAGAACTTTTACAAAAGAGGAGATAAATGAAGTCACACATAATTACTCCAATCTACTCAGTGATGGGACATCGTCAGCAACTGAGGTTTACAAAGGAACACTGGAAGACAATACAGTGGTGGCGGTTCATCAATTAGTTTATGAGAACTCTGAAGAGGGATTTATCAATGGAGGGATGATCATATCAAAAATTTCCCATAAGAATATTGTCAAGATTTTGGGTTGTTGTTTGGAAGCCCAAACAATTGCTTTTCTATACGAGTACAGTGCCAAAGGTAGTCTCTCTGACATTTTGGGTAGCCAGGAAGATTTCCCACTAGATTTACGCATGAGGATTGCAATTAAGACTGCAGAAGCATTGCAGTACCTGCATTCAGCAGAAACTGGTATCATTGGACATGGAAGTGTTTCAGCATCCACTATACTTCTTGATAATAACTTTGTACCGAAGCTCACAGAGTTTTCAAGGGCATGCATGCTCTTCAAGAAGAGTGAAAATAATGCTGGTGTCATTAGTAGCAGCCTTCTAGAAAAAGCTCTCAACAACGACCCTTCTCGTTACGGTTCAGTATTGATGAACCTGGAAAGTGACGTGTACAGGTTTGGTGGTCTTCTCATGGCACTGATTAGTAGGGATAAGGATACTGATCATGATGACCTCCTCTCCAAATTCACAACAGCATATGAGACAGAAAAAACTGGGAAGGCGTTGTTCGATAAAGATATAACAGCCGAAGAAGATATCATTCTGCTTGAAGAGTTAGGGAGATTGGCACTCAAGTGTACCATTTTGAGTGCAGACAAGATTTTTATGAGACCAACAATGAAGGAAGTGGCAGATGAACTTCGAACAATCAGGAGATCTTGGAACGAACGCAGGACCGAGGCAGCTGCACAAGTTACTGAAGCTACTACAGATGTGGTGGCAGCAGAACCAAGATTACCGAACCTGATGCGCCACATGTTCGGTACCCGTCGAATCTCCCCAAGTGATCCGATACGTGTATGCTAAGTAGGATCTACGGGAAGATCAGCACATTGTGTGATACTGATGTGTACTGCAAGCAGACGTAGCATTGTACTGATATTTTTCTTACACTTGTTCTTTTTTATATAATGTACCTGTTTCTAGAATTCGTAGCTTGTGATGTCGAAATTTATATATATTTTCTTCCATTTTTAGTTTAAAAAAGTATGGTTTTCCAGAAATATGGTTTGATGAGTCAGCTAGGTGATGATCTTTATGTAGATCTGAAGTCATCTTTATTGTTGGTCAGCTCGTGCTGTTAAGTAACAGAGCAATGAATTTTAGTGTGTATATATGGACAATCACAGATGTCTTTTTATGCCGTGTCGTCCAATTTATTACAGTTTGTTCTTCAGACATCTTTGTGTGCTGAAGCACATGTTTTTTTTATTATTCCGTGATTTTGGACATCAAGATATGAGAAATCTATATTTTACCATCACCTCGGTGCTTCCATCAGCTGCTTACTGATTGTTCTCAGGACATTTTGTGCTGTTCTTGTATGTATATAGGAAATAAATGTACTAAGGCGCAAACAAAGAAACAGGGCCAGAAGTTTATATCTTAAGTTGTATTCCCTCCATCCCAAATTATAAGTCGCTTGACTTTTTGGCTCCAAGTTTGACCATTCGTCTTATTCAAAAAAATCTTATGTAAATATAGTTAAATTTAAGTCATTATTTAAGAACTTTTATTAATAAAGAAAGCCACAACAAAAGAAGTGATATTTTGCACAAATTTTTTGAATAAGGCGAATCAAACTTGTTGTCAAAAAAAGTCAAACGACTTATAATTTGGGACGGAGGAGTAAGTAGAAACTAGAGAATGACTTGTGACTTTGTGATGTTTATGGGAGCAAACTTATGTAAAAGTACTAGGGCAATTACTGGAATATTATGACGAGTATCTAGTTTAGAACTGGAATTTGGTGGAGTTTAACTCGAATTCGTTGAAGAACAGGTACATCAGGCGAGCGATGTGCTCCCTGCCATTTTTTTGTTTTTTTATCTTGCTGCCTGCCAATTCCGGACGCAGCCGGCGTAACTGCTCTGTTAAGACTTGTTACGGCTAGGCTGGCTTCCAGGCTGGGCCGAAAAACTTCGGGTTGGGCCGCGATGCTCTCTTGGGCTTGATCAGCTTGGAAGACCCATTGTCAAATGCTTGCCCGCCTTCTTCATTTAAACCAGCAGCTGGCGTAAGAGCTTGATCTCCTGCTTCTTGATCAGCTTCATCAGTTGAATACCTGACATTCCTCCCATCGAAAGAACCGGCTTGTCCCCAAGCCGTTGCCGTAGGAAACTGCTTCCTCAGCTCATCTTCAAGCTCCCAAGTTGCCACGGTAGCAGGCCACAAAGACCACTAGATAGCACTTCATACACCAATCTATCACCATTTGGTTCAAGTCGATGTTGTAGCACTTTGACAGGATACCTAAAAGCGTCAGTTTCAATAGAATTTGTAAGTTCAAGAAACTGGGGTTAGGGGTAGGGATGAAAATGGTATGGATATTTTTCCGACCGTCCGCTCGACCGAACAAATATGAACACTTAAATAGATAATTATGTGGATATGCGAATTTATTTCTCGGATACGTATACTTAAACGTATAGTTTACACACAGTATTCGCCAATACGGATAATCCAAGTAAAAACGGATATATCCGCCCGGATATTGTTTATAGCAATCTAGGCCATGGACAGCTAAAGTGCCACGGTATTGTGCCGCCCTTCATTTTATGGCTACCTTCTTGCGTGCGTGTGGTGGCGCACGGGAGGGCAGAGTGTAAGTGGAGTAGTGAAGGAGGTGCAACACATAGGCAGATGGGGTAGGCCTGGCCTAGTGGTTCTGGTTGTGCCCAAACTGATTTCATCAACACATTTATTTGTTAAAAATCTAGATGAATTATAAACTCATAGAGTGGTTTAAAGGTTTGAGCACCTTTCAAATCCAATTCATTCCGTATTCGATACTCATTAATTATTCATATTTGTAACCGAGAAAATTTGTATTTGTATATATATTCGAATCTGAATTCGATTAGAAATATGAAAACAAATTTGGTATCCCCGATATTTGTTCATATCCGATCCGTTTTCATCACTAGTTAGGGGTGGTAGAGCCTTTTGAACTGAGATACATGAAAAACTTGGTGCACTTTAGAAGTCTCGGGTAGCAACAAAGTTTATAAGCCATTGTGCCAACCTTAGCTTTGATTTGATATGGCTCAAAATCGGGTGCATGTCACAAACCGATTGGATTTGGGCCGAAAGTGACACGTCGACGACGATCTTGGCGGCCGGCGGCCGCAATCGTGGTCGCCGGCGGGAGTTAGGGCGCGCGGGCGGCAATCGGGGTTGCCGGGGCGCAGCGGCAATCGGGGTTGCTAGTGCGGGCGGCAATTAGGGTTGCCGGGCGTGAGGGTCGGCAATCGTGGTTGCAGCGCGGGGCGGCAATCGGGGTTGCCGGCGCTGGCGGCAATCGTGGTTGCCGGCGTGAGGGTCGGCAATCGTGGTTGCCCCGGGCGGGCAATCGTGGTTGCCGGACTGTTGGAGAAAAGGAAGAAGAGGAGGACGGCGGCGGGCCGCCCGGCGGCGGTGGTGGCGGCGACCGGCGACGGCTTCGGGCGGCGGCGCACGTGGGTGAGAGGGAGGGAGAGAGAGCCTAGAGTCGGAGAGCTAAAGCCGTTGGGTGTTACCCCTTTAATTTTCTTCTTGATCCAACTGATTTCATCTCCCTTGTATTTATAGTCCCGGAAAGACTTGCATGAGAAGTAGATCTCTCTTTATTTCCTAATCTATTCCTATTCTATCCCTAAATAATATTACTTAATGAGGAAGCAAACGACGCGATGACGGCAGGTAGCAAATGGGAAGCGGCGCCGGGGTGTGCGTGCGGCCTGCCCCCTCCTGGGCTACTGGGCCGGCCTTTTAGGGTTGTGACAACCCCCTTTTGGCCCCCATCTTTTCGGCACATGACATTTCCCCACCGTTCCACGAGGCGGCGTGTCCACGCGTCGCCCAATCCACCCGCTTAGGGGCGAAGGGCGATGTCGCGCTAGGAAGATGTGTCGTTCGGGCCATAGCGTTGCTTGAGGTGGTCCTGGCTTCTCATTGAAGTTGTTGATGAAGGTGCCGCCGTCGTTGAAGATGATGTCGAAAGCTTAGGTTGTCGGTTGAAGTAGTCGCTAAACTTGTAGTTGAATGGATGGCGCGCGGATGGCCCGGTTGTCAAGGTATGGATGCCAATCATGTCGCGGCAAAGACCCAACTTGGTGCTCGCATGGAGTGTGTTGGTGTCGGTGATGCCGTGAAGCTTGTCATCGGTCGGTGTAGCCGGTTGAGGAAGGATGAAAGCCTCCGGTATAGTGGCGAGGCCGACGAGGTAGGAGATTGATGTGGGTGGAGTGTACCTCATGTCGCCATCGGCGGAGCTCGTAAGTCGAAGCATCTTGAAGACCACATAGTAGGCAGGAACGCCGAAGAGAAGAGCGAGTCAAATCACATCGTCCATTGTGCGGGGCGTCTCCCACTGTAGTGCGTCCCGTTGTTTGGCGTGAATCCCGTTGGCAAACTCCGAGGTGCTGATGTAGTCGTACGTGGCTTGTCCCGTGTCAAGGTCGTAGATGAAGTTGATCATGTCGTCACCCTGTAGGTTGTCCGCGGTTGCTGGTAGTGTTGCCGTAGCTTGGCAACTTGAGGTGGCAAGGAAGACATCGTGTGTAGGCATTCCCGTCCTCAAATGGCACCTTGTTTGGCATGCAAATGAACCAGAGAAGTACCGCTATGATCAGGAGGATAGCGGCATACCTCGTGTCACTGGTGAAGCTGATGTTCCGTTGTCGTGGTGCTGATGGGGGCGCCTTCTACGCCGGAGTTGGTGCCGATGTCATCAGGAGTTCGATTGCTGAGAGTGAGGTTGTCCACAATGCACTTGAAAGTGTTGAAGCAAGGAACAAATACGCAGCTTGTCTGATTGTGTTCTCTGCCATTGTGGATGTTGGCATGTCTCAGCGTGTTAGGCGGATTGACCTTGCCGTTGAAGTTCGGCGAGTCAACGACCGTCTCATCGGTGGCGCCCGGGGGAGCGTCGGTGTGCTCATCTCGTAGCGAGCACCCATGGGGGTGACGTCCTGGTTGCAAGTGTCGACGTTGGCAGCTGCAGGTGGAGGCGGTGACGGAGGAGCTGGTATCGTGGTTCTGAGAGAGTCAGCCGTGGCGCCCACTGGAGGGGCGTCATCACCGTTGGCGATGCCCTTGGGGGCATTGTCGTTGCCATCGACGTTGGCATAGGTGTCCCGGATGTCATCCTTGATGTTCAGGATGCTTTGGTATTGAGGTCGTTGTCGATGGAGTCGATGTTGTCGATGGACGGCATGGTGATGATGAGGACGTTGGGGGTGACGTCGTTGACGCCAATGGGAGGGTCATCATCAGTGTTGGTTCCCGGGTGGTGTACGTTGGTAGCGCCCTTGGAGGTGTTGTCGATCTCAAGGACGTCGGAGTTGCGATCGTCGACGTCGGGTGACGTCATTGTGTTGCTCCTGATGGCGATTGCGTGGATGCTCCCGGTGTTCCCAGTGTTAGAGAGGATGTTGGTGGCATAGGAACTTATTTGCACTGTCATTGGGGTCTGGCGACGTTGGCCTTGTTGGGTAGGCTTTTCGTCAAGCAGCTGGTGGACGTCGGTGGTAGCCTCCTGATCTGATCGATCGATCCGGACCGACCGTAGCACGAGCTTTTTGGGGTGGACGTGCCCGGTACTCGCTGTCGTGGAGGGGACGACGTCGGCGGCGCCCTGAAGCATCGTTGTCGCCGGTGGCACCCGTGGTAGGAGCGGCGTCGAGGGAGTCGTTCAGCTTGCCGGTGGCTGGCGTGGACGTCGAGGTTGGCATCGCCCGTAGGGGTGGCATCGTTGTTGACAATGAGGAGGTAGTTGTTCCTGAAGAGAGCGAGCTCACCATTGTGCTTCATGCGGCGGGTGGCCGGAGAGGATGGCAAAGTGCTCGAACGGAAGGATGGAGTCGTGCTTAAATGTGATATCATTGGAGATCGCATCCTTGTCGGAGTTGTCCTCGATTCTCGAAGCGCACGGATTTCCTCCATGATCATCTCGGGTAAGGCGGCAATGGGACAACCATCGAATCTTGACGGTGGCGGCGTGGTTGGATCGTCATCGGTCTCCGGATACCACCGTCACAAACCGGTTGGATTTGGACCGGAAGTGACACGCCGATGACGATCTTAGGCGGCGGCGGCAATCGGTGTCGCCGGAGGGAGTTAGGCGCGGGCGGCAATCGGGGGGTTGCCGGGCGCAATCGGGGTTGCCGGCGTGGGCGGCAATCGGGGTTGCCGGCGTGGGGCGGCAATCGGGTTGCCGGGACTTTGGAGAAGAGGAGGAGGACGGCGGCGCCCGGGCGGCGAGGTGGCGGCGCGACCAGCGGCGGCGGCTTGGGGATGGCGGTGCACGTGGTGAGAGGGAGGGAGAGCCTAGAGCTGCAGAGTCAAAGTCGTTGGGTGTTACCCCTTTAATTTTCTTCTTGATCCAACCGATTACATCTCTCTTGTATTTATAGTTCTGTGAAAGACTTGCATGAGAAGTAGATCTCTCTTTGTTTCCTAATCTATTCCTATTTTATCCCTAAAAAATATTACTTAACGAGGAAGCAAACAACGCGATGACAAAGCCAGCGGCGGGAAGCGGCGGCCGGGGCACGCGTGCGCCGCCTGCCCCCCCCCCGGGCTGCTAGGCCGGCCTTTTAGGGTTGTGACAACCCCTTTTGGGCACCCTCTTTTAGGCACATGACTGTGCACTTTACAAATTAAATCCTCAATACTTGTCATGAACACTATACTCCTATAAAATTTCAGTGTTGGCTCCTACACGCAAAACTACTCAATACAGGTAGGTTTCACCTCAATGTACGTACGCATACAGATTAAGCAGAGGCCACAGCGTGCACGCATGCTTAATTCTACATGCACATGTCTGTCCACTGCCGAGCTAGAACTGGAAACAGCCGGCCTGCTGGCCAGATTTGCATTTTGAGGAGCTAGGTTAGTCACGGTGGAGTGACAGCTTGTACATCTTTAGAATTGCTCGATTCCAAATTGTGCTAAGTGACATTAATTCTAGACTTTTTTGACCGAAAAATCAAGTTGTTTATGGAAGTCACCTTACTTTTGAAGAGTGTGTGTATATTTAATAATCTGAATATTGCATTTGTAACACACACAATGCCATTTGTCTACCTTCAAAATTGTTTCATTGCTAAATCTGCTAAGTGACCGCTATACAGAGTAAGTCGCTTTGAAAGTGACCTAACTTGGACTTGCTACAACAGTCGCTTTCGAACACACCTTCGACACCTAACTTGTTTCATTTTAGTGCCATTTCGAAGAATTTTTTGACACATATATGGTCTACTAATATAAGATGACATTCCACATACTAACAAAATTGATTGTCCACTTTCCTCCAAAAAGAAACGAAAAACAAAATTGAATGTCTCCACACTACATTCTTCAGCTATGTTAGGGTCCTCATCAAAGTAGAGTAGATATTTGTTGGCCCTAAAAATTGCAAACCATTCCTTTGTAATAAATAAAATGTAATTTGAAAGTTTATGAGTCATCCAACACAATCATATCCATTATTTTAATAAAAATCATTAGTTTTACTAAAATTTTTGTTACCACAGGTTATTTTTTATATTTTTGTTTAAAATTAAAGTTTTTTTTTCTAATCCACACTGCGCCCACTGATTGGTGGAATGGTGGTCTTTAAAGTCAGTTGACCAGTAACCATGCAGACTACTTCGGCAGACAGACGAGTAATTCAGAGCTGCGACTGCGAGCTGAATTGAGAGCTCAGACAGATCGCCGCCGCGAAGCCAAGCCAGCACAAGTAATGGAGGGCTCCGCCGCTGCACCGCTCCGCACGCGTGTGTGCATCATCGGGAGCGGCCCGGCCGCGCACACGGCGGCCATCTACGCCGTCCGGGCAGACCTCAAGCCGGTGCTGTTCGAGGGCTGGATGGCCAACGGCGTGGCGGCGGGCGGGCAGCTCACCACCACCACCGTCGTCGACAACTTCCCGGGCTTCCCTTGGGCATCATGGGCGGCGACCTCATGAAGCGCTGCCGCGACCAGTCCCTGCGCTTCGGCACCACCATCGTCACCGAGACCGTCGCCGCCGTCGACCTCTCGGCGCGCCCGTTCCGCGTCGCCTCTGATAAGGCCACGACCGTCCTCGCCGACGCCGTCATCGTGGCCACGGGCGCCGTCGCGCGGCGGCTTCACTTCCCAGGGGTCCGACACGTATTGGAACCACGGCATCTCCGCGTGCGCCGTGTGCGACGGCCCGGCCCCGATCTTCCGTGACAGGCCCTCGCCGTCGTGGGCGGCGGCGATTCCGCCATGGAGGAGTCCAGCTTCCTCACCAAGTACGGCTCCTGCGTCTACATCGTCCACCGCCGGAGCACGTTCCGGGCTTCCAAGATCATGCAGGACAGGGTGCTCAGCAACCCCAAGATCCAGGTCGTTTGGAACTCGGTGGTTGTCGAGGCCTTTGGCGGCGAGGACGACGGCCGTGGGTTGGCTGGCATCAAGATCAAGAACGTGGTGAGTGGTGAGGTGAAGGATCTTCAGGTGTCTGGTCTATTCTTTGCCATTGGGCACACGCCGGCGACGGAGTTCCTTGGTGGGCAGCTCGAGCTGGAGTCGCCGGCGGGATACGTGGTCACCAAGCCGGGCTCCACCCACACCAGTGTGGAGGGGGGTCTTCGCGGCTGGCGACGTGCAGGACAAGAAGTATCGCCAGGCCATTACTGCCGCTGGATCTGGTACGCGAACACTCTAGTGCGCTATATCTGATTCTTCTACGATCATTCTTCATCTGTTGCAATTGCTAGTGATCAATATGCAAACATATGCATTAGTAGAGAAACTTCACTGCTACGAAATGGATTTATAAAGATGACCAAAAACTATTTTGTGAACAGGGTTGCACGCCCACCTTTGTGTACTGGTTTGGCACTGAACCCACCGACAAGCTCGCTAGCTAGCGAGTTCACCGCCAAGACACTGCCCACCATGGACCTATCTTGTTTCGAAACATTTCTCCTCCACTGTGGCCTCCTCTATCGATGTTGATGCACATTTCCACCGCGATGAAAAGTTTACTTGTGGTGGTGGCCCCTTCATATGTACACCAGATCTCGGGTGGCCTCATGAGATCTCCGAGAGGAGGGGATAGAGTCTTACTAGATCGGGGCATCCCTCTTCAGGTCTCGAGTCTCGACTATGTTATTCATGTACAAGCGGGTGGGTGATGACGGGGGGTGGGTGTCCGAGGCAGCCATCGTGTACCTAGTGTGGAGTAGGGGAGAGGAGGAGCCACCTGCCGTATGCAAGCTATGCCATTGGGTCTGCTGTGTACCATGCCGCCGCTATTGGGAGAGGGAAAGACACAGTGTTGTCAGGTGGGTGGGAGTTGGGCGGGTGATGAGGGGATAGCTGAGGAGTGGGGTGGGTAGAGAGGATTAGGATGGCAGTTAAGGCATTTGGATTTCTAGGTTCTTAGAATCATTCCTCAAAAAAATAATAATTTTCACCGGTGGCTTATATCATGAACCATTGGTGAAATGATATTCAAAGCTAATTCCTATCATGAAACGGCCATGATATATTTTTAGAATTTTTTTTTAATCCATTGATGAAAATGTCTTCTTTAGTGGTGATTGACAATATTGTTGCGATAATCCCTATGGAAAGACTATAGCAAAGCTACAGGTGGGCTATAACAAAAGCTGAAGCTAGACTATACCAGGCTATTTAGAGCCATGGAGACAAGGTTAAGAGCTTTACTAAACAATAGCAAGTAGAGTGTCTATTGATTTCAAAAGAACTAGTATTCAATTAGTAAATGCTTCAGTCTATATATACTGGATCATTTGAAATGTTTTTAATCAAAGTATTGAAATTATCAGAAATTCTACATAGCCAAATTCTCATGAACTGCATAAATGGTGATTGTGTCAACTTTCATCCTTGTTTAGAAAGAGTTAACAGTTACCTGTGTTATCAAGAAAAAATCCACATACAAGATATGCATCTGCTTTCAACAAATCTGTTTTTTTTTTTTTTTGAAGGGAAACAGGAGGAGCAACAAGTTCCTACTGTGCTTTTATTAAAAACAAAGAACAAGAATGTCAACAAATCTGTTAGTAGCTAGCATTTTACAAACGTATGAGTAATGTATAATAAGTCAGAATGGTGGTTGGTTTTTCTCATGGTGTTTTTATAAGATCAATATAGGAAACTGGCTTTGGTGGTTTAATCATCTGAACATATATATGTACTTGTGGATGCACGTGACCAATATATGTAATTAATTATAGCTATTATTTATTTGTGGATGTTGGCATGTTGCAGGGTGCATGGCTGCTTTGGATGCTGAGCACTACCTGCAGGAAGTCAGTGCACAGGAGGGCAAGTCTGATTGACTAGTTCAGTTGGCGGTACTGAAATAAGCCGCGGCCATAGCCATGGGTTGTCATGACTGAAAATAAAACCTGAATAATCACGCTTAGAGTTGCACACTTTTCTGCTCATTATGGTTTACTCCTCTAACAGATGTACTGGAAACTGATTCGTGTTTACCAGCTATCAACTTATCGTTTTAGCCATCTCTATTGCTCAATGTTTTTTTACTGAAGAAACCTGAGCTCATATCCTTGAATGTCTGGCAGCCTTTCAGCTTCAGGTCAGTTTCGTTCTTTCTTTTCAGGGGAGTTACCATCTGTTCATTGCTTAGATATAGGGAAATACATTCAATTAAGATATTAAGTCAGGTATCAAGTAGAATGAGAGGGAGCAGCTATCATACTGGAAACTGATTCGTAAGGCCCAGATTAGGCAGGTCCGCAGTTCATAGGCTCTCTGGCTGCACAAAGATCACACCACCTGCAAGCCCAGTCATGCCATTGCCACGAGTCCAATAGACTAAGTGATGTTAATTTACTTAGCTAATTTATATGCCTCTGATCTTTAGAGATTTGAGATACATTTAATGGAACATCATATACTTAAGTATATAACCACGAGGACCATACTATGATACTAAATTGCGGCTGCACGTCTAGCACCACAAGCACCTAGAAATCATGGAAATTGTGTGGAACCAACATGTTGAAGATTAAATGGGTTTACAAGGACAAGACCCACGGACACAAGTTGGGGAAAGTCTCCAACCTAGATCTCCACTCTCTGTTTTTTTAATTGCTTTTACATAATTATTACATAAGAAGGCTTACACACCCATACACCACTGGTAACGCAATGATTTTGCATGATGGTGGAAAATCTTTACCGTGGCGGGCACAATGTTTGCCTGCTACGGTAATGGCCATGATTAACCGTGACCTTACCAAGATGACGGGGGGCTGTGCCTGCCATGTAAAATAAAAAACGCCCGTCACATAAAATCATTTCATTACTAGTGCACACTAATAGAAGAACTCAATGCTCGAGTGCCACATGCTTGGTACCATCAAATCCTTTAGGCATTGAACTTGCTGAATGACTTGATCTTACTTGCCACAGATCTTAAATATTGCAAACAGAATAACTCATTGGGCAGTCATGAACGCAGGAGTTAGTTATGAATAAGAACGGCCGGGGCAATCGCTTCTCTTTCTGAAACCAGTCCATGGCTGAACCCAGTAACTTGGCAGGTGCGTGTGCAATCCACGGCCGGGGCAATCTCATTTTGCAAAAAGTAGTAATGTGTATAATTCAGAATGGTGTTTGGTCTTTCTCATGGTCTCTATAAGATCAATCTAGGAAACTGGCATTTGGTGGTTTAATCATCTGAACATATATATGTACTTGTGGATGCATGTGACCAACATATGTAATTATATTATTTACTTGTGGATGTTGCAGGGTGCATGGCGGCTTTGGATGCTGAGCACTATCTGGAGGAGGTCAGTGCACAGGAGCGCAAGTCTGATTGACTAGTTCAGTTGACCGTACTGAAATAAGCCGCAGCCAGAGCCATGGGTTGTCAAGACTGAAAATAAAACCTGAATAATCACGCTGCTTAGTTGCACACAGTTCTTCTCATTTTAGTGATACTGGAAACTGATTCGTGTTTACCAGCTATCAACTTATCGTTTTAGCCATCATCTCTATTGCTCGATGTTTCTTTTACTGAAGAAACCTGAGCTCATATCCATGAATGTCTGGCAACCTTTCAGCTTCAGGTCAGTTCCGTTCTCTCTTTTCAGGGGAGTTACCATCTATTCATTGCTCATATATATAGAAATACATCCAATTCAGATATTCAGTCAGGCATCAAGAATGAGAGGGAGCAGCTATCATACTGGAAACTGATTCGTAGGGCCCAACTCCGTTTGCCATCTATCATAATTCATAAGGCCCACATTAGGCAGGTCCGCAGTTCATAGGCTCTCTGGCTGCACAAAGATCACACTACCTGCAAGCCCAGTCATGCCATTGCCACGAGTCCAATAGACTAAGTGATGTTAATTTACTTGGCTAATTTATATGCCTCTGATCTTTAGAGATTTGAGATACATTTAATAGAACATCAGGTACACCTTTTACCTATTAAGAGGTAACTAGTCCATCAACTCGTGCTCTCGCACGGGCTAGAATTTTTTTTAAAAAAGTATTAGTTACTATTTAATACATATGACTAACAATTAATTAATTATATTAAATTGTACCGTTTCTCTTTGTTTATCTTTTCACATAATAGATATTCTATAGTACTACCTTCATCCACACAAAAAATGTAATTCTCAGATTTCAAGGAGTCAAACACTTTGAACTATGACTAAATTTATATAAAAATATACAAACATTCATGATAATAAATAAGTATCATTAGATTGACTATTAAATATATTTTCATAATAAATTTATTTGAAAACATAAAATAATATGATTTACTATAAATTTTTGTGAAATTTGACCTCGATTGACCCGCACACATACAATAATTGCATTCTTTTTGTGGATGGACTATATATATATAGTTCTTTTAAACATATTAACTACTATTTTTCAAGGGACCAATCTATATATATTTCATACAGTCATAATGTTTTCCTTCGCATGGAACATCGATATTATTCCTAATGTGAAATTAGTATGAAACCTTACCATTAATTAATGTGACTATTGTGGCATCACGTATCTTATGAAGTCATGAGTCCAATTTTTTTTTTTTTTTTTTCAAATTTTATAGATGCTACAGGTTTTTTTTCCCTTCTCAAGTTAATAAGTTGAAACTCATGTGCATATTATATCTTGCATTAACTCTCTTTTTTTTTTTTTTTTTTGATATAAAGATTTTATGTCTAAACATATTGTACAATATTACAATAACATAATTGTCATGTGTCGAATGGGCCAGCCCGGACGGATTAGGAGGGCCCAAAGCGGCGCGGCCGGCCCACGGGGGGCCACGCGCGCGAGGGCAAGGGCCGCGCCCTGGCGCCGCCGCCACCACCGTCGTCATCTCCGGGTTTGCTTCTTATTCAAGTCGAGTCAAATTAGGAAAAGATCGAGTTGGTTTGGAATAGGATTATCTTAGGACTTTTTGTGTGAGAGAGATTATCCAATCTATAAGGAAATCTCTCAATAGAAAATAAATTAGGATTGCTTGTAAGGAGGTTCCGTAATATAAGGAAACTCCTATTAGAGGTTGCTTGAATTACAAGTCCTAGACGGCCATATAAATAGGGAGGATGTAACCTCCTTTGGGGCAAGCAAGAAATAAAAAATATATTCCGCTTTCGGTCTTCCGCCTACAAGCGCCTCCTCCCTCCACCGCCCGCCGCCGCCCCGCCCCGCCGCTGCGCCGCCCGCCGCCAGGCGCGGCGCCACGCCTCGCCCCGCCGCCGCCGCTGCCTCCCTCCTCCTCGCCCCGTCGTCCCCTCGCCGAAATCCGCCCCACGTGTCCGAGATCGCCGGAGTTCAACCGATCTCGACGGTGGGTATCCGGAGAACAAAGCCGATCCACCCACCACCGATGGCTTCCGAGATGCAAGAGTTCACCAAGGCACCGAAGGAGCCGCCGACGCCAATCGCGCCAAGATCAGCGGCAAATTCGACGAGATCGAGACGCGCCTCCGTCGCATGGAGTTCGCCACACCGCCGCGGCCGTACCACGCCGCGCCACGGGAGGGGCGACCCGCCGCCGCCGCCGCCGCGGTACATGGGGCTGCCCCGGAGTTGCCACGACCTCCGCCCCCGCCGGCGGCGTCGCCGACGGCGCCGACCCCGCCATCCTCCAGCTTGAAGAAGACGATGACGTTATGCGTCCACGCCCGGCCGCCATCGACATCGTCCACGCCGACACCGCGGCCACCGGCCGCCCTCTTCTCTTCCCGACACCGCGACCGCGCGGGACTCCCGGCGGCGGCAAATGCGTCACCCGTGGCGCCCGCCGAGGCGCCATCAGCGGCGCCCGACCGACCGGCACCACCCGCGGCGCCCAGCTCCGTGGTGCCACCCGCGGCACCTCGCCCCAGTCACGGATCTAAACCCCCCTCGTATGTCACATGCCCGGAGGTCCCGACTTACGATGGCAACGCAACCCCGACCTCTCGGATCCGCAAGATGGAGCTACTGTTCGAGTTGAAGAACGACATCGACCCCGACTTCTACGCACGGTATGCCGCCTTCCATCCGACAGTCCCGCCGCAGCTTTGGTTCAACAGCCGTCTCCGGAGGAGGCCCCCCGGTTGGGTGGGATGTATTCACCCACTACTTGCGACGACGACGGACTTCCCGTCATCACCGACCCTACGGAGAGTTCGCGCCCCCGCCCGGAGGGCAAGCCGGGCGACTACATCACCACCTTCGAGAGTCATGCGATTCGCATGAATTTGGAGGGCCAGCCGCACCGCGTCAACCTCTTCGTCGGCGGCCTACGCGACACACTCCGCACGACGCTCGAGTGGTTCGAGCCTCGTTCGATGGAGGAGGCCATTGATCTTGCTCGACGCTACGACGACGAGCCACCATCGCAGGAGGCTTCAAACCACGGCAACCATGCGGGCAACCACCTCCACGACATCGCCGACATCGACAGCGACATCGACGCGGCTCTAACCAACCACGTCCCAGGCAGCGCCTGGCAGCAGCCATGGAGGCCATCGACGAGCTGACGTCGCGTACCCTCATCGCCGAGCTACACGCGAGCACCACGTCCAACAAAGAGCTCGGGATCATCGCCAACGCCATCAAACTGCTGGCAACCGCGCCGGAGTGGAGCCTCCACTACGGCATTGTGAGGTACTTCCACCGCTACTACATCCCCGCAGCATCGGACCTCCTTCATGACTTCATGCTGGAGGAAGGAGATCCACTGCATGGCGTGGCAGTGGGCTTCCACCTCCCCACCCGGCCACGAGAAGATCAGGCGTTCCCAGCAAGCGTGCTCCTACTACAGTGCGCCTCGAATATCAAGCTTGAAGACGTCACGGTCCTGCTCTTCGACAACGACGGCGAAATCTTCTTCCGCATCGACAACGTCGCCGTCGACGCTCCATCAGCACCGGTGCCCCAGATAGGGCCACCAGTCAAGATGGCCAGCGACCTACTCTACGGCCGTCTCCTGTGCTTCTCCTCATCACCAACTTCGTCGCTACGACATGTGTTTTGCAGACACATCCACGCCAAGGTACATGTGCCAAATGACATACAACTTCCAGGCTCCCCCAGCGACATGCCAGACGATCGAGCTCTCCGCTATACTCAGCACCTCAGCACTACGACAAGCATGGATGGACCGCCCCTTCGTGCAGCCTCCACTGAGCTATAAGTTCGGTGTCTACTTCAACAGCCTGCACCTTGACTTCTCCTTCTTCGACGACGATGCCAAAGATCTCGCAACGACGACAACGACAAGTTGGGTCCCCTCGTCCTCAGCTACGGACCCGGCATTGTCACCTCGCCGATTGGCATCCCCTTCGCGCCTACCTGGTGGGTTGGGCGGCACGTGGACGCGCCGCCTCGTTGAATGGTTGGTTGTGTCGAATGGGCCAGCCGGGTCGGATTAGGGAGGGCCCAAAGTGGCGCGGCCGCCCACGAAGGCCACGCGACGCTGCCGGGCAAGGGCCGGCGCCCGGCCGCCGCCGCCGCCACCATCGTCATCTCCGGGTTTGCTTCTTATTCAAGTCGAGTCAAATTAGGAAAAGATCGAGTTGGTTTGGAATAGGATTATCTTAGGACTTTTTGTGTGAGAGAGATTATCCAATCTATAAGAAAATCTCTCAATAGGAAATAAATTAGGATTGCTTGTAAGGGAGGTTCCGTAATATAAGGAAACTCCTATTAGAGGTTGCTTGAATTACAAGTCCTAGACGGCCATATAAATAGGAAGGATGTAACCTCTTTTTGGGGCAAGCAAGAAATAAAAAAATATTCCGCTTTCCTCTTCCGCCTACCGCGCCTCCTCCACCGCCGCCCGCCCAAGGCCGCCGCCGCCGCTGCGCCGCGGCGCGGCCACGCCCGCCTCGGCCCGCGCCGCCGCTGCCTCCTCCTCCCTGCGCCGCCCCCCCTCCTCGCCGAATCCGCCGTCCACGTGTCCGAGATCCCCGAGTTCAACCGATCTCGACAATAATTCATCATGTGGGACGCGTATCATGTCACTTAAAATAAGTGACAGCTTGAAGTAAGATCTCACATGGGTGTAACAATGCTAACCTCCAAAGAATTTTAATACTTAAGTCCTACAATGACTGACCTTTTACTTTAATGTATTTTTAATGGGTCAAATAAAATGAATGAATTCTTTTATTCAATAAACTATATATGCAGTTTATGCTTATACTACCAAATAGATGTGTCAAACATTTTAGTTAAATATATATAAACATATTTAAAGTGACAACCTATATACATTATATTTTCATGGTTACTAATATGATTTTAAATAATTTGTTAATATAATTTGTATATGAACTATTTAGGAAATATTTTTATGTGATCAACCATAGTTTATATATTTTCCTCATACATGTTGGCAAGATAGTATGTTTACTTTTGTTAGATCTTAGTATATTAGTATAATATTGATACATGAGGGCATTGTAGAATCATATATTTGCTCTATAGTAACCTGAAAAGAATTCTAGTATTAGAAGATTTTGATAACTTAGATGTAGATTTGAGGTTGTATTTGATTCTTCTAATAATGAGATGAAATTGGAGCTATGTAAATTATCAATCAAAATAGGAGGGCATGGTTAATAAGATGCAAGTTTAGGCCTAGTTTAGATCTTGTTTCTTAATGGCTTAGCTTGGTAATACAAATATAGAGTCATGTGTAGTTACTTTATATTATTTCACACAACTATGTAGAAAATAGAATTGACTCAATAGTTATCATTAATGCTAATTGGGTTATATTGAATTCACGATCGTATGTTTTCAAAAATTTTGTGAGAATTTCTAGTACTCCCTCTGTTTCAAATTGTAGTTCATTTAGGCTTTTCTAGATACATTGATTTTGCTATGCACCTAGTTATACACTATGTCTAGATACATAATTAAATTAAAGTATCTAGAAAAGCCAAAGTGAACTACAATTTGAAACAGAGGGAGTATCTATCTTTTGTTTTCCTATTGCATTCGTGAGGGTTAACATGCAGGCTATGTTGGGTTCTTATAGTTAGAGTTTCAAGTATTAATTGTTTTTTTTTAGCATGGTATATTGCGGACATCTAGTTAGAAGTTTTGGTGTTTATTATTTTTTCAAGCATGGTATGTATTCAATTGAAACCTAATCTTAAGATATATAAACTCTTTCTACGTCGCTTTCTGTGACTTCATAAGTCTATAGTTTAGCTTTAATCAAGTTGTTGCAAGTTTTTCACATGTTTAGGTAGAAATTCTAGATTTCTTTTGTCTTTTATTCAATTACTAATTTTATTAAAAAAGAGTCTATGACCTAGTAGTATTGTTTTCCACATGTTAATTTTTATTTACGAAATGTTCTCCACATGTTAATTGAATAGCTATATCACATGTTTGTTTGTGTGCGCACAAATTTTTCTCAGTCCTTATTGATACATGAGTTCTATTATATACCTAAATATAATGCACATTTAGTTGTATAATGAAAACTATGTAAAAAAATTATTAGACTAACAATTTGGAATGGAAGGAGCATTATATTGCTGGAGGTTAAATGTTTGTCATAGAGACTTTTGCATCATGACTCAACGCTTACCGAGATTATTTCAACTTATCTTTCATAATGACAAAGCTTGGTAATTTAATGCAATTTTAGAGGTTTATTTTAAATTATTTCTCAACTACAAAACATGGGTAGTTTGGATACAAATTTTGGAGATTATTTTTAATTATTTTTCACATGACAAACATGGATAATTAATACATAAATGTAGTGGTTATTTAAATCTTTCATTATGGCAATGGTGAGTAACTTAGATAAAAATATCGATAATTTAGTGCATTTTTATAAGGGCAAACGTGTTTTTTTATAAATGATCCAATGGTTGTTATCAAGTATAATAATTAGTGTTTACTAAATTAAAGGTTAGATGTTTTAAGATATTGTGAAAATATCAATAATTTTTTTAGCGGATATGGTGAGAATTAACAGGATGTGTCTTTTTGAGTTTCTAATCTAATTAGTAATAGTAAGAAGGAGCACTTGACTTGTCCATATTATTTTTATAATTTGAAGGTACTACTTTATAGCTAGTAATGGACACATATAGTGCACACACAGTGATTGCAACACACATCTAATAATATTATTAGTGATGAATTTATCTTTGTTACCCGTAGGTCAACCGGCCAGACACTTTTTGTATATACACAAACTATATTCCATCATTATAGATACATGACTTCTATTATATAGCTAAACATAATGTATATTTAGGTGTATAAGAAAACTATGTAAAAAGAAAGATAAGACTTACATTTTGGAATAAAAAGGAGTATGTAGCTAAAAGTTTAAATGTTTGTCAAAGAGACTTTTGCATCATGACTCGAACTCTGACCAGTATGCATCGTGTAGGATTGTGCAGTGGAGAGGCCAAAATTGTCATTAACCTTTTACTCCTAGCTAGTGGTGAGTTCCATCCATCATTGGCCAGTATCTATATATATTGCAAACATAACCCCCTTCTTTCTGCTGGTTGCTTGTCATCACGCAAAATCGGTGCTCTCTCCCTCTTCTCCCTGAAGAGCAGACGTAACAACCTGGCTCTCCTACCCTGCATACGTCGAAATATTTCTTTTAGAAGAAATCAGTACAAATTTTGCAAGGCGTGTATAAATCCTTCATTGCAAAGTAGTATGAGCTAAAAAGAGTGTGTACCATTGGATCAGTGGTGACACGCCATCGGTCTATGTATATACCAATAACATAGATAGTGACCTCATCGTCCGCCAAGTTGCGAGCTACATTTACATCCATGTGTTGAAAAAGTATGTGCTCGTCAAGAGACCTTAATAATCTGGGTTGGGATCTCTCGATCTTGGCCGCTCGTCCAGGTTGACGAAACCTGTATGCCAAGCAAAAATAGATCGATTAGTAGACAATAAAAAAACTGATCACAGGACCTGCGGCGGTGAGGCTGGGATGATTGAGAATTTTATGTACATGAAATTGATTCCTGCCACCATGCAATGAATTTGGTACGCCCATGTATGCAAGATCATTCTCGGCTCCATGCAATTGCAACATATGAAATTAAATCTGTCAGATTAAGAGAGGTCATGACGTGTGAATACCAATTTGGTTGCTTCTCTCGCATGAGAGGCACATGGTCCGATTCTGCTTCACTCTCAACACCTGCAAGGCAAACTACAGCAGGACTAATGCATTCATAAGATTTACCACGTACCGTCTTGCACGCCATCTGCTTTGGGGCTTGGGCGGCGAAGAAGGCCGCGCCGGCCTACGTTTTGACGTGGTGGGTTGGCGATGGCCTGCCATGCTGCCGCTAGTAGGAATTGGATCGAACGCCGGACGCTGGTCACCATCGAGAGGGACGTGAGAAGAAGCCTCGCCCATGCGCTAGATTAATTAGATTGGATTGGTCTAGAACACCCGGAAAACACCCATAGTTGCTTGGTACAATATCTAGATTTTTTCTACGTAAGCAATTTTGTTTTTTTTGTTATAATAATATATTTTATTAATAACTAATCATGGAGGATCGATGGATAGATTTTTTCTCATGACGTGATTTATTTGTCCTTTAAAAAAAGATAATTATATTAATAATGGCAGAAGTGGGTACTTTTCTTGGTAGTAAAAACAGATCCAGTGGTCACTGGTGATTGTAGACTTTGGATTTTACGGTCAGATCTTTCTAATTAATGTGTGAGAATTTCTAGAATTTATCTTTTTTTTAACGCATCTGGAGAGATTAACGTGGAGCCTCCGTTGGAGCCTCCAATTAGTAATAGTAAGATAAGATATCTCAAATCGATCTGGACCATTGATTCCTTACCATTTAATGAATTACTAAAGAAATAAATTATTTGAAGAAAACAAAACAAAACCCCCGCATCCCCTATTGATGGGAGGGAATCCTGCATGCAGATTCAACAAATCACGGAAGACCAACGCGGGATTGTGATCCTATTTATGTGCGTGCCATTGAACATATGTCATAGTAGTAGTATACACAAACAAACATATTCAATGTATATAAAACTTATGTGCCTATATAAATTGTGGTATGTTAATTAGAAATAAATATTTAATTTCCATTCTAATATATGATCTAACGCAAAATCAAAGTAATTGGTCACTCAAAAATGTTTAAAGAAACAAAACTTGGGGACTTGGGCAAAAAATAGATGCCAGTGCGAACAATAGTTAAACTATTTAAATATAAAAAAGAAGTTATTTAAAATTAGAACTTGAACACGTACAAAAAATAGGAAAAGACATGCATGTCTACACAAAAGAAAAGGAAGGAGTCTCATTCACATCTCTGTCCCCGTAATGAGGGGATTTGACGTATTTCTTTTGGTTTTATATTTAATGTATTTTCCTTATTTACCCTATTTTGTAAAATAAAAATCAAATAAATACTATTACCTCCTAGGAGGTAATAGATGACCGTGGGCCGTTTGATCGAATAAATGAACGGTCCACAGTCATTTGGGAGTACCATAGCAATTGCCATATTAATTTAAGTATATAACCACGAGGACCATACTAAATTGCGGCTGCATGTCTAGCACCACAAGCACCTAGAAATCATGGAAATTGTGTGGAACAAACATGTTGAAGGTTAAATGGGTTTACAAGGACAAGACCCACGTACACAAGTTGGGGAAAGTCTCCAACCTAGATCTCCACTCTCTGTTTTTCAATCGCTTTTACGTAAGTATTACATAAGAAGGCTTACACACACATACACCATTGGTAACGCAATGATTTTTGCGTGATGTTGGAAAATTTTTACCATGGTGGGTACAATGTTTGCCGCTACGGTAATGACCACGATTAACCGTGACCTTACCAAGGTGACGGGGGGCTGTGCCTGCCATGTAAAATAAAAACGCCCGCCACGTAAAATCATTTCGTTACTAGTGCACACTAATAGAAGAACTCAATGCTCGAGTGTCACACGCTTGGTACCATCAAATCCTTTAGGCATTGAACTTGCTGAATGACTTGATCTTACTTGCCACAGATCTTAAATATTGCAAACAGAATAACTTCATTGGGCAGTCATGAACGCAGGAGTTAGTTATGAATAAGAACGGCCGGGGCAATCGCTTCTCTTTCTGAAACCAGTCCATGGCTGAGCCCAGTAACTTGGCAGGTGCGTGTGCAATCCACGAGTTCATGAACTCATTATTCGCACTTGCCCATCCATGTACCTTCTTGACCTGCTGCCGTTCAGAATGCTTTCCACCCATAGCTTTCCTCTCGACACGAAGGTATGCGCCACCATGCTTGGACCTCCACAGCATCTGATATGAGTTAGCTACAACATTCCCATGAAGAACCTCTACGGCCTTTGGTACAATCATCTTGCACAGTTGATCAAAGCAGGAAATGTTCGCATACAAGCTATCATGCTGCACTTCACCGTTGATCACCTCTGTTGCTGAACCCTCAACTCTCGGCGACAAATCTTCAAAGGAGCTATGGGGCCAGAAGTGCATTCCAAGTTTCAGATAAGGAAAGTCTCTTGTGCCACTTGTTTCACTTTCTCCATCGATGACTGCTCTTTGCTTGTTCTTCCCAACTGAGAGGGATATATGTCCGAAGAGGTATACTTGCGTAACAGGTTCCAAGTATATATCACAGAGCAGTGACTCTGATGATGAGCTTGTGGCATTGTAGCTTTGGGCATAGTAATGATCACGTTGCTGACAACAAATCGGGTCCGGTTGAAACAAATTAGAACAGGTGGTGCTGTAAAGATTGTTTTGGCGCTCACAAACAGATGATGCCCAAGACAAGTCTTGCGTTGGTACCTGCTGGGTGAGTGTTGTCCTCACAGTGTCAATTGTTGAGCTCAAGTGAGGCATGAATAGCTGTAGGCAGCTTACTGCAACCCCAACTATGTTGGTACTCTCGGACAGCCGTAAAGTGAGGGCAAGCAGAAAATTGTTCTCTGAAGCATTGCTATCTTTGAGTAACAATATTAGGGCACCATGCACCCCATGGTCATATGTTCTAAAAGGCTGTAAAAGAAACGACAGATGTTGACTCCCACGAACAAAGCAATACTTTGTTCCTTTGCCAGCAAGAAGATGACGTATAAGAGGGTCAAAGAACATATATCTGTGTGGTGTTCCACCAAGCTCCACATACCTCAAGAACTCACTTGCACCATCCGCAAACCGTTCAAATCGTCGGACGGCAGCAGAGCCACTTAGCTCATCCTTGCCGTCACGGCTGAAGATGGATGAGACGAACGACCTGGCAGCGTAAGCGATCCGGTTAGGAAAGGAGGAGCTCCTTACACTGTTTTTCATCTCTTCCTCTTCTTGCAAACGCTGCCTGCACCTGCGCAGAGTGTGATCACACTCCTGTGAAGCGCGCTTCAGCTTGCTCTTCCAGCGCAGCAGTGGCGCGCTGGTGGTGATATTCCACTTGTTGGATGTCTCGAGGGAAGCCTCTAGCCTGATGTGCGCCATCTCCATCCTCTCCACTCGGTCCTTGGCCTTTGAATTCTGCTCACACCTGTCCTTCAATCTTGATAGGACCTGATTAACAGCCTCCTGGGCAACTGCTGAACCGACCATCTCTGCAGCCATTAGGATCTAGCAGAGCAATACGACCTATAGAATCGATTGTCCTGCGAGCTTGGAAAGAAATGTATTCAATATCAGTGTTTTAAATAACCTTTTCCTAAAACAGCAAATAGCCAGATATATCGGGCTATAGTAGCAGCTAACAGATAAATTGTACACCGGAAAAATTAGCTAAATTTTCCTCAAACAACTATAGCTAGAGATAGCGGCAGCTATAGCAGGAGATTTAAAATCTTGCTCAATATACTAAAGACAGACAAGACGAGCAACCTGGAGAGGTCGAACTAGATGTCGGGGTCGTACTTACCAGTTCTCAAGTACAGTGTCAACACCACCCGGCAACAACAAACACAACACTAGTTTGAGAATCTACTATCCTTCCGAGATCCAAGCATGCCAACTGCGTGACTTGTGAGTTGTGAGTTTGGGACAATACATAACAAGAGCTAGAGCCAGAGTCACTTTATTTGTAATAGCCTGAGAGAAGCACGTTCTGGAAATTTGCCAAGAGAATACGGAGGCATGTGCCATCGCCACCCAGTATTCCACGCACAGGACCGACAGCAGTTAAGTCGACGTTGGACTAAACGTAGAAGATCGTATTTTTGACCGGAGTTCTCTGTCTATATGGTAAACTAGGGGTTAGGTATATATTGACTGAGAAGATTTGGGAAGCAAGAAAAATAATCCTTGTGAGAGTCATAGTCTAACATGATGGTTTCATCTTCTAGAAAGTACTTACCTTCATGCTCATTGTCTACTGCAGAAATGAAAACAAAATAGGCATTTGTCCAAATCCCTTGCGATCTACCTAGCGTCAATCAGTGCACTTGTATGCCCAGTTTCAGTAGTGGCTGACCCACAAGAAGCTTAGAAGGAGGCAACAAAGTCAATTTGTATCCGCAATTGAGGAACCTTGTCCATTAATGGAGACAAACACCTTAATTGTCCATTAATGGAGACAGACACATTAAGGCAAGCACCTCCGTTAATACATTAACCAAGGTGGCCTTCATAAGCAGACCACCTCCATTAATGGACTACGGTTGGCTTTAGTCGTCCATCTCATGCTGCTACAGCGCTAGGGCAACCACCTCCAATCGTCCGTTGTAGACCCATTAACGAAGGCTGTCACCCTTGGGAAGCCTACACTACTGCACAGAAGACCTCTACCGAGCGCCTAAAACGCTCGGTAGAGAAAGAAACCTGCTCGGTAGAGGCTCTACCGAGGGCTTCTCTCGGGAAAAATCGCTCGGTAAAACTTTGATCGATGAAACATGTCTACCGAGAGCTCAAAAGGGGCCCCTCGGTACAACCATCTACCGAGGGCTCAAAGCACCCTCGGTAAAAAAACTAGATGATGACGGCGTCTGGTTCCGTTGAGTCGCTGACGCCGCTGCCGTCGACGGTCATTGCACCGAGAGCTCAAAAGGGCCCCTCGGTAAAATTGTCTACCGAGGGCTCAAAGCCCCCTCGGTAGAGGCACAAAGTACCGACGGTCCCAGCTGTCGGTGAAACTCAAATTTGAAAAACTTTTAAATTAAATTACACCGAGAGCGCAAGGGAACTCTCGGTAGATAGATACTTTTACCGAGGGTTTTGCTGGCCGGCCCTCGGTAGTGCTATGGTCATTTCACCGAGAGCCAGGTGCCCCTCGGTGAAATGACCATAACTGCTTCAAATGTTCCCAGCTATACCGAGGGTTGTGCTCGGTAAACACCGGCCCTCGGTATAGCTGGTGAACTGGGTGAAATGTTCCCAGGTATACCGAGAGTTGCGCTCGGTAAAGTGACCATTTTCCAGATATACCGAGAGCCCCTCTCGGTAAAGTGACCTTTTCTTTTTTTTTTTAATTGCTGTTTTTTCATTCCAATACATACATCACATTCCAATACACATATACATGATCCAAAACAGTACATATATCACATACATGCACTCATAGAACTCATTTGTCACAAATATATTTGATATCCATGGTCCCAAATATATATATCACAAGTCTAGTTCCACTATCCATCACAAGAAGTTCCACAAGTCATGAAGTTCCATCACAAGTCTAGTTCCATATCATATTATCTAGAACCATTGAAAAGTACCACACACGACTACCGAATCAAAGCCGAGGCTGCTGCTCCTGCTGCTCCTCGTTGCTGCACGCCGGCTTCGGGGGGCGGCGCGTGGTTCGATCCCGCCGAAGCCGGCTGCACAAAGGAGTAGGTTGAGGTGGCGCGTTGTATGTGTTAAGACGTGATCCAAATCCACAAGCAAAGCTAAATTGAAGGCAATTTGATACTCACAGGAGTAGGTTGAGGTGGAGCGAATGCCGCTAGCAGCGATGGTGGCAGAGGGCTGCCCGAGGTCTGGAGAAAGTTCATGAGCTCCGCTAGCTACTTCGCCTGGGTTTCCTGTTGGGCCCGAAACGCAGCCGCCTCCGCCTGCCGTTGTCGCTCTGACTCCTCTAGTCGGGCCTACAATATTTGAATCCAATGTTTTAGTAACTCCTCCGGGAAATGGAATAAAGAAATTTTTCTGAGAAATGGAATAACCTGGAGTTCATCAACACGTGTCTGTGCAGGGCTCGGCCGGGGCGGATAGGCGAGGCTACTTGCCGCGTGCTCGTGAAACGGATCTTTGAGAGACTTAGCCCGAGTGTCGATGCAGTTTGCCGGCAATCCACAACCGTCCCTGCTTTTTGCCTCCTCCCACCGCCATCACGATTTCTGCATCGATGTCCTGAGTGAACGGATCAAAGTCTGGCCCCATGGACCTTCTGCGCCGCCATGTAGTCGTGGATCTTTTTGTACACGTTCGGGTTGGTGTAGGCCGAGGGCGGGTCGTTGAGGCTGTAGGTGACGTCGGATGAGTACTTGCCCTTGTGGGACATGCAGAATGCCCCAAAGTCATTGCACTCCTGCCCTGGGTGTGCCGCCATCTGCAAGAACAAAGAGATGATTAGAACTAGGCACAATATAGCATGACAATGGATAAAAGGCTGCGCGTACCCATCTTTCTTTGTAGACGGTGAGGTTGCGGCTGCCTTGATGGTGTGCTGGACCTCCCATCGCCAGACGTCGTTCCCGTAAAATCCTGTGCTTTTCCTGATACTCCGCTGTGAACCACCTGTCCACGATCATCTCCCAGCACTCTGCATCATTGATGCACCACTGGGCGGGCACCTACATGACATATAACAAGGTTAGATGAAACATACTGATAAGCTCAAAAGTAACCAACTTTTGTCGTTGTCCATGTACCTGAAGGTACTGTTCTCGGTCGACTCCATCTCTCTAGCATCCGGTATCCTGATCTTTTGCCCCAACTTGGCCCCGTAGTAGTTGATCATGCACCGGTGTTTTCGCCTGCGTGATGCATGTCGATGATTAAACAGATTTCTTGAGCACATCTTCGCCCCGCTCTTCATATCCCGCCTGGTGCGAAGAAACTCGCATACAAATGTGATGCATTATTAGTCACATGTTCGAATAGTCACAAGTTTGAGCGACGACGGCTTACCCAAAGTCCGCAAACACGTGTTCCAACACGTTGCCGTACTCGTTGTCTTTGGCGGCCGTAGTGTTTAGCGATTGTAGGCGGCTCCTTCTTGCCTTTGTAAGTGACAATGCCAGGGAAATACTTCCTAACAAGAAGACCTAGGATGCCGTTGGGGAGCGTGTGTGACCACCCGACGTAACTATCCAGTTCTGCACAAGCAAGACAAAATATTAGTAAAGAGAAAATATTTCAAATTTAAAATTGGTGATAACATCGGGAAAAATATCAAGAGTTACTTACACTTGCCCATCGGGGCAAAGCACCTGCCTTGTGCCGGTGGTGGGGAACCGGGAGGGAGGCTCGCGGGGACCTCACAAGTACACACCGGAAGTGGCGGACCCATCCTCGTCCCCCGTCCTCGTCCCTCGTCCCCCGTCCCGCAGCCCTGTCCTCATCCTCGTCCCCGTCCTCGGCCTCATCGGTGCTCGGCGGGACCTCCTCCGCCACCAACTCCTTCTGTGGGACCTCCTCCGCCACCAACTCACGCTCAGAGTCCGTAGTCGCCGCCGACGCCACCGCTGCCCCCTTGCCCTTGCCCTTGGCCACGCGGGCCTCCTAGTACTCCTCCTGCTGGTCCCCGTGCCCGTCCCGTCCCCTTTCGCCACCCTTGTTCATGGACACGGGCCTCGACGCCTTGGCACGGCTGGTCACCATCTTCTTTTTGATCACCGCAATTAAACAAAATGTCAACTCATCGGTGAAATCATTAGTGAAATCATTAGAGAATGGAAAAAATTAAAACTATGAACATTGTGCAAATAAACGAAGAACGTAGTATTACATGGTATTATCCGGATCATATGTCTCGTCGTCACTATCAACATTGTCCAAATAATCAAAACTATCCGGAGGGCGATTGTTGTCTTCAGTCGTTCCCTAATCGTAATCGCTCAAGCATTTGTAAGTCTCTCTCATTTGTGACCTCATCTCCGGCGTCGTCATTGTCCGGTAGGTATTTCATTTTCTACTTCCATTTCGACGCGCGTCAAGTAACTCTATCACAAATCTCCCCGGTAGCCCATCTTCTTGAAAGAACTCTCCATCATATGTGTTTGGGTCGATCAAGTTGTAATCTTCATCGATTAGCGCGGGTAGTTTACCGTGTGGCGCTACCTTATGCACAATATCCCAACCCCGAAGACACGTTTTGGTTTGGCAAGCATATGGCAAGTAATAAACTTGCATGGCCTGTTGAGCCACAATGTAGACATCGGTTCTGAATACACGGAATCCCGTCGAACCCGACTAATCCAATGTTTGGGGTCCGTCGAACCCCTTCACGACCGGGGTCAAACCAATGACATTTGAATATGACGGGTTTAAGTTGCTTAGGGCCGTAGAGCGAAAGTTCATATATTTCTTCAAGTCTGCCGTAGTAGTCATGGTCATCATTGCGGGGCACAAACACTCCACTTTGTTTGTGGTTTTCGATTGGGCGGCTCCGTTCGTAGCTTGTCGTGTGAAAACGATAACCCGTTCACATCATAACCCTTAAAGGACCTAACCCTTTTTTCACAACCGATTGCAACTTGTCTCAACTTCGGCACACATAGAGGGATCGGTTTGGGCACGTAAGGTCAACCCAGATAGATCGTCATATTATTGAAAACGTACGATGAACTAGAAATGTCACGATAAATAGAGTTGGAATGGACACTACCTTTCTTTTGAACCACGAAATAAAATCGGGGCTTCTTGCCGCACCCTGTGAAAAAAGGGTATCTTCTTCTTGCGGGGTAGGATCCCTCGATTCATGCGAGGATTGTCGAATGAATTCCCTGTACCAACGAGACAAGGGGGTTGGTACAAATGAAAAGTGATGGCTTATTGAAACTAGTTATTTGAGGGCTTCTTTATGCATGCGATTGAGTCTCGCGTCAAGGTTGGTCAAAACGTATATCATGATCTTCCGCCACTCTTCCATGTTCAGTTGCTTAGTGTTCCAACCACTTGCGGTACCGAGTTGGCCTCGGAAAAGGCTGAGGGTCGATTCATTTTCGCCGGCATTGTATCGAGGTAGTAGATTGTGCACGCTGGGTAGCTTCTCGGTATAGTATTTCTGTGTGAAGTTTGACACCTCCTCCACAAGATATGCCTGTGCAATGGAAGCCTCAGGTCTGGCTTTATTTCTACATTTTTTGCGTACGGTCTTCAGAACTCTCTCGACTGGATACATCCAACGGAACTGCTATGCCCCCATACGAGCCTCATACGGGAGGTGCACAATCAAATGCTGCATCGGCACAAAGAAACCAGGTGGAAAGACCTTCTCCAACTTACAGAGCAGCACAGGTGCCGTTTTTTCCAAACCTTTGATGACATCGGCAGATAGCTCCTTTGCGAGAAAGTCGGCGAAAGAAATAGCTCAACTCGCCCGGCAATAGCCATACATGCTCAGGGACATAGCCTCGGACCATGGCGCGGAAGAAGCCGGCGAATCCGTACATGCAAGTCATGACTCTTCATCCCGTTGACTCTAGAGTAGTTAGGTTCACTCCCTCCCTCGGATTATTTGCATACCCATCAGGGAACATTAGTGCCTTCATCCATTGAAGCACTTCCCTCCTTTGTGGGATGGTCAACATGTAATCGGCCTTAGGCCTAGTCCATCTCTTTCCACCTACGGGGAGGCCTCATTTCTTGGCTTGGCCTATCACATAACGTTGCCATGTCCACTCTAGCCTTAGGGTTGTCCTTAGACTTGTCGGTGTCCATGATTGTTCCAAATAGTCCCTCGGCGATATTCTTTTTTGGTGTGCATGTAGTCAATGTAATGAGGTACAAGAAGGTCATCTACATATGGGAGCCTCGTCGGGGCCCGACTTATGAGTCCACATATGCTCCTCACCATATCCCCAAAACCACCTTGAGGATTGGCCACAAGAGCTTCTATCCGGAAAGCATGAACCTCGGCCATGTCGACATGTGCGGGGGAGGATCTAGTACTTTGACACCTTTTGTAAAGTTCTTGATGTCTTGTCGAAATACGTGGTCAAGAGGGAAGAATTGACGATGTAAGTCGAACGACGAATACTTGCCCCCCTTCTGCAACCAGTGGAACCTTGCAGCTGTCTTGCATACTGGACATGGGAACTTCCCGTGTACACACCAAGTGCTAAATAAACCGTATGCCACGAAGTCATGGATGGAGTACTTGGTTCCACACATACATTTTGAAGCTTTTCTTTGTAGCCCTCGTATGTCCATACGCCATCATTCCAAGCACTTATCAATTCATCCCAAATAGGATCCATGTACACGCCCATATTATTCCCCTGATGACCGGAATGATCAACGAACAGAATACATTTTGTCGTTGAAAGGCGATACCGGGGGAGATTAAGGGGATAACAAACACGGGCCAACATGTGTATGGGGCAGCCATCATCCCGTAAGGATTGAACCCATCGGTTGCTATCGCGCAACACGCGTTCTACGATTCTCGGCTTTGTCGGGATGTTTCTCATCGGTAGCGCCAAGCTTCACCATCGGATGGATGTACCATCTTGTCGGGGATGGTATCTTTTTTACCTGTTTGTGCCATGTCATCTGCCCGGCTGTTTCCTCGATCATGAATAGTCATTGGATCCTCGGTATGAACGAAAGGTACCAGTAGGATTTTCTCGGCGATGTTAAGTCGCTTCTTCTAACCATTACCGCAGTCTACCTCCATAAACCTAGAGGATTTACACTTTGGGCGGTCGCGTTGCATCCGGCGTGTTCATTCCTAAAAGGACACACCCTTCGGCAAACATGTATCCGCTCGTAAAGGCATCTTAAGTGATTTGAGCACTTTCTCGCGGCGTGTTGGTTAACTGGCGGGCAGACAGGGCCGGAAGCATCTTTGGCAAACCACAAATCAACATCTTATTGAAACCTTCTCGACTCATGTTTAGGTCGGACTTCAACCCCATTAAGCGTCAATGGCATCCGGTGAGAAACCTCGAGTGCTCGTGGAGGGGCTTAGTTGTCGACTCCATCATCTTGTAGAACTCCTAGCATCTTCCATCATCCCTCCCTTTCATGAGAGTCGAAACATGCTTCAGTAGACATCGTCTACCATGTCTCCTTACCCCAGCATCAACATCAAAAGATTCGAGGCGTGGTCTCACCACCTCCTCTACGATACGTCCACTTTCACCATGGTATCTCCACACGGTATATCCCGGTGTAAAAATCCATTAAGCGAGAAGATGTCTACCCATATTGACCTTGTCTTTCCTTCTCCTATTTTGACATTTGGTGCGGGGGACCATGCCGATAAAACAAATCTTTGGAGAGTTGCCAAATGCACGCTCCAAGAATTCATTGGTCTTGTGCTGCCACTCATCATCATAATCCCATCTACTTCTACGACCGTCGTACATCCACTTACGGTCATCCATCCTTTAGCATAGGTAGTCACACAATGACATATCCACTTAAGGTAATCTATGACCATAAAGGTCGTAGTCCTACTGTCTAATAGGTGAGGATAGGTCCTAATCCCACCAGCGGATCGTAGATGAGATTAATTTCCATTTCGGCTCCTATAAGACGTATTCTCGATACACTTCCGCTTGTTCTCCCCGATACACGTCCCGCTAGGAGAGTGTGTATCCGTGAGAACAACAGGGGGTGATGCCGAAATTCTGTCTTGTATAGGAGCGGAACATGGAAAAATTCATCTACGCATCCGCGGGCTGTCCAAAAACGTGGTCAATCCCAAACGGACGGAGACTCCAACTAGGTTACGCACCCTATGACCATGAGAGGGGTTATTCATACCTTCGGGTCGCAGGGCGCAGGCAAAAGCGTGGCACACTCGGGTATCCTACCGACCCGACGGGACTCTCGCACCAAAAAAGAAACATAAAGGGGCTTAGTTCAGAATTTCGGCAGAACCCTCCCGCACGATGAGGCTAAGCTCGACAGCAAGGCCCCATGGTACGAGGTAATGAGACGGCGAGAACAGCCGCGACACGGGCGGTGCTCCCGCGCATGGCACCGCTGGGCCGGGCGTAGCGTGGCAGCTGCGTGCGCTCGGCTTCCCTAGGGCATAAAGGTAGTGCATTCCTACCGCCCTGCGCGTGGCGGAAATCATGGCGGTGGTTCGGTGGCCAGCAGATCGCCCGCTTACCCGGAACGCGTGGCGGCAGCCATGGCTGTCTTGTGGTCACGCCCCCATGGTGGCGCGCTCGGGCTGACGCCGCTCGGCTGCTGTGCCCGCAAGGTCGCGGCTCGCCAGTGCGCTGCGGCGCCGCAAGCGCGGGGAGGTCCGTAGGCAAGAAAGCCCCCGCCTTTGGCGCCCTGCAAGCGGAACGCCGGCGTGTGAGGTCGCCCTTCCCCTAGACTACGGCGGCACACCAAAGGCGGGTGACAGGCGACTAGGGTTCACGAAAGGTCATGGCTTTAGGCATCCCGGAAGCAAGGCTAGTGCGCCATGGTGAGCCCGTGGACGCCCCCTCCGGCTTGGTGGGAACGCGGCGGTGATCCGTGGGTTCGCGACCATGGCGTCCGCGCGCGTGCGTGGAAGACACACCGGCGTTCCCGAGCACCAAGTGCCGGCAAGGCGTGGTTTGGTTCTACTACGCGTGCATGCGTCTTGCGCCAATCCATGGCAAAAAGGCGCCTTTTAGCTGCCCAGGCCGGTGAACGCGACGGCGGCAATACGCTCGAAGGCCGGCACGGACACTGAGGCACGGAACGGTGGCTGCTCACCGGCTGGCTCGGCCAGGGATGACCGTGTGCGGTAGGCTCGACGCTGGCGGATCGCATGCGCCGCCGGCGTGTCTTGTGCGGCCGACTCCCGGCTTTATGGTTCGGTCCGGCTCCTCGCTCAGGCGTCGTCGCCGGGCGACCCCGCGCCGCGTATTCAAGCGGCGGCTTCCTCTTTTCTCTCCCCGCGTCCTTCTTCTCTTCCCACTTCCCCTTTCTTGGATGGGTGGCAAGGAACAAATCCACTCAGGCGGCGCCGGGCTTGGCGCGGGGTGGAGGCCGGTGGGCGTAGGGGGCGTGGCGCTGGGTGGGGTGGAGGCCCAAAGGCGGATGGGGAGTGTTGGGGAGGGGACGGCCCGGTGATGAGAGAGAGGAGAGAGTGAGGGAGAGTGTGGGGGCGGTGTGGGGCCGGGCTCTTGGGAGGGGGCGGCGGCGCTGGCGGATTTAGGCGGCGGCGGGCGGATGGGGAGAGTTGGGGAGAGTCGAGAGGAGAGACAGAGGAGGAGAGAGTGAGGGAGAGTGTGGGTGCTTGGTCGAGGATAGGGCCCTGGTTAGGGCCTTTACCAGGGGTCCAAAATATGGGCTCTCGGTAAACTTTAGTATTTTATTTTTAAAAACTATTTCAACTCTACCGAGTCAACAAACCCCTCGGTAGATAATGGTCGTTTCACCAAGAGAGCCAAGGTATGGTGCTCGGTAAAATGTGTTTCGAGAGCCTTGTATGATACCCTCGGTAAATTTTCATCTTTTTTGGAATTTTTGGACCAAATTTTTGTGTGTGCTTCCAACATTCCCTCATATAGGGTGTCCAAATATGAGATTTTTTTTTCATAACTCTTTACTATATATTTTGATTTAATTTTTTTAATTGAATTTTCTTTTAAAAAGCCAAATTTGAACTAGAAAGGCATTCTAATATAGGGGAGACATGAAAGAAAAAAATGATATTTAGATTAGAGTGAGTGAAATGTGAGGCCTGATCTTTGGGATAGACCAAAAAGTTTGAACATCACAGTTCCGCGGAACATGACCATCGACTAGCGGGTGTTCCTTTTATAAATTATAAAAAATTCAAACGAATTCGAAAAATCATGAAACTTGTCGACAGGTCATGACATGATATGATAAGATCGTGAAAAATTTTGAAAAGGTTTGAGCATGTTGCCTCATATGATTGCTTGAAAAACCATCGACATATGCCACACATATCCTATATCACATGAGGTATATGGGAATGGTTTCAACAAGCGTATTAGCCAACGTTAACGAAACCTTTTTAAATTTTTTTTCACAGTCTTCACATATCATGTCATGACCTGTCGACAAGTTTCATGATTTTTTTTCGAATTGTTGAATTTTTTTATAATTTATAAACTAAACACCCGGCTAGTCGATGGTCATGTTCCGTGAACCGTATGTTCAAACTTTTTGGTCTATCCCGGCATCGATCGCCTCACATTTCACTCACGAATCTGAATATCATTTTTTTCATGTCTCCCCTATATTAGAATGCCTTTCCAGCTCAAATTTGGCTTTTAAAAGAAAATTCAATTAAAAGAAATTAAATCAAAAATATATAGTAAAGAGTTATGAAAAATCTCATATTTGGACACCCTATATGAGGGAATGTTGGAAGCACACACAAAAATTTGGTCCAAAAATTCCAAAAAAAGATGAAAATTTATCGAGGGTCAATTGCAAAGCTCGGTAAACATGGTGGTTACCGAAAACGCTTAAATGTTCTCGGTGAAAGATTTTTTACCGAAAGACCCCCCGAAGGGTACGCCTGGTAAAAAGACCTGACTTAATATTTTTCAAATCGCCGATTTGAACGAAATTTTACTAAAATTTAAAATGTTTACCGATGGTCACTAGTGCAGCTTCCTAACATAGCACCGGAAAAAATGCCGACCAGCTCGGTGAAAGATTTTACCGAAAGCACCCTAAAAGGGTACGCCGTAAAAGACCCACACAGTGGAACCTTATCTTTCTTCCCCTCCTCACCACTCGCCAGTCTCTCTCTCACACTTCGTCCGCGATCGCGCCCCGCGCCGGGGCGCCCGCCCTCGCGCCAAGGCCGCGTCGCGCCCATCGCCATGCCACCATACGGCCCCGCCATCCTCGATGCGCCGCGCCGCCGCCCCGACGCGCCGCTACACCCTCGACGCGACGCTTCGCCGCCTCGTCCCCGCTGCACCGCCATCGCCAGCCCACATGTTCCGCCACCGTCCGCGACGATGCACGCCTACACCGCCGTCACACCCCATTCGTGGTGTTCCTAATCACACCGTATTTGCGCCAGATCACGCACACAAATACGCCTAATCAAGTATAGATGTGATATGAAAAACTATACTTTTATTGCTATTGAGGAAAACATGATACATAGTTTGGGTTTATATGACTTCGGCCATAGGCCTACTATTATAAACCTATCGAGAGATCCTCACGCGGCACCTATAATAGGGCTCCATTCCTACAGCAAGCTTGGAGTGCGGGGACAAACCCTTGGACTTACTCCTATTGCACGATCCTATAACTTCGGTCACAACAACGTCACTCCTTCATGTGCGTCTCCGTCTTACGAGGTACTCCTCATGGTTCCATCCTCGTGCGGCCTTAAGTAGCTTGATTCCCTTGGATACACTCCTGCCGACATTCTAAAAATAGAAAAGAGGGGTGAGTACTTTTCGTTACTCAGCAAGTCCAAACCAGGGGGTGGTAATTATTAGGGGTTGGGCCCTAGCGAGTCTTT